>JAOXXN010000395.1:12507001-12537306 GCA_026770055.1 Myrmophylax atrothorax | reverse complement strand
GAATGAGAGTAACAGTCTTAAACAGAGAGGATAGACTTAGATATTAGGATAAAATCTTTACTGTGGGGGTGGTGAGACACAGGAACAGGTTACTCAGAGAACTTGTGGATGCCCCACCCATGTAGGTGTTCAAGGCCAGGTTGGATGGGGCTCTGAGCAACCTGATGTAGTGGAAGGTGCTCCTGCCCATGGTAGGGGAGTTGGATCTAGATGATCTTGAAGGTCCCTTCCAACTCAAACTATTCTATGGTTCTGTGATATTTCTGTGTTTAAGAAAGGCAGTGCTGATTTCAAAAGGAATATAGTTACCAGTGTCTCTAGGCGATTGCATTTTTTCTGAGTATTTAATTATGACAAGGAATACAACATGATTTTTTTAATTGGGCAAGTATGTTTGTATTTTTCATATTGCTGATTGCATGGATGGCAAACCCCCACTTTGTTCTATTGTTTTTATGTAAGTATTGGACTCTTTACAACTTTGTACAACTTGGATAAATATTACTAGGCTAAACTTTCTCTCACCCTTTTGTCTAGGTGTCTTGGGTTTTGTTTTGTGGAAGTCTGTAAGCATAGATTTTATTTTTATTTTTTTAAATAACTTTTACATTAATGGTTAAAACGACAATGATTGTATATGGCTAGGAGCTACTGGTTTTTTTCCTTACTGTTTTAGGAGAGTTAGTATTTCTGGAAAGAGAGATAAAATGTGCTGAACGCGGCTTTTTATCTGTTTTACATATGGCATGTACTACAAAACAGGCTTTATATTTGTGGAAATCAGTATTAACATTATCTAAGTTGATCTTTAAGCAAGGAGAAGACCAGGAGTCCTATCAATGTTTATTTCAAAAAGGGCTATGTGCTTTTTTAGCATGTGTTCTGTTCCTATTGCCTAACTGATCCTTTTCTTTTCTGTTTAGTTACTATATCTCAAGGTGGTACAATCCAGACAGTGTCAAATTCAGGAGCTCCTCAGCCAGGTGCTACCATTGTGCAATATGCAGGACAGTCATCTGATGGCACACAACAGTTTTTTGTTCCTGGAAGCCAAGTTGTTGTTCAAGGTATATTTTATTATTCTACTGCATTTTAGTTTCTTTCATATTAAGCAATTTTTCCTAAAAGGCTTTTATTTTTGTGTTGACATTATTGTACTGTTAAATAAAATACTTATGCATAGCAAGATGAAAGACAAGAGGGTTAGGAGGGGACTGTGGTTCTGTGCTCAGCAAGCCAGCTATTACTTTTGATTAAAAGGAAGGAAATAACAATATAAAATCACTTTCTGCTTTCAATTCTCTTGTCCAGATTTTTGAGATATATGTTTATTGGAGTGTTTAATTGGATGCTGAACCTCAATTTATGAAACTAATGTGGTTTTTTTCAGCAGGTAATCTGATTAAACCACAAATTCTGAATTTCTTTGGATATTTTTAAGGCAGAATTTCTTTGCAACATACGATTCTTGTCATTATTAGAGGCTGGTTTTCTCACAGAACACTTTGAAGGTCCTATACAATGCACCATAAACTGAACTTAGAGTAGTGAATTCTTGAGACTTACTGTCATTTATGCACAACTTTTTTTTGGCCTTCCGTTGTTTTCTCAGCCTTTTGGTAATGCTGAGGCTGTTGGAGAATCAAAGGTGTGTCTTGGATTCTTATCGTTACCTGGGAAATTGATGAATACCTTTTAAAATGGGGAAGAGATTTCTCTATGGAGACACCAAAACAGTAGCTATGGAGGATATAGGGAAATACATTTTTTTTTTTTTAGTTGACAGAGAGAAGTAGGGAGAGAGGGCTGTATGATTACTTTTCTTACCCAAAACAGCTATCTGAAATAACCTATGGGAAGAGCCAGGAAGGCTTTAAATATGTGTGCTGGTTCAAAGGTAAACCAGCAGGAGAAATGAGCCCAACTCAAAAGATACTAAGTCACAATAACAATTTAATAATATTACAATAAATGCAATTATTCAAAGAGAAATTGGTTTAACCCACAGAAAAACAGGTATAACCCAGCACTCTTGGGCACAAACAGAATGGTGTTTGTTAGACCCTGTGCTGAGCACCACATGGTCTCCCTGAGTCTAAAGTAAAAGGAAAGGAAAACCTGTTGGTGCAAATGATGGTCGCAGTCTGGTTGAGAGAGGTGGTTGCAGTCCTGGCGAGGTTCTGGTCCTCCTTGGGATCCAATGGTGGTACCAGAAGTCCCCAGATCCCAAGGTTATGTATGCTTATGTTCAGTCTTCCACCAGGGCCAGGAGTTTCACAATGGGTGATCTACTCTGTGAATCATGGGATATTTTTGCAATCCTTGATGGCCCATGAGCAGACATGACCCCTCAAGGTTCGGTGTGAAGGTGCTGATGTCTCCCCAAAGGGGAGTTATCACACCTGAATCGTTGGTGTGAGTACTCTGTCTGCCAGGGTGCTCTAACACTCAGCTTGTAGCCTGAGGGGTCAGGTGTGCCCTGGGCAGCTGCTGCAAGTGGTCCATTGTTAACAGTTCCTTAGAAGTGACATAGGGGATGTGGAATACACAGTTTTGGTCACACCCACACAGTGATAAACTGGTCCTGGCTGCTGAACTAGGACATTCATGGAATGGATGAGAGTAATCAAATAAATGTAGGCACAGATACCTGAATGAAGTCCAGGTTGAGGTGCCTTTTTTTTAATGGATGTTTGAAGTAAGTTCTGTTTTTGAGTGGCTGTTTCTCTCCCTTTGCTGTAAAGGCAGCCAAGAGTGTCAATAAAACTAAGAACTTGCAGATATCTGAACTTGTTTAGACAATGTGAAATAGGGATACCAAATTTGAATTCTTCCATTGCCTCTGGTTAATTCTTTGCCGAAATACATTGTTGTGCCAGGACTTCTCAGAAGCATTTCAAGTAAGTGTTAAGACTGTGATATGAAAAACCGTTACCCAACTGTTAGTTTTTATTGTGCCGAGAGTACTGTTATACCTTCCTTAAATGTTGTTATGAATACATTCTTAGCAAAGCCTTCAGACCCAAATTTGGCTGTCCTGCAACCAAATTTCCCACTCTGGTAGTACGTGTATTCTGAATGTTTTCTATGCATGAGCCTACACATCTCTTAAATCAGAGGACTTCTCCATCTCACCAGGCTGACTGTAGTATTATATATATATATATATATATTGCTTTGATTCTTCAGAGCTTTGGGGTCAGGGCAGAGAGAGTAACTCCTCACCTGTTTCCAAAATCTTCCCGACTCTGTGAAGAGGGCACAGCATTTAAGGATTGTATCTGGCAGCATTTCAGTCCTTGGGAATGTCATTCGACCAACCTTCCTTTACAGACTCTCCATTAAAGAGTTGTTTTCAGACAGGGCTACTCAGTCTCAGTGATGGGCTCAATAAGATGGAATAGCTCATTAAGTGTCTTACCTGTGATGGAAACCTTCACAATGGATTCAGAGACAGTACTGAATACTTGCCATACCATGTTTCTGGAAGCTTCTAGATACTTTTAACTGCATTGATTTGTTCTCTGTCTTTGCTTGGAGAAGTTGACTTCCTGGAATTCTCTGTTCCTTTGGCTCAAAGTCCAGTGTTTTAGTGAGGCTCATAGCTGTTGACATAGAAGAAAAGTGCTACATAATACATACAGGGAAAAGTAGAAACCAAACAGTAAGTGAGCGTGAACTTGGAGGTAAAAGGCTTCAACTCACTGTGCATGCTATTGACACCAAGAAATGTGTCTTAAAAAAATCTTTAATAAAAAAGGGTATATAAAAAGAGCATGAAAGTATCTGAGGGTGTTTACAGGAATACAATTGCATATAGTCCAAAAACCTCAGTTATTCAGGATGGAGTGAGACAATGGAATTAGATGAATATACAAGTGTTTGATGTGTCCTTAGTACAGGTCATCTTGCCTCTGCTAGAAAGTCTATAAGAATATAGTTTATGAACATTTGTTATTTATGTACACTTTGTAGTTGACTGGTCACCTTATATTGTGATAGCAGAGATTATAATAGGAAAAACCTTTCTGCTTAGTATCCTTCCACTTACTTATATGGTAATCATTTAAAATGATTTTGGATAGGTAGTGTATAAATGTTTTGGTAATAATCACAGAAGTAAAGGAAATCAAAAAAATACAACAAATATTAGTCCCAGGACAGAAAATACCTGTCTCAGAATCTTTCACTTAGCATGTGTATTGGTATTTTTCTCTAAAGAATTTGTTGATGAATCTCATGTAATAATGGATGGCATCACATAAACCCTGTGCTTGATATTTTCTGATAACCTGTGGTGGGAAAAAATACTAGAAGAAAGGAGCGAAAGGTGTTGATCCAACTGAGTGGCATTGCACGTGCTACAAGTTTACATATGTAGGCAAAATAGGAGGGAGCTCTAATGTCTGGACAATTTCTTAATACAGGTTAAGGGTTTTTTGCTAGCTGAAGAAGAAAGCGCTTTATTATTTGTGAAAATGAGCGTAGAAAAGTTGTATAAAAAATTGTTCTGTTGGGATCTATGTGTGTTTTCATTATATGGTCACTGATATTTGAGATCTGTGGCTTGAATTTCTTGTGTGTTTCAGTTCTGATCTTCTGTTCATCTGATCCTGAAGTGGTCCTGTAATCACAGAATACTCCTTTTTTGCATTGATTCTTTCACTCTTGTCACCCAGCAGAGTTTCACAGCTGATGAATTACCAGTCTGAATTTATTACAGACAAAGACCTTAGCAATTTGCTGTGCTCTGCTACATGCTTGGACTGTTGGTCTGAAACTTAATTTTATTTAAATTGATGTAAACAAGGAGTAACTCTCTTAGAGCTGAGATTTTTTAGAATTTATTTATTTTTTTTAAAACTAAGTCAATCAGATTTCTTGGACATATTTTCAAAAACGAGTGAAAGGGGACGAACTAGCTGTCACCCAGAATTATTTTTCTGCAAGTTACAGCATCTAAAATCAATAGCATTAGGTTGACTTACTTGGTTGAAACATTCTTTAATAATTTCAGAAGCTTTTAACTGAAATTAAATGAGTGGGTTATTGGTTACCCCACAAAACAAGGAGCTCTAGCCTTTAATTTACCTATTTGTTATAGCTTATTAGCTCTTCTGTCTTGTGTGTCTGTCCAGCAGAGTTCTCTGCCTTTTAGTGGAACTACTTCAATCAAAACAATTACATGTCTCTTTAAAATATCCTATTTTCTATCCAATCATGGCCTTATCACTGATTTATTCATGAATGCCAGAGCTACGTTTTAATTTCTGTCAGTCAATGCTGTGAATTTTCAGGTCGCACTTTACAGCCAGCTTTGGTGGGTGCTTTCTGTAGCTTTATGAATAATTCAAGGAAAAAGAACAAAGCCAGGATTATAGAAATATGGCAGAGGAAAAAAAATCAAAACAGGTTTAGTGGAAAAGGAATTCTTTGGGCTGCAGTTTCAGTGAGCTGTTCCAATGAGAGAGCGTATTAATGACAGTGGTAAGCAAGTGAGGTCACTGTGATGTCAGTGCTCTCGCTTGTAATCCTGCACATGCTTGCTAGTTTGGAACAGTTCATGCTGAGCTCTGGTAGAGGAACAGAAGAATCCTGTGTGCAGAGGCTGATTATGGCTGTAACAGGAGATGAAACAGGTAAAAATGTTAGCTTTTTACTTGGTATCTTGCATGTCTAAGCAGCATTTAGTTAGTATTTGTGACATTTTCTTTTGAACCTGTTGCTGTAACTCTTTAATCTCTCAAAGCTCGTACAAATAGCTTCTGATTCTATCTAGTTAGTGTAGGATTTCAGGGCAGTTTCAACTGTTTCATTAGAGAGGAAAAACAAAAAAAAATCAGTGTTAATGCACAAGTTCTTGCAGAGATTGATTCAAATAACTAATCTTTACTACTTGATGCAGAATTTTGCTGAAAAAAATCCACCACTCTTTTTTTGCATTCTTCTTTATTGTGGAGATAGTCATATATGTTACTATGTTTATAGTTGTTTTTTTCTTTTGTAAAAATGACACTGCTTTTTTTGTTTAGCAATAAACACGACAGATTTGATAGCTGTGGGCTTAAGCGTGGCTGTAAAGAAAACGTGTGCATTGTTTCAGCAGTATAAATAAACCCTATGCTCGCGTTACTAAAAAATACTGAATGCAAACAAATTTGAGAGCAATAATTCTAAGTATTGTAACGCCTGTTTGTTTCTCCTCCACTGTTAAAATGGTCTGTTCCTCAGCTAATTGAGTTCAAAAGGCTGACGTCATTAGATTTCCTGGAATCGTGTTGCAGTAGGGAACTGGAAAAGTTAAACTCCAAACAAGATACACATTGACGTCAGCTCCAAGTCATGCTGCGATTTAGTCAGTTCCTTTCTGCTTCGTCAATTGCCGCCGGCGGCTCGGTAACTTTAACCACTTCGCAGCCGGCACGGGCACCTACGTGCTGCTGCTCAGTGCTGGTGCACGCTGTTTGATTAACCCAAAGATAAGTATCTTCTTCTTGGAGTCGATGCTTTTAATGCACAAGGGGATAATGATTCATGCCTTGTTTAGCCAGTTTAGTGGTGAAGTTAAAAACCCTTTAATAATCAAATCCCACCATTATGACTCACAGAAGGGGAGAATAGACATACAAATACATCAAGCTTTTTGTCTCCTGGATAGTCACTGAAAGAGTGCAGGGATGCTCTCTAGTGTTGACCAAGCTACTTTTTCCAAGCAGATGTTGCCTTTTTTTTTTTTTAAATTGTCAGAGCTTGATTTACAATGTTCATTGTGCTCTTCTGGATGTGGTCTGGGTTTTTTTGTCTGTTTCTCTTCCTGTTAATAATTTTCTTTTTATAAGTCCCAACTGATAGCCTCAGGTTTTCAGTGACTTTTTACTCCCTTGCAATTTCAAGGAGCTGGAAAAAAAACAACTTGACCTTGTTAGGGAAATGTGCCAGCTCTAGGTTTGTTGCTTTGTTAATAATCTTGGTCCAACCTCTGATGCCTTAGGAATTACTTTACTCCTTTGTGAAGTTTCGTTAGAAATGACCACAGAGGTTTGTCAGCCTAGATAAGGTGTGTGGGATTTTTGTCTCAGATGCCAAAATGTGTGCTTCTCTGTCATATAGATACATTACTAGATTTAAAATACCCTTGAAAAACTAGTTTATTCCCCTCTGCTTAAAGGCTGGTTCATCTTTCCCAAGGTATTTTTCTGGGGAGATCAGTAACATTATAACTTTTTGACACACTGTACAAAACAATTTGCAGTCTGACATTACTGATTTGCAGTGATCTATCATAAAGTACCTATTACTGCCCGGCTAAATGATACTTTGTCAATGCTATCCTATGTTTTTTGCTTTTCATCTTTTTTTTTTTTTTTTTAAATACCAAAGTCTGAGTTTGCAAGCTCCATACCACCAGATGAGTTATTTATCTGTGTTACCATCCTGGCAGGTTTGTAAGTAAGACAGCTGCTGGGCAGGGACAGCCACTGTGGGACCTTCTGTGACTATTTGCTGCAACATGTCCTTAGTTACAGTGGTGTTTGCTGATCCCAGCTGAGATAGGGAATCACAGTGTTAAGCCTTGCTGCAGGTACATGATCACACGAAGTCCTGTTCCTGTTTGCTGCCATCTGAGTGGGAATCAAACAAAGACAACAATGTAGTTGGTCTTGCCAGGCTGAAGTGACCTGGCTTATGGGGCTTTCCCTGTGACTTGATATGCAAAATGGCTTGTTTGGATTTCTAATTCATTATAGGTAATGCAAGCTAAGACATTTTATGCCTAGTGATGAGATAGAAAAAGGTAGTTCTTACCACAGAGTCTGTAAAATGCATGTGATATGGTCAGCATAAAGGTGAGCCTGAAGATTTGCTAAAATTCCATTTTTACAAATAGTAAGCTGAAATATTGTTCCATTGACATGACTGGGACTGCTAAGAAATGTGGAGAACTTAAAGAAAGGGTTCAGTAATTCCCCTGTAGATGTACAAGACAAACAAGCCGTAGATTCATGGCAGCTGCCTGTCAGTGCTCACAGGGCTGTTCTGGGTTGGTTTCTCTTTCCCTCCCTCCTTCTCTCCCTCCCTCCCCAGGGGATTATCCAGGTCAGTTCACTGGTCCAGTTCATCTTGTAATTCCACAAACACTTTTACCCACAGGATGGAGAGCTGGGGGAGGTGCAAGGGGTTTAAGCTGATAATGATTCCAGGACATGGCTGTGGAATTGTAGTCTAAACACAACTTCGTCCTGGTTTTTTTATTTAATTAGTGAAGTATCTGCACTAATATAATAAGAATAATAGCATATTTTTATTTAGTTTTTTCCCCCCTGTAGTTGATGTTTCTTTACTTCTATACCTGTCAGCCTCCCCAAAGTGTTTTTTCTACATTTTATTTTTCCAAGTTGTCCAAGTTTCAGCTGGAATTAATTTTCTTCTAGTAGCTGGTACACTGCTGTGTTTTGGATTTAGGATTAGAGTGATGCTGAGAGCACATCAATGTTTTAGTTGTTGCTGATCAGTGCTTGCACTAAGTCAAAGACTTTCCAGCTTCTCATGTTCTGGCAGTAAGTAGGCTGGGGGCGCACAAGAAGCTGGGAGGGATTACAGCCAGGACAGATGACTCCAACTAGCCAAAGGGATATTCCATACCATAAGGCATCATGCTCTGCACATAAACTGTAGGGAAAGCTAGCCAGGGGACTGCTGCTCAGCAAGTCAGGAAATTGGTGGGTAGTGAGCAGTTGCTTTTCATTTCCATCACTTGTTTTTCTTGGGTTTTATTTCTCTTTCTTTTTGTTATTTTCCTTTTCTTTACATTTATTATTAGTTGATTTTATTTCCATTATTACACTGTTCCCATCTCAACCTATGAATTTTCTTACTCCATCCCACCAGAGGGGGATTGGTGGGTGAAGTGAGCAAGGGGTTGTGTGGTGCTTAGTTACAGGCTGGGGTTAAACTATGACACACAAATTTTTCTATTATTCAAAAAGTACTTTAAATAATTAAAGTGTAACATAGTAGCCTTTGAAACACCATCTTTTATATTTAGTTATTTTAATGACAAAATTCGAAGTTTTGTTCTGTGATAACAAAATATTTATGGAAAGGAGTAGATAAGTACTTGCTTAGAATTTGAAGAAAGATACATTTTTTGTTTGATTCTTTTTTTCTATGTCAGACAAGACACAAGTACTTAGGACTTTTGCAATGTTTTAAAGTTGAGATACATCAAGTAGGAACAAAATACATCAGAAATAAGGAAATGAGGTGAGACTATCAGAAAGGAACCAGGTTCAAGTAATATGTTAGATCAGCATTTAGTTTGGGGAGAGCTCAAAACTGGTAGGCTCAGGTGCTGAATCTGAACTTTTGCCCTCTGACTTAGTGTACAGCTACACCCCTTCCTGTGCTACCACTTCCACCTCCTTTTGCTAATGCCACAGCATCCTATCTGTGGTCATCATGCTCCTGTGCATCATGACTGCCTGTCTGTTCATTTAGCAACAGCTAAAATCAGCTCTCACTGATTTTCTGAAGAGAGCGGTGTGGAAGCTTTCACAGGCTTCAGTCCAGCTGACTAGTGGGGCTACATGCTAGAGCTATCTAGATATTTTATAGTGTGGAATAAGTGGTATTAATGTAAAAAATACATGTGTGACATTGCAGACCTGTGAAATATTTTATGTATCAGGGATCCTGGATAACTCATTGACAGAAATCTGTAATTTTCAGAGAAAAAACTTATGCATAGTTCTTTTTTGCCATAAAATTTAAATATGTTTGTTTTATATAGCTGCCACTGGAGACATGCCAGCTTACCAGATTCGAACTCCCACTACTACCTTACCTCAGGGAGTGGTTATGGCAGCCTCACCAGGGACTTTGCATAGTCCTCAGCAAATGGCAGAAGAGGCAACACGCAAGAGAGAGCTGAGACTCTTGAAAAATAGGTAAGATAAAATAATAAATTATAATCAGTGTTCAAAAAAACCCCAAAACATTCTAAAGAAATTTTCTCCTTAAGGTCATGAGCACTGCCTGTAATTGATGAAGGGAAGGCAGGAAATTCTTTGTTAGTCATTCCACGTCCTTACAGCACAGAGTATTGGCTGTTAACTCTGGAAAGTTAGAGTTGACCTTATCCCCATGGATTTTTAGTTTAAAAGTGTGATGGTAATTCAGAAGAATCTATCAGATAATTTTTGTGACATTATACGTTTTGTTGAATTTTAATTCCCTTCCTCCTCCACTACTGACAGTAAAATGACCAGGATGGGCTTTTGCATTTCGAAACATCCCAGCAAAGAATGGGTTAGGAAAATATCTGAGGAGCTCATTAACAGCTGTCCATTAACGATGCTGTGAAGAGGACTTACTCTAGAATGGAATGATAATTACAGACTTTCCTAAGTACTTGGCTACTGGGATAAGTTACTTTGCAGTGCCCCTGTCATTTTATTAGGCATACTGTGTGAAGTGGCTGTATATTTTTTAATTAGTCAGCATGGACTTGGCAGAACATTGTAAGTATCCGTCTTACTCTGTGCATTCTTCTTGCTATTCTTAAGGGAGTCTGTCTTTTTTAAAATATGTAGCCACCTCTATCATTGGGAGATTAATTGAAGAAATGCTCTGCTGTGCAGATCTCTATTACACTGACTAACCACTTGCCTTACAATTGAATTAATGGTATTGCTTTGCTCTCATGCCTGTCCTTTATTTTAAATTACTCATGAGGATCACTACATTGTTGTGCCTCCCTTTGTTTCACTTCTCTTCAGTTTTAGAACTAGTGCCTCTGCTAAAGCTCATTACTTGCTGAAATGTTACTCTCATGATCTGACAGTTAATCATGTTCCAAGGTGGTAAAGGAGTTGACTCCCAATACTTCTAGTATTTCTTCTGGGATTGAATGTTTGTTTAGTCACATGCTCTGAAAACATCACTAAAAGTGTTTAGCTTCAATATAACAGACATCTGAGCAGAACTGTGAGAATGGCTTCAGGCTATCATTTGCCACCAACAAAAAACACAGACGCATGTGAATGTGCTCAAGGTGGCCAGTTCTAAATTGCTAATAAATTGTATTTGTTTGGAGTTTAATTTTATTGTACATTGTTACATTAAGGTAAAAACTTAGAGCATGTTGTAAGCTTGGCATCTAGCTTTTTATCTGAAGAGAGTAGTGTTATGCTTGTGTTTTCTGGAAGTAAATTCTTTGGGTTTGGTTTTAAGATTTTGATGGCAGAAGACAATGCTCCCAATAATCACACAAAATGGGATGTGACTGGAAGAAATACTGCTTTCTGTCCTAAGGTTTAGTACAATTCAAGTAGATACATTATAATTTACTCACTATTTTACTCTGTTCTTCTCTTTTAGTTCCATCTTTCTATTTGAATATGCTGAATTAGTTTCAAGTTCTAGTTGTTTCAGATTGTATTTAACTATGTTACTGCTTTTGGCTGTTACCCGATGCTCTGTTTGTGCAATCCAGCAGTTGGTTGGTGGTTGTTGTTGTTATTACCACAGGGGTTGCAGGTAATTGCATTTATCCAGTCTTTGCCATGTTGTGGCTGTTCCTGTAGTCATTTGCCTTGTATTGGTTCCAGGGAAGCTGCCAGAGAATGTCGCAGAAAGAAGAAAGAATATGTCAAATGTCTTGAAAATCGTGTGGCTGTGCTTGAAAACCAAAACAAGACTCTCATTGAGGAACTCAAGGCCCTCAAAGATCTTTATTGTCATAAAGCAGAATAACTGTCTTTCATTTGGACCTCGTTTATTATGAACTTTAATCAAGGCATGAGAGGAAGCAATTCTACAGATTGCCATATGAACTTGAGAAAGAGACACTTGAGGCCCTTGTGGAACCCAGTTTTGCTTAGTGTTTTCAGACTGATTTGGGAGATATTCCAAAATTTGGAATTCTGTCATAGCCTCCATACTCTGCTGAGCTTTCTAATGGCATGCAAATGGCTTTTTTGTTTGCACTTTTTACTTCTGCTTTTTGCAGGGAAGCTGCTAAAGAATGTCGACGTCGGAAGAAGGAATACATAAAATGTCTGGAGAGTCGTGTTGCAGTGCTAGAAGTTCAGAACAAGAAACTTATACAGGAGCTTGAAACCCTAAAAAACATTTGCTCTTCCAAAACAGATTAGTAAAAATATTTATTATACTGTGAACTAAGATATGTCCAGTTGCTTTATAAGACAATACATAGCCAACATGAATTATGGCTTTCTCTTTGTGTCATTTATATTATATTCCAACTCCTAACATTCCTGAATGCTTTCCTGCTTTTTGTCAATTCATAGCTCTAATTTCAGGTTTTTCATGCTCCTCCCTTCTGTCTCCCAAGGAGCCAAATGTTAAAAAATATAACCAAGTAAAAATTCGCATAATTTTTAAGAGCTGTTTCTTTGCCATGTATTTACATACTACTTTTTACATGTTACTGAGTGTCCTGCACATAGAAAATATTTTACAATTGTTTTAGAAGAATCATAAAAATAATGCATCCAGTAATACAAGAAAATCAAACAACCCAAGGTATCTCAGGAAAGAGTTTGTAAAAGAATGTTATGATTATATGTATGTACTAGCATACTAGTCTACAGATGATTTTATGGCATATTTTTATATTAGTTGCTTTGTGGAAAAAAAAGTATTGTATTGCTGTCACTGAGTGCCATGGTTAAAGATAGTTTTTAATAGAACCATGTTGTTTAACCTGTGTAGTGTCTGATTTCCTTTAAACACCTGGTTGAGCTGCTTTAAAATCCATGAGTATCTGGAAGAGGACAAAGGAAAAAAAACACACCTAGGCTTGTGACATGATGCTAAGTATATTGTAAATACCTGTAAGAAACTCTCTTTTATATGGCTGCTATCTAAATTTTCTGTAGTCTGCAGAATACTTGATATATTAGAGATCTGTATATGAAAATTTAAATTTGCATCCTGAATACTTCATGTTCTAGATTCTGTACACCTGTGGACAGTTGCCTATAGCGAAGACTGATGGTGCAATTCTTTTCACAATTTCAACAAACTACTGAGTTGATAAAGGCATCCTAAAGAAGGAAGCTTTCCAATGAACCGTAACTATTTGCTGATGCCCTGGGTTCTGGAGTAGCCCATAGGTGAGAGCTGAAGATCTTTAAAATAAACCCTTGTTTAAAGAAGATTATGGCTCTCGTAAAATGCAGTATGTGCCACTTTCCGTTGTGCTTTGAAAGAGAATAGTGCTTATGCAAAGTTGCTTCTGGGTATTTCTTTAATTCAGGAGTGATCTAATTGTTTGTTGGCCAGTACAGTCTATGAGCAGAATATTCAGGAGCTTTGCTGGAACTAAATAGCACCATTGCCTTACTGATGTGGTAGGAGCAAAGACTTGGTTCCTCATTACTGGCTTTACTGAGGGGAGTGTGTGTGAGACGAGGAGGGATGGAATCGTATTGAAGTCACTGAGACTTCTTAATTTAAACTCCATTTGCATTTAACCCATTTCGCTCTGACTCTGTTGAAGTGGGTTCGTTTGTATATATATTTTTTCCTTTTTTCCCCAAATTGCTTGAAATACACATGGTAACTTTCTTGAATCTTTTAAAAATTCCATTAGGTACATAAGTGAGAGTGTTTGTAAGAAGAGGTATTCACTCTCACTTCCAGCAGCCACAACAGTTGATTTAAGGAGGAAACAAGCTGCTTTTTGGCCCCTAAGGCTCTGATGGTGGTCTGGAACAAAAGTAAACTTTGAAATATCTCTTCACTTGAACACTTCAAGGTATGGGATAATATCCACAGCTTTGCTGGGCAACCTGTTCAGTGCCACCTCACCCTCTGAGTATAGAATTTATTCCCAACATCTAATAGGAATCTTTCCTCTTTTACTTAAAAATCGTCCACCCTTGTCCTGTTACTGTGTGCCTGTGTAAAAAGTAAGCCCTCTTTTAAGTACTGAAAGGCCCCAATGAGGTCTCCCTGAAGCCTTCTGTTTTCTAGGATGAACAACCCAGCCATCTCAGCCCACTTTCATAGGAGAGATGCTCCAGCCCTGTGGTTATGTTCATTGCTGTCCTCCAGACTTGCTCTAACAAGTCTGTGTCTTTCTAGTGCAGAGGATCCCAGAGCTGGATGCTGCACTCCAGGCAGGGTCTCAGGAGGACAAAGTAGAGGGGCAGAATCCCCTTTCTCCCTGCTGGCCATGCTGCTTTTAATGTAGCCCAGGATGGGGTTGACCTCCTTTGCAGTAAGTGCACATTTTGGGTCATGATCACCTTTTTCATCCATGTCCTCCTCTGCAACACCTTACACTTGGACTTACTGAATGTCATGAGGTTCACATGGACCCACCTCTCAAGCCTGTCCAGGTTCCCCTGGATGACAACCTGTCCTGTTGTATCAACTGCACTGCTCAGCTTTGTGTCACCCACAAACTTGCTGAGGGGGCACTCGGCCTCACTGTCTCTGTCATTGATAACAACACTAAAGAGCACTGGTTCAAGACAGAGTCCTGTGGGACACCACTTGTCACCAGCCTTGACCTGGGCATAGAGCCATTGATTGCAACTCTCTTGCCATGTCCGTCCAGCCAATTCCTTATGTGCAGAGTGGTACACCCTGTTTTTAAAACATTTGATTAAGGTTTATTTTGTATTTAAATGATTACTTGTGTGTGGAAGTGTGCTTTGTTAATAATGCGAGCTAAACCCAAACGCTCTTGGCGTGTGTTTGGTCATTTTGGAAAATTCCATTTGATCTGTTTATCTGCACCAGGGAGAAATATCCTACTTCAGAAAAGCAACTGCACAAAAGCTAGCTCATTTAGGCTAAGACTGGGGAAAAAAGTGATTATGATTCTACCATTCTCAGTAATTCTGTTTGGTATAACAACTTTTGAAAGAATTACCAACTCACATTTCTGTATTTTAAAGTAAGAATGACTGAATTTGTTATTGAATAAGAACATTTAAGACAGTTGGTAAATTACAGTTGGTAAATTACAGTTGGTAAATTAGAACCAAGATGTATTTTGTGATGAAGGAAATAACTTACTTTAAAATGGGCAAAGGCATGTGTGCACAAATGCCAAGAATCCATTGTTAGATTGGTACCACAAAAATTACTACTTAAAACAATAAACCCTGAAAAGTTCTGAATTGGATTGAGAGATATGCACTGAAAGCTTTGTGAGATGCTTTATTGAGATTAAAAGATTTCAAGGAGAATCTATATACC
Source organism: Myrmophylax atrothorax (assembly GCA_026770055.1). Classification (NCBI taxonomy): domain Eukaryota; kingdom Metazoa; phylum Chordata; class Aves; order Passeriformes; family Thamnophilidae; genus Myrmophylax; species Myrmophylax atrothorax. The sequence continues at coordinate 12,522,069 of JAOXXN010000395.1, read as the reverse complement.
ACAGGGGGTTTGTTAGAGAAATAATACCAAAAAACATAGGTTCCAAAATAATTGAGGTGGAAATTCTGGAGCCTGGGTCTCTGTTCAAGCAAGTGTGTCAGAAGATTAAAGCAATAAATAGGATATATATGCTAGGATATACAAATTAGTTTAGATTATAAAAGAAAATATATAAAGTTTCCTTGAGTTTATTTTTTCTCTTCAAAATGTCAATTTAGGCCTTACATGTTTTAGATCACTTATGGGGCTCAGTTTGATCTACATCAATGTACTGAATGTTCCTGAATGTGTTGTCATTGCTGGTATCCAGAGTAGGAACACATGTGCTACGATCGAGAATTTTTCTCTTGACTTGGCTGTTCGTTAGGTCCTGTGCTTGCCTAGTGCTCCTCCCAAGGGCAGAGTAAGTGGAAATGCTTGGAACTAATTGTTATTTCTTACTCATCATGGAAGAAGTCTGAAATTTGACTGGGATCTGAATTGAGTTGAACTAGTCTTTGGGTTCAGTATTATTTCCAAAGAACTTCTTGACCGCAAGACCAAAACCTACTTTCTGTTCTGTGCTCTGTGCGTGGTATTAGTTTTAATGCCTTTTCCCACAATTTGATACTGTTTGTACATTCTTAGCAACCTCTGAGCGTAGAAACAGTAACTGAAGAGGTGTTCAGTCTTAATTGTCCTACTTGATTGTGTCACTCTCTCACTTGACAAGACTGGAAAGTACCTATTTTTCTAATTAAAACATAGCTCTGACCTTTGGAGACCAATATAATTTCCACAGGAACCTGAGTCCAGTTCAAATTTGTGAAACAGAAAGGAAAGGATAAAGACCTTTTCAACCCAGTATTATTTTTAATGAAGAGTTATTAATTGAATCCAAGTTGGTTTATTACGAGAGAATTTGAGCATTGCCCAAGCTTGGATATGCCAGAGTGAGAAATTTGGTTTACTCATTGTCAGAAAAAAAGGCCAAAATAACTGTTTTTTCTTTCTGTAAGAAAACTGCATTCCTATGGTAGGAAACTTTTCTTTCTTGCTGAAACCAAACAGATTTCTTTAAGACAGATACCTAGAGGATTGGCCTTTACAGGAAGGTGCACACAGGACTGCATGGATTTTTTAATATTTTAAAAAATTTCAAATAGATTTGCATATAGCTCAGTGAAGATGATCTCTTGAAAAATGTCTTCAACCTTGTAGAGTTGTGGGCGATGAGGAATGTAATAGTCAGCTTCCTCTTAAGATACAGCTTTGAGTCATAGGTGTTTCTTAAGCAGACTTGCAAAGAGAAATCTCTAGACTATCCAGGCAGATCTCTCTTGGCTCTCTAAAACAGCCCCAGCTGTTGTGGCCTGGGGAAAAAAAGGATCAAAATAAGCACATGGTGTGAATAGGTGTGGATTTAGTTTCTTTGGAGGAATTTTTTGGATAGTTATTTCCCATAGATTTTGCTGTTTGCAAGAATAATTGTAGATTTATTTTTGGCTGCACTGATAAGAGTCCTAAGGAGTACCAGTTGTCTCCCATTTGGTTTTCTTTCCATTCTTACCAACCATAATTGCTAATCTGCATTGTTACCCTGCAGACCCCAGTGTAATAGCTAAATTTAGTGTGATCTTTTTCTGAATGAAGTATCACTTCAGAGAAAACAAAGGGGTCTGCTCAGCTTCTGGTTTGGATTGACTCATTTTGCCCACATTTTTTTTCTGTTCATCCCCTTGGTGTTTAGTGTGTGGGTGTGTACATGGCAAGACTGCAGTGAATGCTGAGCTGTTAAGCAGCTGACAGAAGTAGCTGCCTTTTTGGTTGTCAGCCTTCTTGTATAAAATATTGTTGTGTGGGAAGGGAGTTTCATTTGGTTGGGGATTTTTTTAAGGCACTATGAGGCTCTTCTGGATGAGGGATGACAATGATTTCATTATTCCAGCAAAAGTTATGTTAGTACTAGTATTTGCTTAATTTAAAACCTGAAGAAAATGAGTTAGTTAAGTTCTAAGGCAATTTGATAGCATCTTATTCAGGCAGGCAATAACAGGTAGCAAAAATCAGTTTCTTCTGTGTCTAATGAATTTTTCTGGTCCAGTTTTTCAGGTTTCTGCTTTTTTCTATGTCTGAGTTAGAACTTCTTTCTTGCAACTGGCTTGTTTGACATAGTATGAAGCAGAAGCTGTGTGCATGAACAAAGAGAGAGAGTAGTGTGAGAGTTGAGTGTTCTGTGTAGAATAAGAAAAAAATAACTTCATTGTATTCTGTGTGACTTGAATGGAAAAAACAGTGAAGGAAGTGTATTTGTTATGGTTACTGCTGAGGTTTTTCCTCTCCTTTAATAGCCAATATCAGTGGAATCAAGTGTGATTAACACATCTTGTGAATGGAATTATAGCTATAAAAATGTCACAATTCAGAAATCTGGTTGCTTAGCCAAGTAATTGTTTTTGTTCTGTGGCTTCAAAAATATGATTTCCAAACATCCTTGAATGAGGCTTCTAATGTTCTCATTTTCATGATTCTGCCTTCCCCCTTCCCAATGTGTTTGTGCTCACATCAAGTAAAAGCTGCTGCAGAGTTGTTTAACAAGCCCAGTCTGGACCACGGAGTTTGCTTTCTCTAAAATAGTTCTCCTAAGATTTTTGGTTTTTCCCTCAGCAAGATATTAATCACATTTCTAGCTTTCATTAATTCTTATGGAAGTGAGAGAACTGCAAACACATTTTTAAGTTTAATGCATACTGAGGTATTTTGCATGATGGGATTTATTTTGCACAACTAGATTCTCCTAAGATCCTGGTTGTATAAACTGAAAGCTTTCTGAAGTCTGTCAGCTGCCATACGACCAAGATAATGCTTAAATCCTTACACCCCTACAACTTTAACAATGAGGTTGTCAGTTACTTCAAAGATCCAGACATGGGGCTGCTACCGCAGCTTTCCTGACACAAGTGAACAGCCCATTCGTGTTGAGGTCTTTGAAGCAGACATTCTTCTGCTTCTCTCTTTGAGGCCTGGCCTAATTAGCCTTTCTGAAGTGTGTCTACTAGAAATGAGTGTAACGTGAAAGGTAGTCAGAAACAGGGGAAAAAGTCAGGATAGAGTGAACAAAGTGTTTGAAAGCTGTACTGTTCCAGAGTAACACACGCAAGCAGGTATTGTGAGCTTGCATGCAGGACTTGTTTCTGTATTTTTTGTGCAAGAACCCTGTTAGTCTATGCAGGGATCAGAGCTCTCCAGTATTGAGCACAGAATGAAAAGCATTAACATTTCAAAATTGCTTCCAGTCTCTGTTGTTGTGTAAATTGTCACCTATAGCTAACAGACTTGTTCCATACATTTTTTCTTCTTTTTCATACATCATTTTCATTTTCTTGCATTACTAATCCCATTCCCCATGAGATGACAGTTGCTCATGTCTGTGTCTGATTCCTTCTTGTGTGTTTTCAACCTGATGGTCAATGTCAATTAAAGTTGATGTGTCAGAGATCTCTCAAAAGTTCATGAAAATAGGTGGTTAGCAATGAAGGCATAAAGGAAAAGCTGGAATGTAAGCTTTGATAGATGTAAGAAAACTTCTTGGAAATTCTCTCCTGTTAGATTCCAGAGAATTAGTTCACTGATCGTGAACCACAGAAAGCAAGGTTTTCTTACTTTTATTGCTGACAACTATTTATATTTTTGGAGGATGTTCGAATTCCTATGAAATATACCATATTTGTTTGAAAGGACAGTGTGTTTATAAACAAACTGTATTTTATTAAAAAGCTTAAATACCTTGCAGACCTGAGATGTTGGATCTAGTGGTGTTCTCTGCCCCTTCACCAAGCCAGCAGTACTTGATTAAAGGACAGTGGAGTGTATCATGATAATATAGCTGCTGGATGCTCTCCCAGATTTAAACAGTTACTGACAATTTTGCACTCTTCAGCTAGGCAAATAAGTTAAAAATAGACTGGGTTTGAAATACACTATTTCCAAGAAAAAATACCCATTGCCTTTACTGGTGCAATAGCTTTGAGTAGTCTGGAAGTTCACTCTTAAATTTATGCTGGTAATTTCTGACCTTTTGGGTGAAGTTCGAAGTGATGATTTTTTTCCCAGCTGTTTTAGAGTGACACCTTGTGGAGTATAAATGTCTGCACTTTAGTTCCAAACTGATTAGGCAGCCAAAGGATGTTCTGGAAGTAGTGCATTTCTGGTATTCTGGGGAGGTAATAGGGGAGTAGGGTGTTGTGTGGACACAAACTCATTTTTCCTGCTGTTCCTATTGTAATATGTAGTTAGAAATAAGTGATTCATAATTTGATAGCCTTCTAAGAGGAAGAAAATACTGACAAATTGTAGTGTCTTCCTGACCAATAATCCCACTTAATGAAAGACAAAATGAGTAATTATTAGTTCTAGGTCACAAAAATTAAATATAAAAAAAATAAGTATCTTCTGAAACATGATGGTGTAAAGGGAAAATGAAATACTGCGGTTTTAATCCAGGCATTTGGAAATACCATTCTGCAAATAGGAGAGGGAGATAAAAATAGAGGAGGCAGAACATAGGAACACATAATGGCACAGTGATGAAGAAAATAATTCTTCAGGCTAGATAAATTTCACTTTTCTAATAAATTGCTCGCTTCTGCATTACAGCCATGATTATATAGTATTCTGTCCCCCACAGTCACATCTGCAAGTGGCTGTCTGTATGCAGACATAAGACCGTGTAGTGTTTTTCCACAGCGTTTCTGAGGAGTGAACTGAACATCTAAACATTTTTTTTTCCTCATGCAGGAGAATTAGTCAAATACATGAGATGTGATGTCAAAATCTAGAACAACAAATTAATTTCTGTATGGTAAGTTAATGGGACTATTCAATGAAAGAATGAAGATACATGGTTTGGGAATTGTTACTGAGTAAGTGATTTATTTAAATATTTATATAATTTGACAGTTAAATCAGTTTCTAATGTCATGCAATTTCCGGTCATAAATGTAATGTTGGTCATAGTTTAAAGTCTTAAAGTTTGTGTTGCAACTGACACAGTCTGAAGAGGGTCGTATCCACTTCTACTGTAGTGTATGACTGCAAAGCTTATGAAGTTCATTTGCTGTCCAGCTGTTTTCAGCATAGCTGGTTTGGCCAGTGTTAGATCTGGGTGGGTATCTCTTCTCCAAATTGCAGTTTTCTGGGGTTATAAATGCTATGCTCAAACACTCTCTAACATTATCTCTTGCTGGTTTAGTAGAGCAGTTGGTTTCACAGACAAGGACCTTCTGTTTCCAGTTCTCACACACACCCCTTTCAAGAATGAAAGAAATAAATGCTACATTTCTTTAACCATGGAAATGGTTAAGTCTTGTGTTTGGTCTCCTGCATTTGCTATTAACTCCCCGAGGATCAGAAATGGATTTTTCCTCATAACACAGCTGAGCACTTTTATGAACAGCAGAGGTCTCACTGTCTGACTTGGAAATGTATACGGGTAGAAGAGAAACAACTCATCCAAAGATACACCACAATATCTGCAGGCCTCAGGTCAGAGCCACCTCTAGTGACACTTGTAGCACATCCCCTTAGTAAAGGACTCACAAGAGAAACTCTGTTTTCTACTATACTTTTGCCCAGAAATAGACATAAGAGCTTGTTCAAGTTATTTCTGCCAAGTATCACTTCCCATCAGCTCCTTTAAGTTTGTTTTTCAAAGTCTCTTCTCAGCGTGATGACTCTTCCAGTGGAGTTTGACTTACTTGCCTTTAGATAACAATGTTCAAGCATAATTTTTCTCTAGCAAGGTAACCAGCTTCCACCTTTGGCAATGGGATTGATACTCTCTTTCATACACACTTGGCACTAAGGGAATGGCTACAGAGATATCCAAGAGCTTTTTCATGTGTACTAAGGTAAAATAAAGGCAAATGCTCAAATTTGAAAGTGGACAAAGCTTTCTCCCAGCAAGAGGAAGGCACCCCCATGGTAAAATTATCAGAACTCTAAAGATTCATAACAGACTTTAAATCTGGCCGAAGTATTTCCTCACACACTCCTCTGCCCTCTGCAAAGGATTTGAAAATACAAAAATTCAGCTGTACAGCCAGTCTAAAGAGTCTGAAAGAATCAGTTTATAGCAGATTATGTAAAAAATTCCATTCCAATGCCTACCTCAGCTGAAATTCTAGTCACATAAACTACTGCTTACATAGGTTTATTATGCACTGCAGAAAGACTATATTTAGGACAGAGGAAAACATGGTTAACCATGTCTGTATAAACTTCATTTTTGGTTCAGATATGGGGCAATTTTATCTGTCTGAATTAACTCTTTGAAAAGTCTTCATATACAGAAGAAAATTACTAATTTATAATGATTTATGCAATTGCACAAGAGGAATAGTGTATAGATCAAACAGAAAATATGAGTCAATTAATGTTGCATATGGAGAGGACAATGGTTAAGTATGTAGGTCACTTTTTAGAGATCAGTTATCGGGGATCTTGGGCAGATGCCCAGCAAAGTGAAACACACTTAATGGAATTGCTGATACAAAAATAATCCTATTAAAATCAAACATTAACTTTGCATTGATTTAGAGAAGTAGTATAAAGACAACAGCTTGGTTTTAAAATACATACTTGATAAGGAAATAAGGATATAAAATTAATAAGATCATAAGGATAATGACTAAATGCATTTAAAATGTGATTAAAGATTATATTCTTGATGAATTTATCTGCTTTGAATCTTTAGCAATATAAGATAAGATTAAAGGTATTCAAAATACAGGGGATGTAGCTGATACATGACCAGGTGATACTTGGTATGTGACCTTTAGCCTAAATCAGCATGATTTGTTTATTCAAATCAGTCAATAATTGCAGAATTGCAGCAGAAAGCTCAGTTGTACCTAGAAGCAGCACCTAACAAAAAAAAAAAAAAGCCCAGCAAACCCAGTAGGTACCTGAGGCAAAACGAAGGAATCTACTGGAACAAATGGGCTGGAAAAGAGAGTAGTGCCTCTTGTCCTAGCTCAGTGTTTGGGAGGAGTGGTACGTGAAAGAGTCTGGAGTGCTATGCCTGGTTCTCCTTCAGTGTTTGTAAAGCCAAATGTGTCCAATGACAGGAGAACCAGCCCTGCCTGAAGAACAGAGTGCTTCAGAGCCAGAACCTGAGCTGCAGATGTGCTTGTCTCATCACTGCAGAGGTGATAGAGGGGGTGAAACCTTGAAGGACATCCCACATTGATGGTACCCAGGAATGCTGTGGAAATAACTGTTATGTTAGGGACCATACATTAGGTTGTACTGTAAATTGTTGCACATCTAAACACTTGATAGCTGGTCCTGAAAATGGTAACTGGATCTCTCAGTGTGCACAAGCTCTCTACACAATGCATGACGACTTATATTAAAATTCAGAACAGTTTGTAGGAATAGGCATGGAGAGTCCAAGATTCTTTCTCCAGACTTCTGGACAAGTTTGTTAATTGCCAGAAGTAATACTTGTCTTATCTAACAATGGTAATTGATCTTTAGATCTGAATCTGTTGCAGTATGCTTAGTCAAATATCATGTTCTCATTAATTTTTCTACTTTGGTGAATGTAGATATAATTAAGCCTGAAGTACAAAGATACCCATGACTGTTAAATACTAGATAATGATTATTTTACTACTCTTTTCTTTACTCTTCTTTATCAGCTAACATATTTTAACTTTTTTAGCATTAAGTAAAAAATTATTTCTGAGTGATTCCTAACCTTTCAAATGTATTCTAGAAATATTTCATGGGTATTTACAGACTTGAACAATTGCATAAGAATGCAGACAGGGCTTTAACTAATGTTTGACTCTGGGGCTTTTGGGAATGAGTGAACTATTTGTTTTGAATTGAAAATACACAATCCCGGGAGGATATTCTAGAGTGTTGTTGAGCTATTTTGTTAAAATGGGTTGTATTTTTGTTAATAATTAATTGCCAGCAACGGTATGTAAAAGACTGTGGAACAGTCTCAGAATAAAAACCGAAAACTCTTCACAATTTTTTTCTTTGTTAGGGAGAAAGTTTTAAATTTTAACATTGTACAAATTGTATATTGCAATAAAGTTCCCCAACCTGTATCTCTAGTCTAACCTAGGTAGTTATTTAGTTTATGTGGATTCCTGATGTCAACTTCAAGAATTATGTTATTCAGATGAACAACCTAAATTAATAATCAGTGCAGATCTGAAAATCTTTGAAGATATTTTTGTCTTCATTTGCAGTACCACTTGCCACTGATGCTGACAGCTTCAGGACATGTGTGATTACTCCTCTGTGCAGGCAGAAACCTATTTGCTAATCCTGTATTTATGCTTTCAGTCTTAACCACTACTACACAAAAAATCTTGATTTACTGAGCCATTATGGATTTTGCTTCTCCAATTCTGTATTCCTGACCCGATCAATCCCATCTGGAAACCAGCGGTTGTCTTATGCTCTTGCAGCTTCTGTACACCTCACCTTTCTGTTTACATAAATTGATTTGCATTTAGTAGGTAGGATAGCAAAGGCTTTTTAATTGGTGATGCCCAGGACATATGGATAGAGAAATAAAGATCAGCTTGTTGAAATAAGACCATCAGAATAGTTGTCTCTGAAAATGTGTGGGGTTTTTTGGTCCTTATAGTTAAATCACACACATAATAGGCTTCCAACACATGTGTGCAGTAACTATTGACTCCAGGATACTTAGATCCATGGTGAAAGTAGCAGTGGTATAAAGAGTTACAAAACTGAGATCCTCAGTTGCCAAAAAGAGATGGGCACATGTACATGCACGCCTTTGTCAGCAAATCCCGCAGATACTTAGTTAGTCTCTTCTGGCAACCCATTAGCACCTCGGTACTTTCTTCAGCAGTATTTTTCCCTTTATGATAGAAAGGAAATTACTTAGTGATGAAGGCAGCTGCCTCCTGCTATGGCTGGCTAAAAATACTTGGTTTGCAATGGAATAATGTTTCATCTCTTTTCTTATAGAAAAAAATCAAACATAAAATGCCAGTGAAGGCTTCTGATTTGACATTTCATGAGTGTGAAATGCCAGAATGAATAGAAGGACATTAAAGTTCCCTGTGATACCTTCCATTGGTTGCTGTTGATCAGAAGAGACCAGTGACTGTGGTGAAGATGCCATCTGATATCTGACTTTTAATAAATGAACTCCAGAAATTATAAAATGAGGTGAGCAGGGTAGTCTTTTGTTGGGAACTTTTGCTAACACAAATGCCATTTAATTTACATCCACGATGTCCATGACAGAGGAAGGGAAGGTGGTTACAGTGCTGATATGACAATTTCTACATTCTCCTTGGATATGTGATGAAAGACTAGGGCTAAGAAACTAAGATGCATTTCAAAGTAAGAGAATTAACAGAATAGAAGGTCTCTGTGCTACATACATTAAATGCTGGGAATTGAGCTTAGTGTAAATGTATATTGGATAATGCTTAGTTAATAATGGATCTCTTATTGTGTTGTTTGCTTCTGTGACTTCAAATCTCAAATTTGTGACCCTCTAAGTTAATTTCTATTCCTACTATAGCCAACAAGTTCTTGTATGGATAGCAAGTAAGGTCTAAATACCACACGTTCTGATGCATTAGTCTGTTGCCTTAACTTCCTGTCCAATGCTTGGGGGTGAGAGTCTTACAAAGGAAATTGTGCAAGAATGTGGGGAGTGAGTGAGCAGCTGTGTGGGGCTGAGCTGCCACTTGGGGTTCAACCACAACACACTTGTTAGCTAATTACATAAATGAGGCAAGGTTCACTTCAAATGTGTATTCCCCAGAAACATGCCCTGGAAACTGGTTGAAGACTGGAGGTGGTGGATTCCTGTGCATTCGCAAGGATTGGGGTATGCCTGAGTTGGGAATTCTGTCCCAGGGCTGTTGACTATCCTGTGCCTTATTCAGCTTCCAAATTCTGCTGCAGAAACCTGACTGTGCAGGCAGGAATTGTTTCTCTATTAAAATACGTTTATATATTCCAGAACTACAACTGCAGATGGATGATTTTATTCATGTGTATACAGGGTGCGATAACCAAGGCAGCCACTACTCACCACTCTACTGCGGATGAGAGAAGCTTCAAACATGTAAATGATGCTAAGGTGAATAAAATAGAGGTACTAGAGATGGCCTGTGTCCCTCCTTTGGAAAATGAGAAGAATCGCTGGAATGCCTTGACAGGGGAAAGAAAGTAGTATTTCCCAGATCTCAGGGGAAGAAAAAGCAAGTACACTTGGGATACACAGCTGTGATTACACAATGCTGTGAAACCTTTCCAGAAATGTGAAAAATCATTGCATGTAGAGTTAACAGGCAGAAGACATGGACAATGCACTAGTCTAATCTGAATATATCTGGGTCTAGAAATCATGGAGAATATCTGAAAAACCTTGACCTATGCCCATAAAAATATTTCCAGGGGAAGTCTTGGATGTGTACAGTAAAGAGTAAAACAAGTATTTCTGTAAGTAAAAGGTACAGATCAAACTCAAAGAGTCCATGAGCCTTAACACTCTAGATGAATGATGGAAAACTTATTTTGCATTACGTCATGTATAATTTTTTATCCTTTTGTTGGCTACACTGTGGCCAGCAGCATCATTTATTCTGAACTTAAACACGTTGCCAACACATGTATGATGAGAGATATTAGCCATTATCAAGACACATATTTTAGCTATGTAGGCAATCCCATAGCAGCTGTGAATTCTTAACATATCTCAGTCTGAACTACTGGGAAAATTATGAAACCAGTTAACAGACTAAGAAAAAATACCATATTATCCTTATGGATAAACCACCATATTAAACAGTAAGATGTATCTTTGGCAACTTTATTTTGGACAAAGGCAATTCAGGTTGAGGTTGGAGACTTGGTATAGCTTGACTATGGACTGGATTTCATTGGCCTTAAATCTTTAGGGGCAGCTGCAAATATCTGACCTGAATTGTCTAAGCACTCCAAACAAAGAACTTTACTTTGTATTCTTGTACTAAATTTTACAATTCATACAATTTACTCAGTATTAGAAATTATTTTAACTACAAGATTTCAGAAATAAATAATTACATTTTATTGTGCTTTTGCTATTTATTGGAAAGGTCTTAATGCTATTTTAGAAGTTTTACTACAAATTTGAAGAAAACATACATATACTTACGGACAGATAGTCTGTCCTGTGTTACACAAGATACTTTTCTGGTTTTCAAAGTGAATTTGGGGAGGCCTGTCTTCTCCACTTGGAGCCAAGCTTATCTAGGAGGGTTGCAATTAATAGTCATATCTTGTCATATGTTTTTATGTTATTCTTTAGAACTTAATTGTCCAATTATGTGACAGTTCAAAGTTCCTGAATTGTAAAAATCTGGTCTCTCTAAATCCTTTCTAGTTAAGTAGCTTTAAAATAAAGGGACACTCATCACTGAATTAGTGTTTGAAAGTGTCACAATCATGAGTGCAACAGAAGTAGGCTGCAGTAAACCTGGTGATACAATGAACTGGGCCTAAGGAAATACCTGGTTTAATGCATATATTTTATTTCCTGTAAAACTCCCTAAGGGGCATTTTTTGAGGGACAGCAGAAGACACTTGGGTAAAATGTTAGCTGAAGAGTTCCAGCGGTGAAGGGTAGCATTATCTTTGAAAGAAAAACAGCAAGCTAGTTCCTTACTTGAGATAAAAATGTCCTTATTAATTATATTCTCTTTAATTTGAAGTATAATTCAAGCTGACTAGATTCTTCCCAAGTTAGTCAGCAGTTTCCTACAGAAATTGCTGTGCTGGGTTCCCTATTTAACCACATGTTCCTAGATACAGCAGCAGATCATGAGATCTGCTGGCTGGTCAGCTGCTAAAATTCCAGAGCTGCCTTAAGGACTGCAGGACACTGGAAAGATTTAGTAATTTCCTCACTAAGAATTTAAAAAGTATTCCCTAATTTTTATTTTTTTATTAAATGACAGCTTTAAATGGCTCATTTTGGCTTTTGATTATTTAGTACACTTACACAGTAGTATAATTGTATTTTTATTAGTTGGACGTGGTTCTATTTTCATGTTTGCTAGGACATTCTATTCTTTATTTTTCCATAAAGTCCTGCTTCTTTAGCTGTTTTAGTTCTTGTCACTTTTAACTGTGTGAAATGGATTCCCAGACATCCAGCAGGAAGTGTTTGTAGGTCAGTGACTAATTTTCCCAGGCCCATTTTGCAGACTCTGGTGATTTATACCAACTCTATTTATAGAGAAAAGATGGCTCTTTTAACCTATGAACTTGCTATCTTCACGTTGGCATTTCTTCTATCAGCTGATGTATCTGCTTGTAGAGTGATGGTGACAGCAAAGTTAATAAACTACACAAGTGGCAAAATGCATTACAATAGACAGGAATTTGTCTCACATTTAATTGCCATTACAGGCACTGCATCCAGCAGTGTTGGTGTGCATGTCAGAAATACTGTGGTAGGACAGCATATCTACAATTACAGAGTAATCTCTCCATTTTATTTACTTGGTCCCCTTTCCTATAGCACATGAACAACTTGCAGTTTTTAAGATTTTAGTCTTAAAAATACCCTTTTGTATGGTGAGATTATATGGTTCCCAATCACTGAAACACCTGAGACACAGGGGTTAAATGGTTTGCAAAAGTCTTGCACAATCTGCAGTGGAGCAAAAAGTTGATTTTTTTTTCCTCCAAAATAATGGAAGCTGATTCTAAGGATCATGCCAGCCTTTGCTGTATTTGAGGGGAAATTTTTAAATGTTCCCATGGAAGCCTCAGTTTTAGTTCTGTAGGCTTGCTTATGTCCTGGGTGCTTTTTCATTGGAATACAAAAGGGTAATGTTTTCATTACTTTTATTGCTTTTATAGCCTTCCTACTTTTGGCCCATTTTGGTATATAATTTTCCATCTTGCACTATTTTTCAAAGGGAAAAGTACTGCCTAATACCATATAGGACCTAAGGAAATGAAAAAAAAATCTGTAAGAAGTACACATTCAGTTATGTATCTGTTGTTCATTTGTTCAGTACATTAATTAATTTTTGTTTCTTTACCTCTAAGATCTATATTTCCATTTTCTGTGTTTTCCAAGCATATACATAGGGGTTTTGTCTGGAGAAGGGTGATTTTTGGCTTCTCTACAATTCCAACTGAATTCCGACAGGTATTTACAATTGTAGTACCTTGCTAAAAATCAAAAAGGCTCATGTCTGGACACTTCTTTATTGAAAACTTGGATGCCTCAAGAGCTTTCATTTTCATACTGACAATTTTCTCACTTTTTAATTTCACCTCTTGATTTGAAAATTAACTGATGAAAGTCTATTTTCACTCAATACAGATATAAATACTAAGGAGATCTTTACTCAGTTTGACAATGTGTTTCAGGGGAACGTTTTTTGAGATGAGTCTGTACAGTTCACCATATTTAGCTTCATTCCCTGTCTCTGAAACCTTTAACTTTTCTTCAAATCCATTCCTCAAACAAAGCCCTCTTTATTCTACTTTAAAAGGCTGGTCTTTTGGGGAACTGTAGGATAAAGCAATAAACTTCCCTGATGTTCTTCTTCATATAGACAGCTCAGCCTGAGCAAATGTACGTGCAGACACGTGCTTTTCTGGTGAGCTAAGTTTCTAAAGACTTTAATCCCCTGAATATTAACCTCTATTAGCTTACATTACAGGACTACACATAAATGTTTCTAACTGTGAGCTGCCATGACTGAGACTCAAAATTGCTAGGTAGTGAGAGTTGGGTAAAAGTGGGAGATTTTATTTTCTCAAGATGAATTTGAGGAAAAAAAGGGTTTGTCTGGACATGCTATCCCAGATTGCTGGGCCTCATTCAGTTCTCATTTTTAGTGTAAATTGGGTTGAAACTATAGAAGTTACATTTGCCTGGACTTGTATGAAATCAGAACAGATTAACAGATGTCTCTGTATAGAATGGGATCTTTCACAGGCAGAACAGGCTAAAACACAGTAGGCCCTTATTCATACTCCATATAGACTCTCTAGCTGGCAAAGTGCTTTGTGGCAGCACTGCCTGGTTTTACACATTATTTTGTTTTGTTTAGTTATGCTTTTCTGTACAAGGGGTTTTATTGTTCAAGAGGGGGCACTCCCACCCTTGCTCATAGTCATCGAGTCATACCATAGAGTAATTACTGCTTTTTACATGCCAAGATCTCAGACCAAGGAAAGGCAGCCAATCCTGATACAGGAAGACACACACTGGCACAAAAAAACTAACTGGAGAGACAAAGACAGAAAAACACAGAGCGAGACTGTATGGGATTGTGCTCTATCTGCCTGTGACAGTAGCATCAGGGGCAATGTTGTTTTTCCCCAGTAGCTTTCCAATATAGTTACTCCATTCACTGATGAATTGAGAGTATGTGAAACTGTGCCAAAGCTAATCAAGTCAAATTCCACCCAGCTGGTTAAATCCAATTGCCTGTGCCTTCTTCCACAATGCAAGGGCATCCATGGTACACTTGGCTGAGCTGCCTCCTCCCCTCCCAATGCTCCTTGCAACTCTGTGCAGTGTGGGAGATCTTCCCTCGTGTGCAATGCGTGGGTTTCTGGATGCTTCCAAGTGCAGATCTTATCTTGTTCAATCCTTGAAGAAATAAAATAAAAACCCCAGTTATATGACTATTTTAATATTGCAGCATAGTTGCTCTTGAATTGTTTCCTCTAAAACAATGAACAATCTTTCCCCAGTTGAGGGGAAACCGCATCTTTCTGCAGTGACTTCAAGCTGGTGAGTAACATGGCAATAATAAAAACGATAATAACATAATATAATATGCACTTATCAGGGCTACTCATCTTTACAAAACCCTTCTAACACCTGCTCTCTGGTCTGTCACCTTCATTCTTTAAGCAACTATTTCCTCCTGTATAGTAAATGGAAAGGCAGGGTCCTCTGGTTACCACACACTTCAGAGTAGGAGTGTGACTTTGTGCTCTGCATTATTGCTTACAGTATCTCTTCATTGGCTAGCACAAGATAATATCCCAATTTGTGC
>JAOXXN010000395.1:12470433-12484374 GCA_026770055.1 Myrmophylax atrothorax | reverse complement strand
AAGTAGATTTATATTGGGAAATGTATTACTAGTGGATAAAAGGAAGTGCTTTTGTTAGAAAGGGTGTGTTCCAGATACTGCATTTGAATATATGGGCATCTTTAGTAATTGCAAGAATTACATACTAGAAAGGTAAGTAAAATTCAGAGGTTAAACTAGAGTTGAGGGGACTAGCCACAGAGTGGCTGGGAAAGTGGATGTGCATATCAAATCTGCTGGTGCCTTAAACAGTAGATAAAGCGGAAAGAAATTCTAACATCCCTCCTGCTGAATTCTGTACTGCGTTGTATTCACAAGATGGATATTCAGGGAGGAAGCAATATTGCAATTTGAAACCACAGTCAAGTGCTCATGCATTTGTGGTGTTATTGTTTCGGTTCCCCTTCACTTCCAATGGATAGAAAAAACCTTTTCAAAGATTGCATTTCACAGAAGGTTAGTGTTCAGAATATTCCATTTATGGTAGTCAACAGGTGACATTCTAGACCATAATTTTATGTATTTTATCTAAAGCCTATCCAGAACACTGATTAAGAAAATACTTTTACCTGAACTGTTTTCATCTAGTTAAAAAAAAAGAAAAAGAAAATACTTAATTTCTCTACATGTCTTTGCATATCTTGATTTGAAGCGTAATGAGGAACCCAACAGATAAAACCTATAAAATGTTATACTGTTAGTATTTTCAAAACTGCCCCTTATCCAGTTCAATTTCTGAGGTTTGAGATCTTGTCTGTTTTTAATCTTGCTTCTATCACCATTACAAAGCCATCCCCAGTCATTTCTCAAGTTGCAATAAAGTGTCTACATTGTCTGTGTTACTTTACAAAGTCTGGACATAAAAGTAAGTAGACAGAAGGTTATATTATTCCGTTGTCTCTGTTATTGCTTGCAGTTTCCTACTCCCAGCCACTGCCTGTGGCTTCACTGATGTCTCAGACGCTCCCTTAGGTTGGTTTCCTACAAGTTTTTTACACATGTGATAAACAGCCATTTGGTGTTCTGCCCTTTCTGTATCCAAAGATAAGAGAAAGCAGCTGGTAAGTGCTGGGTAGAGTGCAACATGGGGTATTATATGGGACATGGGCATTTCAGTGGAGTATCCCCTGCCCAGTGTCGCTGTCTGCGTTGGATTCTGTCCTTGCATTCATTGGGTGTGTGCAGCAGCAGGGGCAGCTGTGCCGGGGAGAAGGTACAGCAAGCACATGTTGTGCTTCTGCCTGGAGGTGGCTTTATTTAACTGGTGGATGAACAGAGTCCACTATCGGCACTAATCCTGGTTTTGTTTTCTTAACGAAATTGTTCAGTGATGGGCACTGAAACTCCAGCTAGGCAGATGGAAAGGCAGCAGAAAGCTTTTAGATTTAGCAAAGTTCAAGTCCTTGCTTTGGCAAGACTGTCTCAGTTCTTTCTTCTGTTTTAACTTTGTCATTAAGGAGTGGAAGAATGTTGCTTTCATTAAAGAAAAATAATTGCAAGCAGGTGTTCATATTGTTATTTCTGGTTTGTGTTTATCCTTTCAACTGTTATCTGCTAACAAAGATAAATAAGCATTTTCTTTGTGAGGCTGCTCTTCTGTCATTTTGATAAGATTAAGTTAGCTTTTAGACTATTAGTAAGTGATTCCAGTTTTATTTGTATTGCCCTTGAAATATGTTTGATGTGTTCACTACCAATTTTCATGCTTAAAAGAAAATATGCTGTTATTTGCAAGCACTGCTTATTTTCTGTTTCAGTTGGACTGCCAGATCTCCTTCTGACTGATGTGTAGAAAGCCCTGTAGACTACTTAAGCATTGTCTGCTTTCTGGGTGACTGTTGTTTCTTCCTTTTTCTGAGTAGTTAAAATATTCTCATTTTGAAATCAATATATTTTCTTGTTGCAGTTTGTTTCAATTTACTTCCAGTGTTTTCCATTTCAAATGACCCTTTTTAGTCTTCCTGACAGCATTTTATGTTCCTCTTTTCTCTGTTGTATTGTGAAAAATGCCCTTTTGCACAGGGTAATTTCCCTATGCTCATTCTTATTTTTTTTAAAAAAAGTAATAATTCTTCTAGTAGCAGTGACAATTCCAACATGTTCCTGCTTGCATATATGTTTGTATATTCTTAAAATAATGGAAAATGGTTCGGGACTTCTGATTGTAAACTACAAGATATTGAGAATTACAGGACACACACAAATAGAAGCCAAGTGGTACAGAAAGTTTGTTGTAGGGGTTCCAAGCAAATACAGCGTCTCTGCCCCTCCCTCTCCCTTTCTGTATTACCCACTGCTTAGTAAATGTTGGTGTGGAAAGTTAACATGGGTGAATAGTTACAGAATAGATGCATCACCTTGAAATGTAAGTATGCTAGTAAGTGAGATGAGTAATGTTTGGTTAATGTTTTAATGTTTCTTAAACTGAACCAAACTAAGAAATACGTGTTTTCATTTTAGTTTTGACAAAAGAGTTGATGCCTAATTGTGCAAATTAACTTTTTTCACAAACGTGCCCATGCTATTTTTTGTTATCATAATTTTGACATGATTAATTGCCTAAAACTAAAACTTCTGAAAATAAGTAAATTATATTTCAAAAATCTCCATGAAAGGAGTGTGCCTTATCAGCAAGAACAATACCAGTCTGAATTGTGCTCAGAAGTCAGAGAGGACCTGCTGCCTTGAGAGATGTGCTTGTTATTCAGTTTAAGTAACTTGATGGGACACTGAAATTAAGATACAGGAACCCAAACTTTAGAACCTCTGTTAACAGCATTTAAGTGTGTAAAAGATTTGACTGGGTTATTTTCTTGTCCCCTTTAAAGAAAGCAAATGATTCTGTAGGCTTCAAGCATGTAATTGAATGTCTTTTTTTTCAGGGAATTTGAGACGTGTTGTTTTTAGGGAAACACCAAATCCCATCTATATGCCTTAGCATTTAAATGTTTAAAATATTAGTTATGTATTGGTTAACAAAATCCCTGGGAAGTATTTTTTCCATCACAGAAAAGTTGAGTTTATCTTTTTAAGGGTGCTTTAGCGTGTTGTTGGATGCTGTAATGCAGAGATGGTTCATTTTCTAGCAAAACTGAAGTCAGAACAGAATTGCAATATGCCGAGAGCAAAAAAGCTTCAGGGGTAACCCTGGTCTCTGTGGGCACATTGAGCCCTTGGAAGGAGTGTCTTTGTGTGTTTTTTCTACCTCTAATCCTTGCTTCTGCGGTGGAGAAACGTAACCCCCCAAGTAATGAAGTTCTCTTTTAGCAGATCGTTTTCCTTCACTAAATTAATTTATTTACAGACTTCTAAACTTTCTAAATTCTCGAGAGTCCCAAGTTCTGATGCCAATTCCAGCTACAACAGTGACACCTGTCCTCATTTATCTCAACCATGCAATCCCTTTTAAGGGCTTGAATTTTCCTTTCTAATCTGCAGGCTCACATCACAGGGTCTCCTTTCAAAGCCACTTGTGCTCTGAAGCTGATCACTGATACCATGTGAGGCTGTAGCAGGCTGCAGCCTGGTGAATTTTATCTGTCTGCCATAATGGGCCTATAGTAGGCACAATTTCAGGTCTAATCATTTTATTTTTGTATTCTAAAAATCCTGTGCCAGTGATTTAATTTCAGGGGCACAAATGCAATTAACCAATAGGTAACCAATAGAGAACTATAATTTTAAAATAACATTTCTCGTGCGGTTGATACAAAGCTGCTGTGTAAATACAGGACTTTAGAAAATGTGTGAAAGATTCAGATTTTATATTTGTGAAATGACTGTGCTGTTTATCAAGCAGCAGGTCTGTGGGGCATATATAGGGTGCAGCATGCCTTGGTTTTGCCTTGGGAGGGTGCAGGCAGGTTGTGTATTTGGTTCCAGAGTTTTACGAGGTGAATGAGACAGTGAGCTCAGAGTCTGGTGCTCCATGGAGATTTCCCTGGCCCAAAGCCTGTAGGATAGAAATGCAGCAAATTTGCATCCTCTGTGCATGTTAGTCCTGCTTCTTGGAGATTTAAGCATCTTTCAGTCCCTAGAAATATTTAATGGTCAGAGCTGGCCTTAAGGTCTTGGCACAATGGCATGGGGATTCTGGCACGGTTTAGGAGAGAAATTGGATAGTCTTTCCTTACTTTGCAGTTGAAAGCTGCTTCATGCTTGTCAGTGAAGTCACTGTGTTGCTGCTGTAGGAAAAGAGCAATTAGGTTTGGGTTTTTGCAACTGTGAATGCTGAGTTACTGCTGAGTTACTAATCCTAACCCTAATCCTTTGGGGAA
This sequence comes from Myrmophylax atrothorax, assembly GCA_026770055.1. Lineage (NCBI taxonomy): Eukaryota > Metazoa > Chordata > Aves > Passeriformes > Thamnophilidae > Myrmophylax > Myrmophylax atrothorax. Next base: position 12,480,118 of record JAOXXN010000395.1, on the reverse strand, counting down.
TCAGTTGGGGTGAACTTGGAGACACTATGGATCTCCACCTTTAGAATTTCCTGTATCTGAATCTCTATCATAAGGGAACTTGGTAGGTTCTAAAGTTCATGTGAAACAAGAACAGATCCTAAACTAGTTCTGTCTTTTCAGAAGGGTGAATGGATAACTAGCAGAAGCTGTATTTTGTAGTCTGTATTTTGTTTTGTAAAACAACACTTGTCAACCAGAGGGTGAATAAATTGTTTCAAACAGCTTTCAGATAGAGGAGAATTGGAGTATCCTGAAAACTGGCATCAGAAAATTGACTGTGAGAAAGAAGTTTTTTGAGGTAATTCTAGTTATGACAAAGGCTGCTGTAAAATAGACCTGAGTGTAGCTGGCACTAAATGGAAATGTTGGAGCTGTGTAACAATCTGCTTTTCAGCTTCGTCCAAGTATCTGCAAATAAGCACAGGAAGCTACTGAACTGGTAAAAAAGCTGTCTAAATCACAGGTGTTGTACTGTATTGCCTTACTTGACGGTAATGAAGTTAATAATTGCTTTTACCTTACCTTACCTTCCTCAAACTTGTCTTCTGATTTGGGGATTTTAACTTCTATGTTTTTCTTGCACATTGATGTGTTGGTATTGAAGATGCATAACTTGGCCTGTCAAGATACATCAGGCCTGAGGTGACAGGTTGTATTAACTTTTGGTTGCCTTTGGCTGCTCTCTTTTCTGAGCACTTTTGAAGTCCTGCCGGATTTCCAACTTGTTTGAATTAGGTAGTGGTTAAGGGCACACGAGTTGTCTGTGCTGTTTCTCAGATAGGATGTTCTGGATGTAGATGTAGATGTAGAACCATTGAACTGCACCTGCAGAGAGAAATAAGAAATACTGTATGTGTGCTCAATGATTTGAAACAAGATTTTGTTACATACCTGATGCTTCAATTAAATTGCATTGCACTAACATGTTTATGTACTCCCTGACTTTTACTGAAAATTAAGAATGTTTAATATTCTCTGAACAAATTTGAATGACAAGAGTTCCCTTTTTTTCCTCAGATTAGGTCAAGTAAAGCTGAAGTAAAAAAGTTGTGCTGATCCTTTTGCTGTTGCACTGAAATGTAACCAATGCACGGAGAATACCTTCAATTTCTGATTCTGACTTACATGTATGTTGCAATTTTTTTCATTTAAGTAATTTTCCCCCCAATCATTTTGTCTTCTGAAGGCAGGAGTGCTACATAATTGGTCTTCAGGATTCAGGCAGTGGAGAGCTCCACATAGCTTATTCTTTAGATTTGACTGGGTTGTTATAATTTTTAAGAATGAGCAATTTGTATCCAGGATCTGTTTCCCAGAGATAGGTAATGGTGGAAGGAAGGTGATCCAGTTCCAGCCTCTTTGTTGAATCTATGTAGTATACATGTTTATATCACTGGGGAAGAATAATTTAAAATTATTTTCTGTTTGCAGAGATGCTTGCCTTCTTTCTGTAAGTTAGTTGAGCATTTTACCAGATGGTTTTGAATAGGCTTCCTCCTTCTCTCCCTGTCCCCAGCTAACACCTTTTGCAAATTTGGTTCATTTTAGCTTCATTTTTGCTGCTGTCAGTTTGTAAGTAATAATACTAATGTCAATGCTACAGTGACAGTACTGTTGTATTCTAACTTACTGGTCATGCTTCCTTTGGCTGAGCACTTTGTGATGGGAAAGCAAACCTTTGTGTTTGTGCCTGGCTGTTCAAGTGCCAAGTGGTCCTGTGGCCTGAGCAATCCATATTCTCCTTTTTCTTAGGGATGTGCTCAGTGCTGATGCAAACCTTGGAGCCTTCTGTTCCAGACTAACTTTTGGTAACATCATAAGGATGTGCCCAGTGGCATGCTGCATACACTGAGAAGGTTTGAATGCATTGTGTGTTCATGGGGGGAAAGTGTCTTGTAAGAGAGAAGATGTTTACCAAAAGGAAGTGTTTGTCTGGAGAGCTCCCCTGCTCCAGCAAGTTTGTTCAGATGTCTGACCTTTCTTGCCTGCAAATGGTCACCCTTCTCAGTGTTTGCTCTTCCCTGTGTTGAAGTTTGTTTTCCTTTTGGGTTGAAATAAAGCCAAGTGTTGGTTTGGCCCTGGCTGTCTTTTCATTACAAGTTTTTTTGGGGTTGTTCTCTCCTGTTTTTTGTACACTATTTCAGCAGTAGTGTGATGTTGGAGGAAAGAGACAACAGTAAAACATTCCATGAATTTTTGTGTCTAAGGTTGCAGCTTGGATTCCAGCATCTGGAGCACCCCATCCCTCCTTGGCCTTTTCTTTTGTCCTTTGGTTCTCTGGTTGAACTCACTGTTGATAGTGAATGAAGAACTTTTTCCTCCTTAGTCAGGGTAGCTTGACAAAACAGAGGAACTAAGGTTTATGATTTTCTAGGGTGGTAAAGTTGAAAACAAAGGAATAAATTTGTATGAGGAGGTGGAAGAGAAGGACTTAAATCCTTATAGATGATGTAATGTTATCTTACTGATAAGCATGCCTGTAGCTTGAGGGCTGTATATAGCATAATTCAACATATATATATTTTTTTCAGTGGATGCCAGCTAGTGAAAAATCTGTTGCACATCATCAGAAGTAGAATGCTGAATGTACTATGTAATACATAAAGCAGGGTCTTCTGTTTCTTGCTTTGTCGTAGCTAAAGCAGTCCTAGGGATAGTTTTGGTTCAAGCATGGCCCTGCTGCGTACAGACATTCTCCCATGGACTAATTTTTTTTCTTGTGGTTAAACCACAAAATGTGTGGTAAACTGGACTAGTATCTCTTGGTTTCCTTCATACTTAAGGAAATGTGCTGTGAGTGTTTTACTGCGTAAAAAGTAGCCTCCAAGTCAGGAGATGTGTGACTCCCCAAACCTTTCCTGTCTTCAAATGGAAAGTATTTTGAAGGATTATGTTTAAATCCTGTCTGAAAAATAAAGATTTCTGTAAATCCGTACAAACATCAATGTTTCCTGTCCCATCTCGAATGGGAAAACTGAAGAAACCTGAAGTCTTGTGTTTTTTTTCATGCTGAGATTGAATGAAAAGACTGTTTAAAAGGGAGTCAAAGCCCAGTAAGTACAGTCACAGAGATAATGACAAGTATTCATAGCTTGTTGAAATAATTTTCCATTTGACAGGAGTTTTGGTATTTACTCTTCATTCCTGCTGCTTTCCCATATGCAGTTTAACTGAAATGGCCTTAATTATGACTCTAGATAACAAACATCCTTCAGGCAATTGGGTGGTTGTTCTCTGTTCCTTAAACCAATGCAGAGAGAGACCTCTCCAGCCTTTAGCTGTGCTGTGAAGTTGTCAGTGCTTTGTTTTCCTACTGCCAGTCTTGTTCAGAGAAACATAATTTCTTATTATGCATCCTACCAGGAAATCAGCTGGTCCAGATTAAATGAGAAGAGTTTTGGTGGTGTTTGGACTTGGGCTGAGACCACCATGTTTATTTTATTTTAGACTTCAAAGTAAACTCTTAAAAGTGAGTTATCTTTCAACCCACACAGCTCCCACCATATGGATCAATAACATTGGGCTTTTTGATTACTAGGTTAATTCAGAGGAGCTATTTCTAATTACTTTTCTCTTTCAAATGGCTGAGCCACTGTGTTTCTGTATTTAGGATTGCAAATTGAGTGCTAACATACTTTAATATCACAGACTGTTCTTCATGCTTGAAGAAGCATTTCTAACATTTACTTCTGTAAACTCAGAATTTGGGGTTAGTAAGTCAAAGTTGCATTAAGGGGGTAAGAGCTCTTTAGTGGCCTCTTTTTATTTCTCAGTAGCAAATATGATGAGTACAGAGTGTTAGTATCCTTCAGGAAATTAGAAAACCTGTTGCATATATATGATGAATGGTTTAATTTAGTTAATTTCTTTCTCCTGGTTTCATTCCTTCTTCTCCACAAACTTCTTTTGTTGTCAGATAGTGTATTTACTTTTAGTATTGCTTTTGCTTGTGTATGAGGGAAGCCAGTTTGGAATCTTGTAATAAAAATGGAGATCTTTCAACGCCAGGTGCTTGAAATTAATTTTTTAAATAGAAGAAGCCTGGATGTTAATGGCATACTGAGTGTACATAATTTCTGTGGAAACTGCGTATGACCAGCGTTCTATCACTCTTTGATTTAGGATACTAATCTGAGGAAGGTTCAACTTTAAAGTAACTAATTATGTTTTAATGATACTGAATGGCAAGCATGCTTTTGTTCTTCAAATGCACAAACACAACAAAAGCTATGCTTTTAAGCAATTTAAAGCGCTCTCTGTGGTGAGGCCTTCAGTCATTTCCCTTTAGCTAGATTTAATAATGAATCTCTGCGTTGTTTGATGGAATCTGCTTAAAGGGTGGTGTGCAGCAGGAACAAGAAGATACATAAACTGTTACAAATGATAATTTGCAGGCTAAGTCAGGGAAGGAGAGGCAGCGTCTGCTGAATGGGACCAGGATGTCACCTTCTGTTCTTAGTCTGCTCTCTCTGTGTGTCAGGTGGCTGGCAATGTCTTTGGTGAGTGGTCTGCCCTCAGGATTGCAACATAAATAACTCCATTAAGACAAAAGGAGGAATAGAATTACAGCATCTTCCGTCTATTCACAGAAACATAGTTTGGCTGTTACAGTTCTTTCTTATGGTACAGTCAACTAGGAAAGTTTCGTAATGCCCTCTGCAGCCTGGGAATTTTATCTCCTGTCCTTTCTCATGATAGATTAATGGAAATGGGCTTTTCAAGAGCTGTGAAACAGATGTCAAAATTGCAGTGAGAGCAGTGACAAACTCTGCCTTCTGTGTTTCTTGTTCTCGTTGGATCTCAGCATGGTTTCAAGTCAGGATGAGAGGAACCACATCAATATAGCAATTCCTTTTGCTTGTGGTGGATGTTTATTTTAAGTGTTGCCATCAGAATACTTTTGGTATGTTCAGAAATGTGTGTGTTAGAACAACAGGGGAGAGTTGGTTTGGGTGAGCTGCAGTGCCCTGGGGAGGAGACTCGTGCCTTATAATTGTTAATGTTCATGGCAGTGTCTGCAGTTCTTCAGCCTTTCTTTCTCTTTGGCTCTGGAAATTAAAAAAAAATGTTTTGGGAAGTTTGTAAAAGAAATTAGTTCTAAATTGACTTACATTTTTAATGTTTATTAAAACCTTTCATATACAAAAAACCCGAGGTGGAGCTCAGATCTGTAGGGATTTGTTAATCTGTGAGTTTGCATTTGTAAAATGTACAAAGATAAAGTCCACTGTCAGTTTTTCTCTCTTTTACAGAATACTTTTTCCTTACAGCCTCTTCAGTCCAGTCTGTTCTTTATTTATTAATCTGAAGCTAGTGTTTTTGGAGCTTGGAAAAGAGGAAAATATCACCATACAAAGACTGTGAAATAATAACAGCCTTAGAAAGTATTTGTAAAGTGTATTCTGTTGTGAGAATCCTGAATTTGTATAGTGTCCTGATTTGTGGAACATTTGCTCATATGTTACAGTTATGGGTTAGGTCATTGAAAGGTAGATTTATCCTCAGAGTCAATATTCAGTGTCTTATTTCTTTAAATATTATTAGAATGGGTGAGTTGTTATAATAAACGTTTAGCAAAGTAGAGAATTCCTGTTGTTGTTCAGTTGCTTTGTTATGTTGAGGTAAAATCAACTCCAATGAAATGTCTTTTTTTTTTTTTGCTATGACTCTGTTCTTTATACTTTTTTCTTCATTTTAAATTAATATGTAAGATTTTCTGAGCCTGTATGGTTTGAGTGGAAATTGTATCAGTCTGAACAGACACAGACATGTTTGATGGAGATTAGATTGACCTTAATTTACCAAGAAGAAAAAAAGGCTTCAGAGTTTGTCACTCTAGTTGACTCTCTCAGCTCTTAACTGAAATAGAACCCTACTAGTAACATGTTTTCAAAAATTTTCAGGGAGCCTGCAGATAAACACTGGATTATTCAATAAGTTGTTACTTGTGTCATGGAAATCAGTGGCTCTGCCCCTGTGTTGGCACTGAGGGGTGTGCCCTTGTTTCTCCAAATAAAAAAAACCCACATCATTTTGAATTTATAGTATAAAGGATTATTTATATCCATTACTTGAACTTTATTTTTTTAAATTAGTTTCTAAATTCCTGCTTTAAAAAATGTGGGTTTGAACCTATGTGGCCCAGTGAAGTAGGTCAGTGGCAAGTGCATGAGAAGGAAGCTCCTTAAAGTGTCTGCTGACTGTCTTGCTATTGTATTTCTGTACTCTTGAAGCCTGGATGTAGGACCCGCTGCTGCTGAGTCTTTCCTGTCAGGGATTTGACGTGGAGATGACTTGCTGCAAATGCTTCAGTGGTTCACTGTTGCTATGCAAATGGCTCAGGTATTTTGAGGCTCTTCTCCTTCAGGCATCCCATACCATGTGGCAGGCTCAGATCTTTTGAGGCAATGTAGAAAATCCCTTCACTGGCTGAGAGGACAAAAAAATCTTTGTTGTCCCCAGGTATGCTTCTCCAATATGCAGTTGTGATTAGAATATAGAAAAGTGCTACTAAATTCACATTATTTGATGAAGAAAGATTGTGGAAACACTGTGTTCAGGTGAGTCCATAATGAGAATCTCACTCAGATAAAATGATTTATTTCGGTACTGTGCAAATCCAAGCATATATCCTCATATAGTCCATATTTTTTGTTGTAGCTGACTGAAACTGAAGGAAATGATCACTCTTAAAATATATTTAGGGACATTCAACTTTAATTGGAACCCTTAAAAGAGTTGCCATATCAATAAATAAATTGTTAAAAGTTAACGATCCTGAGAGTTAAATGTAAGTTTTATCTAAATGTATTTATCACTGCTTCTATCTATTGGGTTCTACTGTGGCTTTAATAATACGTTATATTGCATCTGCTGTGTACTTGTGTATCTGTGCAATTTTCACTTAAATTTTTTTTCTTAAGAATTTAGTGCTAATCAGAATATTGTTGTCAGGGATTCTTGGGCTCTGTGCTTTATCACATACTGCTCTAACTGGTAAATTTAATCCTTACAAGAGTGTTATACTATACTTTTCTTAGTCTTTTATCCCATTAAATAATCAGTAATGAGTTTGAAACACGATCAGTAATCTTCTCCATCCAGTCCTTTTATTCAACTGCTGTTTTTCCCCACTCTTCCTGAGGAGCTGGCTGTATTCTTTTTCCCTCATGTTTATGCCCTGCTCTGATCATAATAGAGGGGAAGTTGTCCATCATACAGCCTCTGGGACATAATTTAGCCACAGTAAGGCTTGTCTGTACCGTAGCTCATGACAGCCTGCACTTGGTGTTGGTGCGTTGTATCTGCTGATGTGCCACAAACCAACAGAACCTGCGAGAGCTGTGGCAGCAACAAACTACTCCAATTCATTACTTTCTAGTTCTGAAATTAAAGGGAGCTGAAGCCTGTTTTCTAGAAGAATGCTTGTAAATGGCTTTGGAGGGATTTTGGAAACAAACTGAAGGTTGTTTGCGTGGTGCAGATGCCAGCAGGTGCTTGGAGTGAGCAACCTGTGGGCTGCCCACTGGGCAAGGCTCCTGCCCAGCCTGGCTGGAGGGGCTGGTGTTACGAGTGTTTCACCTTTTGGTGTCAGACTCCTCTCTGTCAGCCTGCAGGACTCTTGTCTCCCTGGAGATGGCTGGTCCTGGACAGGTCCCTGTACACGTTGTGAGCTCTCCTCAGCAGTGTCCTACTGGGACAGACTACCTACCCGGGGCCACAGTAGGGAAATCTCTGCCCCTCGGAGAGCCATTGGCTGTGTTCAAGCAGGAAACACCAAGATTTCATATGACTTGGTAGAGCAAGGTGCCAAAGACAAGACTGTCAGTTACACCTCTCAAGAGCCTGAAGCCGTCAGTGATCTTTCCCACTGGCTCCATTTCCAGCTGCCCTCAGGGCAGTGAGAGGGGTAGGGATGCTGCACAGCGCCTTCCATCCCTTGTGTTGCTGCCAGGGACACGGAGACAGCGGATTCGTCCTCTGGTGTTAGGCACTCACATAGTTAAGGAGAAATCCAAAAATCTGGATCTGTTTTCTGGCAAATTGCCCTGCAGAGAAGTTTGGTATTTTAGCAGTGTTTCTGCCTTGTTTTGGAGGGAGGTCGTATTTTTAACTGCGCTTCTGATCAGGTGGGGATTACTGTACAATTACATGCAGCAATATTGAGATTACACAGCTTAAAAAAAAAGAGAAAAAATTGAAGACATATGCAATGCTAATTTGGCCTTTTTAAAAATTATTTTCTTGATTGTAAGATTTTTTTCCTTGTTATGCTTTCATTCTTTTTTTTCCTAACATACTTTGGTATATGAAGCGGGCGCAGCATAGACAAGCTCAGAGCTTCTTGCTTTTCCTAACCCAGTACAAGCATCTATTATGCTTTGATAGACCTTTGGGATTAATTACTTTTCTTCAAGAAAAAAATTAGCTCGGCTTATTATACTTGGTTTAAATTTTGCACTGAGGTTTCATTTTAATAAGGTGACTGAGGTGTAGGAGGAAAACATCTGTGACGTCTGTGCCAGCTATGTTTTCTGTAAATACAGTTTTTATAAGGCTAAGATGCAGATCAGTGCAATATGTAACTTCAATCTGCTGCATCAGCTCTATCTTTTTCATTTAAAAAAAGACTAAACAAAAGTATATTTTTCTTACAAGTTGAAGCAAACTTCTGTGTTCTGACCATGCTTTTATTTTTCGGCCTAATTTTGATATATATGTTGATTGTATATTGATTTTGGAAGATCAATGTATATAAACAAAAGTCACTTCACTGTTCTGTGATTGTGTGGTCTTTCTAATATGATGTTAATTTGTCCCCGTGATGTTGATGTTTTTAAGGAGCACAGTAGCTGTTAGTGGTGGCTGGTAACTGTGGTTTCTGTTACTTTCCTTGCAAATGTCACCTGAACTGGGATTTATTCTTGTAGTTTCTTAGTGTCACTGCTGGGTGAGGACTGCTACTCATCTTGCACAGCAAATTTCTGTCTTGCTTTGTTGACTATGCCTGAGACTAAGGAATTACCTAGTTTTTGAAAAAGATTTTGTCTCCTCTTCTGAAAATGTTAGACTCTAATACATAATGTTCTTACAGCAGATGCCTTTCTGATAAATAAAATAAGCAGTGACTCCTGACCATTAGTATCTGAACAAATGCTTCTAAGTGTTCTTGGAAATAAATAAATAATTTCCCCCCGTTACTTACCATATGCTTTAGATCTTGCTGGGAGGTCTTGACTGTTTTATTTCAATTATTGCATAACCCCTCACTTCAGAAGCTTGTTCACATTAGTAGCTGGCTAAGGGAGGCCTGGACCTTTATTTTCTTTAGCATGTATACACTTCAGGTTTTAGCTTTAATGGTATTCACTGAAAGAATTCAAACTAGCTTTCCTTCTCAGCCTTTTTGCTGGAAGGAGGGGTACTCTTCATCTGACTAAGCAATAGTTGAGTTCTCTCTTTTTTTTTCCTTTCTCCTCCCTAATAAACTGTGGATTTATTTTATGAAAAATGTCAAGTATGAAATTTTGATTTTTTTTTTAAAGATGGGGTGATTTACATGGAGAATAGTTGACATAAGGAATGGTTGACAACCTCTAATGGCTGAAGTTTATTTAGAAGAATGAAACACCAAAATGGCTTTTGTAGAAAATATTATTACCTG
>JAOXXN010000395.1:12413601-12468254 GCA_026770055.1 Myrmophylax atrothorax | reverse complement strand
GCTCCAGTCCCTTCACCAGCCTTGTTGCTCTTCTCTGGACCCGCTCCAGCACCTCAGTATCCTTTCTGAACTTTTAGCAGAGATTCCACTTGCCATGTTGTATTTCCTAATGCTTTGGAGTTGATGCTATTTATAGTTTGTGGCCAAAGAGAGAGACAGAGATTACAGTCAGTGGAAATCTTTCTGATGTAATAGTACACAACAGTGTTGTTATACACATCCTGCCGTGGTGCCCTGCCTGCTCTGCCAGAGAGCTGCAGCCTTTTATAGCAGCTTTGTGTTGGACCTTGACATCTGCTGATAAAGTCTCAGTCTGTGAATACTGCCATTGTATTTCTCTTAGGCCTCCAGGAATCCTGAGTCATGTGAGTACTCTTGATGTAGAGATTTATCTGTTTTACTGGGTTACACAAAATCTTCAGTATGTCTTCATCCTAAGTGAGCTGCTTTTCTTTTAAAATACTGAATAGTGAAGAAAAATCAGCACGAGGTAACCAAATATGCCAGCATCCCAATTTGTAGACCAGGGGTATTCTTCAAAACTTTCAATGTTTTTCTTTAAATTTCCACATGCCTTTAATGAGATCTTTAAACAGTCTTTAAAACCTATAAGGTTTTGTGCCTTCCTGTATTTCAGCAGAAAGTGCGGGTAAACATATAAACATTATATTTGTTTTTGTAAGACAAATCTTAGTTCTGTATTTTGCAGTCTGATTATTTTCCCCTTCCATAAGGATTATTCAGGTAACTAATCTTCCTTTCCTCCTTCTTGTTCAAAAATGAATCTAATGCTGGGTGAATCGCACTGTGTCATGGGCTGCCTGTGCATCCCGGGGCTTACTTGAACCCACTCTTCTCATTGGGTAGTTGTTGTTGTTGTTGTTATTATTATTGTTGTTGTTGTAAAGAAAGAACAAGGATTGGAGGATTAGAAACATATTTATTTGGGTATGGAATCTGCTATTCTGAAGAAAATTGACTTAATAGCAGGTAATGATATTAAATCCTTGATATTTAGAAAAATTAATTTGCAGTGGCAACAATCAAAGTAAGTACTCTTCACTTTTTTCCCTCTTTGATACAACTTTTTGGACAGCTAAGTTCAAAGTTTTTCATTTATTTCTAGCTATGTTGTAATTTTATGTTTAGTTTAGTTCTCCCTGACTACATAATTTTGTGAAGTATTGTTTTCCCCAAAACAAAGGTGTTTTTTTACCTGACATCTATAAATAAATATTTTATATATTAAATAGGGGTCTGGGTAGATAATCCCATTGGCTTTTGTGCATTAGTAGTAGGTGGGCTTGAGTTTTGTTGGTTGTTGTCAGCGAACTTCCAGGGGACAAAGTGGAGCTGAGGGTGTCCTGACCTTACTTGAACCTGTGTATTTTTCTTGTGAACTGTTGCTTTCTATTCTTTTATGATTATGGATGAAGTCTTGTTTCATATAATGTATAGAAAAATAAAAAAGTGTGAGGACTCAGTAGCTTCCTGAATCTTTATTTCTGTCCTTCAGTTTTCAAAAGCAGACAGAGAACTTGCCTGTACAGTGGCGAGTGTGTCGTGCGTGCCTGTGAACCCACGTGTAGGTGATGCCTTGTGCCAGCGCCAGCGTGTGCTGGCACAGACTGCTTTGGGCTTGGCAGCAGTGGGGGAAGGAGTGGTGGTCATTCTCCAGTAATGCCTTTTGGGGTTTTGGGTGTGGGTTTTGGGTTTCCTTTCCGTCTCCACCTCCTTTCTGGAGAGAGGTGTGCCTGTTGTGGGTTTCCAACAACTGTTTCCTATAAATACTTGAAAAATGCTGTGTGCAAGCTGTGCCCTTTTTATAGCTACTCTTCATTCTTTGACTGTGATAAAAACCTGCTAATCTCTATCTTGCCCTTGTTTTGCTACTTGACCCCATATCTTCTGACTCTTGAAAAATTAATCAAGTGGTATTGATGGGTTTGGGTAGGCTGTCCCTTGAGACTGTGAATTCGGGGTGCTGGAGATGTTTCTCTTCAGCATGGGTTCCCTGTAGAAGTGTTTCTGGGAAGGTGTCCTCCCAGAGGGACTGTCTTTGGGCACTGCTTCAGAAGGCACTCAGCTTTACGGAGAGGCTGCACAATTCGTTAATTGACTCTGCTGATAGAATGAGACAAAGCATTCAGGTTTCTTATTGATGCCAGTTATTCGAAAATTTTTATACAAAAAAACCCCAACCAAACCACCCACAGTGTTTTTGCCATTGTTGTTCTGAAGTCCTTGGAGTGTATTTATTGTCATTTCCAGCAGCAGAAGACCACAAGATAGAAGGGTTCCTTCAGGGCAGCACAAAGCTTCTGGGACATTAGTCTCCAGTTGTCCATCTGTGCTCATGTCTTCCAGCAGTTTTAGAAGGGGTGTCCCTGTTCCAGTCCTTTTTTTTTTCTCGGCTGCCTTTTTTAATGTCTGTATGAATGGACTGTTCTTTCTGTCTCATGTTTTCTGTTTTTCTGCAGGTGTTCTCTGTTCTGTGGGGCTCAGCAGAGCTGGCTGCAGGGAGCAGTGTGGGTGTTGGTTTTGTGCAGATTGTTGCCACAAACACTTTTTGAAACATTTGCTTTCTGCTGCTGCATTATGGGTTTGCTTCCCTTGGGCATTTTTCCATTATTAGAATGGTAATGGGAAACAGTTCCTGTCCTCTCCTGGTGAAATTGGTATATCTTGAAGCTGTACACGTCTTTCCTTTTTAATAAAAGGTTTAAACTCGGCTTACACTGTGCTGCTTAACAACATTTTCTGTGCCGCCTTTCTCTGCTTTTCCGTAGATTTCCCATTGCTTCCGTTTGCTCCTTCATTTTGGTAATGTACCTCCATTTTAGTTGGAAACTGATCTCTCTTGCCAATAGCCCCGGATGTTTTCATCTACATTTATTTCTTTGAGAAAGGAGTCTTGGGTTTTGTCTGAACATTATTCCTGAAAAGCACCACATTCTGTGGATGGATTTGTTTATTTCTTGCTATCAGCAGGGATTCCACAATGGTGTGCTGTAGTGTTATCATTCTCTTTTGTTACATTTTATAATTTCAGTTGTACAAGGCTCAATATTTTACTTAGAAAACCTGTCAAGCAAATATTGTGTATTTCACATGTCTTACTCTTATATTCAAGGATGATTTTCTTCCTATTCTGCTTATTCTGAGTCATTTAGCTACAGAAAAATTAGCTTGAACATATATTTGTGACAAAGATCTGTTTGCTTTGCACAGGCTGTGGTGTTCTGTAGAATGGCCCATGGTGCTTGTAAGGTGACAGAAACATATACAGGTTCAGTGCTACTTAAGATGGAATATATTAAATATTTTAAAAAATAAATGCTTCTGCTCCTAGGAGGGAAAATGACAGAACTAGAACAAGAAGAATTGCTGGTGGGGTAACAGATCTTTTTCCTTAGTTTGCCTTTGAAGCAAGGGCTTGTCCTTGGAGTTTGTGCCTGCTGCATGAACTGCATGGAACATATACCTTAGGTTTTCTTTGATTTTTGCCTTTTCTTTGGTCAGCATAGATCAAACCAAAGCCATTTGAAGTACTGGCTGAAGTACTGCAGAGGGACAAGACAGGTCCAGTTCATTATTTAAAATTTGTCATCTCCCTTTTTGTATCTGGTATGAATTGTTTCCTTCCTGTCTTTTAAACTCAGTATTTAATTTGTGTGTAAGTATATTCCATTTTCAGCTGAAAAACTTTCATAGTCTTTTTCGACATCATGAGACAACTGAGCTAATTAAATTTGGTTTTGCTCAACTTTAGAGGCTTTCTTTGCTCATTAGAGATATTTTTCAGGGATTTCACATAGGGACTAATTTTGTTGTCTTGCTCTGTTTTAAGCAGCCAGAATATACAGTGTGCATTTGGAGTGACATTTGTTCTTACCTTCACAGAAGAGCATGTTTTGTGGTTTGATAGTTATTCTCCGAAGAATGACGAATTTCCCATTTCAAATATAAATGAAGCTTGGTATAAGGACTAAGTTAAAAGTAGATTAAATGAGATAAAACTAGGTTGTTTTCATTTGTTTAATGCAGCAGTAGAAGTGATTTTTTAAAAAAATACTTCAAAAAGGACTTGACTGAACTTTAGTGTCCTCAAAGCTTGAGTCTCCAAAGATGAGCTCTCTCAAGCAGTAAATATGTCCCCTGTTCATGCCCTTTGCTACTTGGTGAGCACTGACAACAGGCAGCCTGGGTTTTGTAAGGCAAACTGAAGATTAAATATTGGTGGCATGTGCAAAGTAGTAACAGATGATGGAAAGAATTAAGTCAGAACAGTTCAAACTACAAGTATTAATAGAAACTTTTTTTTTAAAATGTGATGTGCAAAGTGCCTACTTTTCAGGCTTCTGTTTTTTTCTGTGTTTATTATAACAGTCTTCTTGAAGTGTTCTGTGAGATGAAGTTTTTAGCTCTGTTTATGGGACACAGCTGTCACTAAAGTGCTTTGTGACCCCCACTGGAGAGGTGACATTATTTAATCTTAGCATGTTGAATTGCTGCTCTTGAAGGTAAAAGGTTGTATTGAAATTGCTGAAAAATGTATTTGTTGCTGCCAAATAGTATTCTGTGTCTGATGGAAATCCTTGCAGAACTAGGTAAACTAGGGAACATTGGTCGGTTTATTAAAATGTCCTTGGGTGCTGTTCAAGGCAAATGACAACAGTAACCAAACTTATGACAGCAGTGATACTGGCTTACAGCACTGCATTTTCATTTTCTGAAAGTAGGCTACTGCCTTTATCCAACATTGCCTTTCCTAATATGACCTTCATCTGCCCTGTGAACAGTTTTCCTTGCTTTTTTCCCCTTTCACCTCCAATTTGTGCAAGTTCCCAACTGTGGACAGGCATCCCTGTATGCCCATGTCCAGGTGGTGTAGTGGTGTTGGTGCAGAGCCCTTTCACATTCTCCTTTGTTTGTGTATGGGCTGGGTTTGTAGGAGTACATGTTTCTGGTTTACAGGCCTTGCTGAACAGACATGTTCCAACCCTAACTCCATTCCATGATTCTATGAAGTGTCTGATTTGAGTGCACCGTGCAGGCTCCAGGGTGTCCTCCTGCAGTGGAAGGCCCTGGTGCCCATCATGATCATCCCTGTGGTTACCTGTGTGGTGGTGTTCTTCTGCTAGGCTTCCTCACTGTGTAGGGAGTATTTATTGCAGGCCATGTCTGTGTGTATACTGCCTCCTATTTAAGTGAAAATGCTATTTTAAATTTCCTTAAGTCTTTTTGTTGGATAGTAACTCCCTCCAGAAGCAGCAGAGACTAAGAGTGGCTTATGGAAGAGTCTCCTTGTGCTGTAGAAGGGAACAGTTAAACCACAGTGTTAGGCATGAGGAGGAGTGAGACATTCCCTTTCCCTTATTTGCCCATGATAACCTGTTAATGCACATGATTGATTTGCCAACAAGCTGTTATACAATGACATTTCTAGTTTTCTTTATTTCCTGAGCAGTGTGTGTTCTGGATAAACTTGGGTCTAGATCCAGTGCCTTGAACTGCTGTGGGATATTTGGGTCTGAGGTTTGCAGCCATGTCTCTTTTTGCAGTTTCCCACCAGTGGCGCTGTCCAGGTGAGGTCAAGTAGTGAGGGCTGGTGTGGGAACATCATGTGTGCTGACACACTGTTTGTGTGCCTGTCGAGGGCAGTTATGTACAGTCCCTGGATAAGCAGGCATGGCTTCTGACATAGCCTTTTACAGCCCAGGAGGAAGAGTGTAGAATAAGGCTGATCTTAGGCTCCTGGATGTATTTTATAAAGTGCATAAGTAGAGGGAAATTAGCTGAGGACTTTGGAGCTGTGTCTTGGTTTAGGCCAGTTTTGCAAAACAACCCTGGACTGCCTCCCTCTCCTCCCTCTTCCCAAAGTCCTCCCAGCACGGAGAGAGGGGAAAAAACCTGAAAAGAACGGAACTCAAAAGAAACTGAACTGAACTAAAGCAGAAATTATATTTTCTAACATTTACATCCACATATGCAATTTGTACACACTTGTGGGAGCCCCCCAGGGGAGAGGGGAGAGGGAATGAATAATAGGGAATGGGGAGAGACAAGAACAAAAACCAAACAAATAAAGCAGACAAATACAATCAAAACCTGAAAAAGGAATGGAACAAACTGGCAAAAAAGAAGTAAAACAACCTCACAATCTCACCACGTCCCAAGCTAGGAAACCAGCTGAAGAAAAGGACCGTCTCAGTTCCCTCTGCCCCCTCAAGCTTCCGGAAACCAGAATACCCACAACTTCCTATCTGCTCCAGTCCATCCTCCCTCCTTAAGTGGAAAAACATGTGTGGAATACCTTTTTTAATGACCACTTCCTTGGTTACACTTAGTTACTGAGGAAGCCATGGATCAAACCCATCACAAGCTGTCAGCTCTTCAACACAGTCTCAGGGTCACTTCAGGCTTGCTCTGCAATTTTCCCTCAATGGATTCCACCTCTGTGTGGGAGAATACCTGAGGGACAGCACTGTCACTCACTCACCACCTCTGTCAGTAGCCTGGCACAGGCTGACGGTTCAGAATAGCCACTCGGTCATTTTCAATTGGTCCAGAACTGTCCTGAGACAGAGGAATGACTTCATGGCTACTTCTGTGATCCTTTCTGTAGGGATACTTTATTCTTGCAGTTCCCTGTGCCACTCCATTTTAGCCCTTTGGCTGAGTAAACAGCCTCCTTTGTGGTGTATATGACATAGCAGTGTTCCTTCTACTGTGGGTGCTTTAGTTTCATCCAAGCTGCTGACCAGCTGCTACAGAGCTAGTGACTGGGATTCAATGGGAATGAAAGCCAAGTCTTCATTTCCTTCATAAATGAGAAGAGGAAAAATATTTTCTTCTTATTTTAGAAGAAAATCAATAAAGGCTGGATTTTTTTGATGATTGGTTTGTTTTCTTTATAGCCAAAGTTCAGTCCTACTTAGCGCAGAAATGCAGTTGATACTTATGTGCTTGCAGATACATTTTTTTAAACTTGTTATTTTGAAATTAATGGCAGGTAAATCTTTAGCTTTTACGCCTGTATATACTCAGCATAATGCCAATGTCCTTTGGCTAGCAGTAGGGGAGATTCATAGGCCAAAAATGGTTTAGAACAGTAATTCCTGTTGCAGGTTTGAAGCTCACCTCTTTTAATACAGTGATGAACATTGTTTTAGCTGCTCTTCTGCAGACAGAAAGCCATTACTGTATTGCATTCAGATCAAAATTTATAAATGTCCGTTAAAAATAAGTTATGGAAAATGTCATTGCAAAGACTCAGTCCTGAATTCATTCCCACCTAATGAGGTTGCACAGAGGCCTCTGTCATCTCTAGAGTTATTTATTTTTAAAGGCACATCTGTCTTGTTCAGGGAGTCTTTCTTCGCTCCCTTTATAATGGTGAGCAACCATTTCAGTGTGCAGAACCTTTACTGTTTTTATAAATAACAAAGAATTACATGACGTCTATTATGTGGCATCTATGTACATCTCTGAAAACTTAACTCCTATTTTAATAATGAATATTGCCTTATAAAGATGTGTGCCTTTTCTAGTAAAGGTATTGTGACCCATTTTAGTCATTTGGAGGGATGTCAGTATACTCTTAAAGGGAAAATAAAGTTTGGACAACTGGATTTCTGTATTGCAGTGGTTATTTCATCAGGGATTATAGGGTCTGTCCCCAGCAGAGCTTTAAACCTAAGGTAAATAAGCTTAAAAAAAAGTAGGTTCTCCTGTCTTTATAGTGATGTTTGATGAGCTCCTGTGAATGTATTTTTTTCACAAGCAAACACATTACAGAGTAGTTGGGAGTTCATAAGTGACATGTGTGATGCTTAATCCCTTGGTTTAAGATTGGATGATGTATGTGTAACATGGGGATGAACTTTTTGCCATCTCTTCTGCAAGACTGGTGGTGTTAGATTTGTTTTTCTACTTGAAGGTTTTGGTGTTACAATACACAGCTGAAGTATTCTGCCCAAGCCTGAGTTTTAATTCTGCATATTTTTGTGGTACTGACCAGGAAACAGTTTCTGGAGCTTTGTAATAAACCTAGGCCTGTTGTAAATCAGGGCTGAGTGCTGCTTGCCCTACAATTAGTTTAGAAGCCTTGTAGGTGTAACCCTCTGTGCTGTTTTCTTTCCCAAAGCAATCAGTTGTTGAGTACATGCCTTTTTGAATGTGCCCCCGATGAGTTCACAGGCTGTCTGCTGTGTGCCTCTGATTCTGTCTTGTTTGTACCACTCATTTGTGCCCAGAGCAAAGAAGACATCAGTAACATAATGTGGGACTTGCAGGATTTTTCTATGCCTACATTTCTACATTTATGTGGCAACTTTTTTTTTTTCACCTTCTGTGCACTGTGTTCCAGCACTGAAAAAGGAAGTCTTTGGGGACGTAAATAGAACAAAGCTTTTTGTCAGAAGATCCTACAGTGATAAATGCCTTAGAAATATGGATAGGTATTCTGCAAAAGTGCTTATCATTCAGAAAACCATTTAGAATCATAAAATCATGGCCATAGTTCAGTGGTTATAAACACCCTTAGTTTATCCTGACGTTTGTGCATGCATGTTGAATATACACCTCTGGGAAATACCATTGCTTTGGCTTAGCGGTAAGAAAATTGGAAGGGTTCGAATAAGGTGACAAAGTAACAGTGAGCTGAAAACTGACAAAGATTTGGACAGGACAAAAGTTCTAGTGGTTTGCTGTTTGACTTAATTTTTAACTTGAGTGATGGCTAAGGTGGTGAAAATCAATATCTGCCTACTCTTTTATTTATTTCTTCTCTCTTTTGTCTGCCTTTTTTTTCACTTTCCCCTCAAATTTTTAATGCTAGTATCTAAAAGATGAAAGTCTTTGTTAAGTGGGAGTGTATCTGATGCTGTGCAGCAGCTCCCATCAGTAGGCTCAGATATATAGGGAGGGGAAAAGCACCTGAAATATTTCCTGAACCGCCTGTGTGAAGTTCCGGCCAAGACAGGAGACTGATAATAAAATTTATATTATCAATTTATAGTAATTTTCATGCCTGTCTCCACTGGTGTGAGATATGAATTATATAAAGTGAATATGCGTAACAGACACATTGTTATATCAGATATGCAGTGTGCTGTCACCTTTTATAAATGAAGCATCACTCTGTCTCTTTTACGTAAAGTTATGTGCTTTTGTTTGAGTTACAGTGCAGAACATGTGAAAGAGATACACATATGTGGGCGTGTTCTAAGTTGCCAGGTATCCATGGTAAGAGTGCAGGCAGTGTGGGAAGATTGGGAGCTTACAAGAGAAATCAGAGATGAAGGAGGCAAGGATCAGTCCGATCTGCTGGGAAGAAAAGCGAAGATGCTGCTGTCTGTCTAGGAGGAATTCAGCTATTGGAAGGGCAGTGAGCATGGGGCGATAAGGGAAGCTGAAGACCAAATGTCAGAGAGAACAATGTGCTTAGTAAGGTCTGGGACCAAATAAATGCCTTTTCCAACCACACTCTATCTCAGTCTTCCAACTTACAATTTTAACAAATTTACTTGCTGTCTTCTTGCTGTTCTACAAACACACCGAAAGAAAGACTGTAGTGGTTTAATTGCATGGTCATGAGTTTTTTGGTGTTAGTTTGGGATTTTTTTTGAGGTCGTTCTTCTCCAAATGGAGTAAATTTCTGTTCCGTATCTCCGTGTTCAGATGTGCACAGAATAACACAGAGGCTTTGGATTCATGTCTGTCAGCTGTGCAGGGAGGCTGAGGTGATTAGCCCATAATTCAGGCTTTATTTAGCAAGGTGGCTTGAGTGTGAGCTTAGGAAAAGATTTTTTTCTTTTTAGGGGGAAAATTAGTGATATTTAAATGGAATTTAGTATTATAGTGTGATCTCTGTTCTCATGCAAATCCCTTGCATCTTCCATTTTTCTAGGCCACAACCCTCCTTTAAGCTGCTTTCTGCCACAGCACAGTTCCCCTACATAGCAGTCTTTCTTCAGTTTCTCTTCTGCTAAGGAAGAGGAAAGAAAATATAGTAAACATAAAAGACAAAGCCCTGGGGCAAGAGAAATAAATCCAAAAGAGGGAGAAGATATGTAATGTAACTTTGAAAAAGGATGTATCTAGAAAGGAAAAAATTGAACTCTGGGACCACAGAACGGGAAACCTAAATTAAAGGAAAGAGAAGATGTACAAACAGATGATGCTGTGTGTTACTGTAACATTAGAGTTTGTTGTGGAAGCAAATAGAACATCTGGAAAGTAAAGGAAAATTCATTTTCCAAATTCACAGCACTGAGAACAATTAATGGGAGGAGGAGACACATAGTGGTGTGATGTCCTAGTTGATGATACAAAAGTGATTTATGGTGCTTACCAGCAATAGGGCCACTGACACAGGAAAACCAGATGCCACTAGTTAAGATCCCTGACTTTGCTTCTCGTTGCATCTGGAGATTTTAAGACAGATCACCTTTATGTCCGTGTTTCTACAGGATATGAGAATAAACATGTAATTGCTGTTCAGAATGAACATTTGTATTAAATAGCCTAATGCAATTTGCCTCAATTTTTTTAATTCAATCTGAACATAATTTAGCCTTCATCACGAAATTATTAGAGCCAGGGGGCTTGTTTTAAAGATTGTGAGGAGCACTTAGGATCATTTTCATCAGGGATGGATAAGTCCCATTAAACCATTGAGGTAATCTTCCTACCAAGACAGAGCATAGCATGCTATATGCAGGTCTATATGTAGGGTTTCATGAGTAGCGAGTCTAATGAAGTTTCTCTATTTCTGAAATTTTCTTCTCCTCTTCATAGATCCTTGCTGCTGTGCCCTGCCTTCCTTCCATTTTCCTATGCCTTTGGACACAAGTGCTGTGTCTGGGCTGGAAACAGCAAGTTGCTGGCCAGCTCCCACCCCTTGAGATGAACTGTCAATTCCTCCTTCCTTTTAGCAAGGTCTTGGATACACTGCCTTTCTTACACCAACCTGCCATCTCTCCAGAAATATGCAGGCGGGTTGTTCATTTGAGATACGGGCTTTTATAAATGTGCCAAAGTTGATTTTTTTGTTCAGAAAGTATTAGGAGAGAGAGCTGAGTATTAGCACTGTTGCATGTGCCTGATTTCCTTAGGAAGTTAGCTAAAAATAGGATTATGCTTTAATATTTATCTACAAGCCAAGACACTGACATCATCTATTGTCTGCAAGCCCTGTTTGTGAATAACAAAAATAAGCAAGTATGACAATTCTGTGAGTGTCAATTTAGAAAAGAGAGAGCTGAAATTTCCTAACATAGGTTGTAAGATTCTCAGTACTTTCCTACTTAGTTTTTTACCTAAATGAAGTCTCTCTCTATTTTTTTTTGGCGAGGGGGAGGTGTGTTGCTTTGTTTTGTGGTGATTTTTTTTTTCTTTTTCCTTGGTTGTTTGGGGGTTTTTTTGGCCCTTTTCTCTTCTTTTTCCTCTTTTTTTTGTCCCCTCTTTTTTTTTCTTTTAATACATTATAACTTTTTCGATGTAGTCGAATGCATGGAATAATTGTTACATATATAAATACCCTGTAACCATTGTTTTGTTATTTGGTAGACTTCATGGGCCTTTGGGTTATGTAGTGTACTCTGTGTGCCAAGAAATACTTTGCCAAGTGACCTGACTTTTGAACAAAGTTTTCCTTTGGCTGCTGGATTTAGCAGCATCATAGTAACAATAATGAAAGCTCTGTCTGCAGGTAGTTCATACCTCTCCCTATTTGTTTTGCTCAAATCCAGAGCCTCTTTGTCTCTGTACCTGCTCTGTTGCCAGGGTGGATGAAGACAATTGCTGTTTGAGCAATGGTCCTCATACAAATCCCTAGATTTTCGTGTAATTAGACTTTTTGTCTAATATTTTGTATTACATACCTTCTAGTTAACAGTGAAAAAGTTGGTCTCTTCAACAGCAGCTTACTGGTGTGAAATGCAGCACTTAGTGCACCAAGCACTAATGAAATCCTGTGTCAGAAACAGGATTGTAATTTGGCTGCTTTTTTTTGTACCCTCATTATTACCTTCATTTGTTGTTCCAATTTCCCTGGTTTTTCCACTGTCTTTTCTATGTAGGTAAGCACATTTTTTGTGTAACAGAACTCACAGAGAAAAGAGTGCTGATTGATATTTAATGAAGAACTGGAGATTAATGAGGCTAACAGCTCAGCTACTTTATTTACTGGTTAAACACACAGTGTAGGAGAGCACACATTAATAGATTTGAAAATACTGCATTAGACACTTTCTGAAAGCTTCATGGTTTTTGTTCTCAGTTGCAGACCAAATGACAATGGACAAACATTTGCCTATCTCAGCTGATGCTAAGACATGACTTACTTAGTGTTTATTTAGAATAAGGGTCTGTGTAGTTATTGATAGCACAGTGTTTTATCATTTACAAACAAGTAATTCACAGCTGGTTTAAAGGACTGTGTCATTTATTGAATGCTTGGGAAGCTGACAGCCAAGTAGCTTTTGTTGTGATGTAATACACCTGAATTCCAAAGCAGGAATCACTTATTCTCTTCAAAAACTTACTGCACCTGACAATAAAATATATATATACTTATCTCCTAATTCTTGTTCTTCTGAAGCCAGTGGATAATCTAGAATAAAATAGTATTAAAAACTTCTTTCAGGCTTGTGCTCATAATGAAAAATTTCAGATTTAGAGTATTAAAAAAAATCAGAGTTATTAAAAAACCAATTTGTTAATAATATATGCACCATTTTTTTCATAATGCAGTGGAGATTTATTTATTTTAATTTTTGGGTAAGGGTTTTTTACTTTGTGTGGCTACTTTTAATAGAAGAAGTTGCTCAGCTACAAAACCAAAAAAGAAGAACCTGCTTTTAAAATTATATAGTGGCCAGCTGTGAAGCATAGTTCCTGTTCCTCTAATTTTTTTTGTTTAAAGGAAGCACAGTATAACATTTCATGAACATGTTATGAACAGATGGGCAGTGGGCACTCTTTGTATGAATTGTGTTACAAATGATGCATTCAAAAATCATTGAGCTGAAAATCAAACATTTGAAAAGTAGGAAATTCCAGAGTTAAAGCTGCCTTTCAAACAATTCATCTTGCCATTCCCCTCTTGTTATATGCACATTCAGAACCAAACACTTTCCTGCCTTATTCAGTAGCATTGGTCACCTAATGGAAGGCTTTTCAGCGTCTTTCTCATCTGTTTGTCACTTTCTGGGCCCAGATCTTCTACTAATAAAATCTTGTTCCAAGGCAAGTTACACTGTAGTGCTTGTGGACACAAGCATTTTTCCTAGTCTTTCAAGAGTTTTATGAGGTTTATTCTTACACTGCAGATGGTGAGTTGATATACAGAGTAATTTTAGAAAGGCCTGCTAATTTAATCTCAGTTTTGAGTGCCCAGGAACTCAGTTTACAGGTTCTGAGCATTATGTAGCAGTTCATGTTCTTAGCAAAGCTGCTGTTCTTGATTGCGAATTCTAACTCTTGATTACTCTGGCAGTCTTTTTATCAGGAATAATTTGACATAGAATTAGAGAATCATTTAGGTTGGAAAAGACTTGTAGGATCATTGAGTCCAACCAGTAACATAATGCTGCCAAGTCCAGACATGCAGAATACGAGGAACTTGCAGCTATGGATTGCCTCTGTAAAGTTTGGGCTTTGCCTAGCAGCGAACAAGCACTGTCTGGAGGCAGAGGAACCATTTTTTCTGCCAGCATGAGTGACTGGTTTCTCTTTATACAGTCCACTGCACACCTTGTTTTCTGTGATGAGAGGAAGAGGTCCTTCAAATAACTGCTGTCTTCATTCAGTGCTGCAGATTTGTTCCTACAGCTGGCCTAGTTTGTTCAGTGTGTCTATTGCCTCTGCAGCCACAGGGGAGAGGAAAGTGTGTACTTTGTGTGAGTAAAGGTTCTCAAAATGAAGGAGGCCTGATGAAAAGTTGCACACAGACCAAACTATTTTGGCTGAACTTCCCAAGTGTGAGAACTGTGCTGTAAGGTTTCTGATCACCTTTTCTGAAGTTTTCCAAAGCTATAAATAATAGGTCAAAACCTACATATTGAAAACATATGCTGATCAGCTGGGAGTGTTGTGGAGACTACTAGCCTAGCCAAATATAAATTTTTCAGAATACAGTACAATAAAATACTCATACATAAACATTACCTTGTGTATTTATTTCAGTTGTGAGACTGTACCTTTGGCTGAATTAGTGGTGAAAGTTTCCTTACAAATAGGAGATACCAGAAGTTCTGAGGATATTTAGGGTAATAATTTAGATTGTAATAATTAGGATAATGATTCAGGATATTTCAGGATAATAAAAATTGGCTGCACCTTGAGACCTGGGTCCAGTTCTGGCCCCCTCATGTTACGAAAGACATTGAGGTGCTGGAGTGATTCTAGAGAAGGGCATCAAAGCTGATGAAGGGTCTAGAGAGTAAGTCATGTGAGGAGCAGCTGAGGAAGCTGGAGTTGTTTAGCCTGGAGAAGAGGAAGCCCAGGGGTGACTTTATGGCTCTTTAAAACTACTTGCAAGAAGTGTGTAGCAAGGTGGGGTTCAGTCTCTTCTCCCAAGCATCTAGTGACAGGATGAGAGGGCGTGGTCTCAAGCTGTGCCTGGGCAGGCTCAGATTGGACATTAGGAGGAATGTTTTACAGAAAGGGTGATTAGACTTTGGAATGGGGTACCCAGGGAGGTGGTGAAGTCACCCTTCCTGGAGGTGCCTAAGGAAGATTGGATGTGCCACTTGGTGCCATGGTGGTTTTTAGCCAGAGGTTGGACTCGAAGATCTCAGAGGTCTTTTTACAACCTAATTGTTTCCATGACTGTGTAATTCTGTCATATGTACTTAACGTCTTTCATTTGTAGTTTCAAGTCTATTATTTCTAGTCCCATTACCTTAGATTTTCTTGGCTCTCTTCAGAGAGAGAAGCCTATTGTGCCATGTATTTTGATATGCAAACACACAGAAGAACCACGTGAAGAACAGCCTCAGAGAGGTAGTTCATGAGGAAGTGGAAAGGCAGGTACTGATCTCTTCTCTCTGGTGACCAGTGACAGGACTCAAGGGAGTGGCATGAAGCTGTGTCAGGGGAGGTTTGGGTTGGTTGTTAGGAAAAGGTTCTCACCTTTTTGAAGAGGGTGGGTTGGGCTCTGGGATAGGCTCTCCAGGGAAGTGATCACAGCACCAAGCCTGCCAGAGTTCCAGAGGTGTTTGGACAATGTTCTCAGACACATGGTGTGATTCTTAGCGTTGTCCTGTGACTTCATTAGTGTATTACTTGCCCCCTGAGTGAAACGTTTGTAAGGAAAATTTGCTGCATCATACCATCAGTCTGCCAGCTTGGGAACTCTTTTTTTGCAGTATCTACTTAGTACTTCAGAGTTCAGAACAAAATAAGTAAATATTCTTGCTAGAATGTCTGACAGATCAAGAGGAACACTCTCCTGATTAATGTCCTGTAGGATGGGGCTTACATTTCTAGCATAACATTCAAAACTATAAATGTTATTAGCATTCAAAGTATTCCATCTGCCTGAGTTGTGTGCTGCATTCATTTAGTTTAAGTAGAAAATATGCCAATGTAGTGATTATGTCATGCATTAGTGGGATAGATGCTGTTTGAAATTTTGTTACAGCAGCAGATATTAAATGTGGCTGTGAAATTACCCTTTTGAGCTGTATTAAATGACAGATAAGCTTACTTTTTTTTTTAACCAGTGAAGTTGCTAATACTTACAGTTGAAGTGTCCTAATACTTACTCAGAGTGAATACAGAATATATATGGAGAACTCTCAAATAATGCTATAGATATTTCTTCCTCTAAAGGCAGAAAGGATCCTGGTTCTCTCTCTCTAAAAACAAAGAAAAGGAAAATGAAGAATTTCCCATTGTCTATCAACTGTATCTCCTATTGCAGAACAGAACTTTTGAGGTGTTACACCTTTTAGTACAATTGTGTATGGTTTGGTCTAGTCTGATGTGCTTGACCAGTAATGTTTATTTGCTATATTATGGAACACACAAAAAAATACAGTTTGCTTTATGCTGTGTTAAGCATCTTAAGGTATTAAAATTAGTCTTAATTATCAGTTTATATTGCCTTAAAATATTTTAGCAATAGGGAGAATAAAAAAATTGTAAGTGGTTATTCAGAATATTTTTAAGACAACCTGCTGAACTTCAACTCTCTTAAGGAGAGTTAAAAAGTGATATGTTGTATCTCTGTAATCTAGAAAGTTGTTTTAGCCTATTTATTTAAGGAGAATTTTCCTGGCTTGGCAGGAAGGAGTAAGTGTTGCTACCTGCCCTACAGTTGCAAGTAGGAGGGTAGCAATTAAAGAAAGAAAAGAACCAAGCCCTTTTAAAAGCAGCAAAACCAGCTGACTGTTTATTAATTATTCATGAAGAATACGTGCATGTGAAGTCCTTCATTGTCTGAAGTGTCAGACTTCCTGCTATTTCAAAATGAAATATAATAAACCTCTTAGTGAAAAGTTTCTATTTATATACATTCAAGCTCCAGAAAGGATGATTGTGAGAAATAAGAGCCAGTATATCTTTGAATGCCTGATCTGTTATTTTTATGAAACCTAGTTTGTAACTGTTTTCCCTGATGTACTTTTAGTCTTTTGATCTTCCAGCTAATCCATCAAATCTGTATAAATCTAGAATGACCGAGTGCTGAAATTGTTCAGTAATGTAAATTTTTTTTTCTGATGGCCAAAGGTTTTTTTGTTCTCTCTTTTTCTTCAAAACAACCAACCTCACTATAAGAAAGTGAAATCATATTATGGTTTTTTGTGCTATTTCCATTAGAGTGGCAATTTGTAGCATCTTTTCCTCTCACTTTTGTCATACCTTATTTTTTTATTAACATCTTCAACATTTTGTTTCCTTTACTGTTAGAAATAATTAGGATAAATCAGGTTCACTATAGCTATCTATCACCATACCATATAAAAAAGATTGAGGAAGAATGTAGATAAGGATGGGAAGGCATGGTCATGGACTTTCGAGTTTAACCCCTTTCCTCAGTGGCTGACTGTCCCAATTGCTAATTTGCCTGTAAATTCTACTACCTTGGTCCTCTGGCATTTTTTCTGTGGTGCACCATTTGGTGTCTTCCGCTGTGTAAAATGGGAGGGAGGGAATGTGAGCTTTGGTGACACACTGTTTTCTTTGAATTTGTGTTCCAAAGTTGCATTTCATTGGAAGCAGAGCTGCATGGTGCAAGATTTTCTCAGCCTTCATGGGAAAAAAAAAAAAAAAAAAGGAAAGTTTCAATTCTCATGGCACTGACAAGAGGCATGGAAAGCCTTACATGTAGTGAGAGTTGCTGGCAGAACTGAAAGGATGACTCAGGAGTATTCCAATGCCTTGTCCCATAGGGAGTATTTTAATCTTTCTGTTGCTGTTTGACCTAGCACAGAATGGGCCAAGAGCAAAGGTTTTAATTGCACCAGGAAAATGGACAACAGTTTTTCATTTGCATTTTCAGCCACTGCAGCCTATCCCAGCTATAAGGACATTGTTAAAAATCAGTTATTAGAGAAATGTTTGATGAGAGGTACAAATGAAGCTCTCTTTTACCCTTTTTCTTCACATGCTCCACAGTCCCTGCTCCCTGTTGATTTTGTTCCTTCTGCTGTTTCTGTACATTGGAGGCACTTGTCATAATTTTCCTCTCGAGCTGTCTTTGGGGGAGGCGAGACTTGTGGGAATTCAAGCAAGATGAAAAAGAGAACAGCTACAGGAGGACTATGTCATTTTTAATTAAAAAGCTTCCTGAACTGACTCCAAGATCTAAGGATAGTCCTGTTAGGAAAAAAAAAACAAAACAAAACAAGGAGAAGGAACGTCTTTCACAAACACCTAAAGTGTCTAAAACATTCTTCCAAGGAAACAAATGAGAACAGATCAAGGTGCTGAAGCTGAAAGTAGAGCATGATATTCCTATTCACTTTCACTAATGTTTGGAGATGACTCCTGTCGAAATATTAAAGCCAAGCATATGTTTTTGTGATTTGAAACTAGATCTTTTTGTCTGTCTGCTGACATTGATCATTGTATCTCAAAACCAACAGCTGTTCTCCAGCCAATGTTGTAGGGTGGCAGAATGATAGTAGAAAATCAGTTCATGAGATGAATAACAAGGAACTTAACTGTGTAGTACTTAAAGGTGCAGAACAATAAATGAGACTAAATGGCAAGCTTTACTTTATATTTTCAACCCTTTATTAATAGAAATGTGATTCTGAAGCAGTTTAGCAGCAAAATTTCTATTCCAGCAGCAACTGTAGAATAGGTTGAATGTCTTTTATATAGTAATTTTTTTGTTGATCAGAGAGGGAAGATCTACAGGGTAGATAAGAAATTATATTCAATTAAAGATAAAATGATACAAAGGGAATCTTTTTATTTGTTAGGAGATGCTAAATGGTATTTTTTATTTACATGATAATAAGGTTCCCCAAATATGTTATCACTAACGGTGTGCAAACTTCTTTAGAATGATAAGCTGTCTGATGTATGGAAGGGATGACTTCTAGTGATATTTCGTGCTGTCTTTCAAAGATGTCTGTAGTGATAGTTGTGCTTGATAAAAATAAAAATATATACTTGAAACGGTGCTAACACATAACTCACTTTTAAATGTCATGTATGTCAAGCTTTATATGAAAGGAATTTAGGATTTAAAGGAAATGCACAAAACTAGTTAAAATTGTCTTAGTGGATAAAGTAACCCATATGCTACGAATGTCAGGAAAGTATTGATGTATTTCTTACACTAATTAAGGAGGAAGATCTCACAACTATTCTTGTACTGTTTCTAGACCCTTTATCCTTTCGAAATCTAGAACTAATGCTTTGATCTCTACTGGTTTTATTCATAGAGTAGGTAAGCTTTCCTGTTCCAAATTGAACTTGACTTCTTCACTCAGTTATATTTAGGAAAATAGATCCTGCCCTTGGAGGAGAAGCCATTACTGACAACAAACTGGTCGAACGTTTGTCCAGCAATTCACATCAACTGAAGCATTTTAAAGCATCAATTGAAAATATACAGGAAAAATTAAGCAAACCATGCTGATGTCTAAGCCTAGGACAGGTAAAATGTCCACATTATTTAATGGCTGGGGTTTTTTTCATGCTGCACCTCCCCTGTTGCACATAGGCTGGTATAGGAGTTTCCCCCAAGGATTCAAGAACTTGAGGCAGTCAGGGTTTCTTTTTGGACCACTTTGCTCCTATCGCCCAAACCTAAAGTCACGTGTCGTGGAGGAAGGGGCAGTTTGCGTGAGGGAAATGAGTTAATTGAAATCCCTTCCTTTGACCATCACTTCCCCTCCCATTCAGCTTGCATTGATTTTTGCCTCAGTTTGACTGGGAACAGCAGCACAGGAGTTTACTGTGGAACAGACCTTTGGCAGTCAGAGGAGGCTGTAGGATAATACTTTTCACAGACTTCTGGAAACAGAAGTGTGAGACTTGTTCCCACTAAGCACCCGTCCCTGGCTTTAGAGATGTATTAACAGCTCAGTTTCTAGACTTCTATCTAGAACTGGACAGTACCAAGTTTTATGTTTATAAAAGAAAGAGAATTAAAGAAAGATTTTGAAAGCTCCTGTTCTGTTCTAATTTTTTTTTAATTTTTTATTGCTTGTTGCTTTCTGTGGTGGATTAAAGAGAACAATTTTAGGGTGGATTAGAGGGTTCATATATCCCTTTTGTATGTGTGTTACTCTATGACAGTTGAAGACATATTAATTTATTACAGAATGGATATGAAATTTTTGTATTGATGAGAAGTGGGAGGAAGAGCAGAGAGAAAGATTTTTTTTTATGGCAGTTAAAAATAATGAGAAAATTTTATGGAAAAAAAGCATTTCAGCAGAAATTTCTTACAGCTTTTTGAGACCAGCTTCTCTTGTTTTTGCCAGAATGTTTGTTTTCATCAACTTGGAGGTGGAAGTGAACAAGACGGTGGTTTGGAAAGGATGTCCCCTGCAAAAATATGATTCTTCTGACACTAATGTGTCAAACTGGGAACAAAAGTGAAAAAAAAAGCTTATGGCTTAACAGAAGAAAAAGGTGTAACCCTGTTCAATTTTTAGGAGTTTTCTGCTGTGTTCCAGTCTCACAGGTTTAAAAAACCAGGAGTAGGCCAACATGAACTGCCTCTATAGTTACCTAAACCTTGCTTTTTGTAGTGTCAAAAAGTGGAAACTTACTCATGAGAAGATGTATTCACCTGATGGTAGAAGTTCAGGAATTCTCATTTGTAGTGTCCTGTCTTTTCCAGAGTTGATCTGACTGGTCATATCGGTGGAACTGATGCCAGTCTTCTTGAACAGGCCTCTCCCTGCTCCCCGTTTCAGGATTTTGTCTGTGCTGTGGCATCTACTGTGCTTTCTGTATCTTGGAGGCCTTCATTTTGTTTCTTTCCTGGCATGTCTGAGAGATTTCATGACTTTAGGCTTATTGTTACCCTGTCACAAAATGAACAGGGGGACATACTGCCTGCCTTCGACTCTCAGATCTGTCCTAACTTCCAGCGTATTTGGGACCTAAACACAACAGTGTCCCGGATCTCCAGCCCTATTGGCTTTCTGGGACATCTCTGCATGTGTAGGTGTGTGTCATGTGTCACCCTATTCTTTTGAACGATTTTAAGTCATCAGTGCTTTTTACTTAGGAGTATAGATTACACATAGATTAGGCAAAAATCTGTACCCTCTGATCTATTTCCTCTTCTGGAACTCTGCTTTGGCTCAGTAAGAAGATCCAGGATGCTGTTGTAAGAGCACTTATATTCACCCCTTCCCCATCTTGAACCTGCCCAAAGCCTGCCTGTGTAAGCAATGTCCTTTTGGTGCATTTGGCGTTTTCCAGTTCCCAGATTAATTTTCTTAGGTAAGAAAAGTAGCTTTTTTTAACCATTCTCATTACTTCTTCAAAAATAAGGTTTCAGTATGGATGTTTTAGTCAGTCATCTTATTTTGGTGGATACATAGTCAAGTCTGCTTTAGAAAGGATAGGTTAAGGGGCATGTTCAGGATATGGCAGCTTTCTTTGTAGGAACTTCTGAACATCTGAAAGTTTTCATAAGCTCTATGTAAACTTTTCCTCTGAATCATTACACACAGCTATTGATTTGAAATTAACTTGTGCCGCTTTAGTGCGGACGATCCCTTACGGAGTGCTGCGTGAGCCCTGAGGTTCTGTGTGGCAAACTTAGAGACTACCGTTCTTCAGAAAGGTTTAAAACTGTCAGAGATCAATATATCAATTTTAGGAATCTCTGGCAGAGTTGAATGCTTACTCTGAATCTCGAGACTCCCAGCCTTTTGCCTCGAATGCAGTGACAACCTTCCTTTACCATGGTGGCAATACCAGGAGTGCTGGTAAGTGATGGCTTGCAGGCATGGAACGCGATGTGTGTAGCCACGGTGAAGGCATGAGGCATGTGGCAGACTTTTGACATGGGTGTCTTAAAAATTGTTTCTGTTTCTTCAATCATCATGTTGTTTTGAAGAAATGAAGTACTGTGAACTTTCAGAATATATTTCCATGTTAAGTTAACCAAAGTAATTTAGAGCATCTCTTGTCAGTGTTGGTGAAAAGTGTCAAAGATCTCAAAAAGAGTTCAGAAGTAGATCAGCTCTCTTCCACTTTTTTGTATGGAAGCAAACTGGTGTCCAGTTGTGAAGTTCCATCTGCATATCTCAAAGGGGAAATGTAAGATAAAAAAGGACATGATTAAAACATTCATAAAGTGTTTTTCAGTATGCAGAGATAATCATATTGAGGACAAATATTTTTCTGCTTTTGAAGTCAGACAGGTTGTAGACAGCATCAAGTTTTAAAGGTTGAAAAAGAGAAAAGGAAGATGATGCTAATGATTTTTCAAAGGCTGATACATTTCAGGTAGATTGAACTTGCTAGTACTTGTGCTGTGAAGGTGTGTCGAGTTGAACCTTGTCTCTTTTCTATGCTTTTCTTCAGTTCTGTGAATCTTCAAATAGAATAATTGGAACTTTTCTTAACATTGCAAAAGTGCATGTTAAAACTTTTTTGTGGTGTTTTTGAAAATTCTAGCCTGTAAATGAAGACAGACTGACTGAATTGATAACTGGAAGACTTCCAGTTGCCTAAAGACCAAGGCACACTGAAGAGTGATAGATAAAGGGAAATAAAGGGAACAGGGAAGACCTGTCTAACACTGCTGTCACTGGAACTACTGATGTGTTACATGCCTGAGTGTTTATTGAAAAAAGACCAAGGTTCAGCCAGGCCACAGATTCTCAGAAAAAGCTGCCAACTAAAGTGACGTCAATGTCAGTTCTGGTGGCTGTATTTTACAGTGACTGATCTGCTGGTATTTGTACTGAAACTACTGAAGTTATTGGATAGTATAAATTGGTGTAAATTCATTAACTGTTTCAAAGTTCTTTTTTTGTGGCAGGACCAAGCTCAGGTTATTGCATAGATGTCTTGCATGTTTTAATTTTCTTTTTGTTATCCTCTTGCCTTTGTGGTTTTTGGGTTTTTTGGTAATTTTTTTGATCATGTAGGGTGAAGGACCTCAATTGTGATTTCAGCTACATGGATGTGTACTTTGGAAAAACATACTGTTGAGCTTTTGAATACATAAGAAGTGACAGGTTTTCAGGCAACCTTCCAAATCCCTCCCACATATGTGGAGATTATATAATCAAATTCTGTGTGTTTCATGTTGCTAGGACAAAGTACAAACAGCAAAGTGAAGTTAATTCTCCTTTTATTTAATGAGGCTGTGAGATGCCAAATTTTGCAGCATTATTACAGCAAAAGTAGCAGGGAATTTTTTGGGAGGGTTAGCAAGGATGAAGTACAGATTAGATCCAGACTGACCAGACAGTGGGTGAAGCTGGTCAGTCAAGCCATTTTTCTGGAAAACTCAGATGTGAATGAGTGGCAGGCAGAGAAGGTCAACTCTGTTGTCTTTTTGCAGGTGCTCAGAGGCCAGTTGGGTCATTCAAATCATAATACAGCATTGCATCTTATACTGTTTTGAAGAAATTTAAGACAGTGAGGGAATATTTAAACATCACAGTTTTAAGAGGATTCTGTCTGTTTTGTGATCTTCCATTTCTGATTTGCCTCTCTAGCTCTTCTTCAGTGTATTTCATACTCTGTTTTCCTGTTTCTCATGCTATTTACTATCTTCACTAGTGACATAGGTGAAGTGATCAAATGCACCCTCAGCAGATTTGGAGATGACACCAAGGTGAATGATGCAGTTGACACACCTGAAGGATGGAGTACCATCCAGAGGGCCCTGGATAAGCTGAAGAAGTGGGTGCCTAAGAATCTCCTGAGGTTTAATAAGACCGAGTGGAAGGTGCTGCACCTGAGTCAGGGCAACCTCTGGTATCAGTACAGGCTGGGGGATGAGCAGATCAAGCAGGCTTGCAGAGAAGGGTTTGGAGGAGCTGGTGATGAGAGGCTGGATGTGACCCGGCCCGTGCACTTGCAGCCCAGAAAGCCAAATGTGTTGTGGGCTGCATCCAAAGCAGCGTGCCCAACAGCTCAAGAGAGGGGATTGAGACCCCACCTGGAATGCTGCATCCAGCTCTGGGGTCCCCAGCACAGAAAGAACATACACCTGTTGCAGCAAGTCCAGAGGAGGCCACCAAGTTGGGTAGAGGGATGGAGCATCTCTCTTATGAGGAAAGGCTGAGAGAATTGTGTTTGTTCAGCTTGGAAAAGAGAAGGCTTTGCAATGACCTAATTGTGGCTTTTCAGTACCTGAAGGGAGCCTACGAGAAATCTGGGTAAGGACTTTTTACAAGAGCATGTGGTGACAGGGCAAGGGGGAATAGTTTCAACCTAAAGGAGAGTAGATTTAGATTAGATAGTAGGGAAAAAATTTTTTACTGTCAGGGTGGTGAAGCACTTGAACAGGTTGCCCAGGGCAGTTGTGGATACCCTGTCCCTGGAAGTACTTTAAGCCCAGGTTGAATGGGGCTCTGAGCAACCTGATCTAGTGACAGATGTCCCTGACCATGGCAGGGGGATTGGAACTAGATGATCATTGAGGTCCTTTCCAACCCAGGTCATTCTATGATACTGTGCTTTTATTCCCCATGCCTGAAGCAACTGGCCACTGCAAAAATACAGGGACCATAATAAGGAACACAACCCAGGTGGAAACTGAAATCCCTCTTGTGTTTCTTTCATAGATAGGAAGGCCTGCAAGATCCTCTGCATTTAATCCATTTTCAGGAAGAAAAAAGAAAATTATTCAAAACACCAAACACAAAACCTAAAGCCTCTCTTCCTCTGTACACAAAAGTACTGTAAATTTTTCATACAGAACTAGAAAATCTAGTCACTATGAATTGGAGATGTTTTTTAGTATATGGCTCCAGTCTATGTCTATACTAGTAGGAAGAGGATGTTTCATGATGAGTTCTTCCTGGACTTGTCTACATCTTTAGGCCGTTTGCAGTGGATGAGCATTTATATAGTGTTAGATGGTACATTATTCTAACCAGAAAAACTGCAGTATGGCAGTCCACTGACCTCAGAGTTGACTGGAGTGGTAACATGGCCTGTAGCTGATCACTAACTGAGCCCTTACTGAAAATTTGATTTGGACTTATTTCACTTCTGACTCATGTATTTTGGTTCTTGTGGTCCATGTACCTCCCTTTTGTGCTGCCTACCAGAACATCAGCTACCAGAATGACAAATGCTTCTGAGGATAAAAGTCCATATGCTGCCATAAATGTGACACTGGAAAGTTGACAAAACCACAGCAGTGGAGACAAGTTAGTTAATGTTAAACTATGAGGAAGTGACAGCTTTGTTCCTTGCTTAAAAAGTACACGTTGGTCTAGTAAATTCCCTGCTTGGGGTTTAGTTAATTCAGATATTTTAGTACCACTTCAAAGACAGAGCTTAAATTTTGTTTAATTTAAGCGGTTTATTTGGCTGTTTATCAGATGACAGTGTAACAGGATTTTAACGTGATCAGCCTTGGTTATTTAGGAGTTCTGACTGGCCTTGTCTCCTGTCTCCTCCTGAGCTGGTACCAGCATGGTAAAACAGGAACATAACAATATTTGCCCTAGGACTGCACACTGGGAATTCCCTGAGCAGTTACTACGTACTTTCCAATTCTTAGTGAGTTTGTTCTCTAGAACTTATCTAATCCCTTTTGAACACTTTGATACTGTAAGAACTTTGGTATTGTGTGGAAAGTAGTTCCACAGCATTAAAGTTCCTGAGGAGCCTCCTCCTTCTCTGTGATTTGAGTGTGTTTGTAGTAATTGCATTTTTTCCCAATTCCTACAACGTATTTCCTGAGTAGGAATATTCAAAGCTTTATCATTTTGAAGATGAATTTTGAATTCTTTTCTCCATATGCTCCATTTTTTTGCATTCACCTACATCTGCCATGTTGTTGACCATAACTAAGACATTCTTAGCTGATGCTGGTTTGTGATGTTACGTCCTATCAAGTGCAAACTTTGCCATCTTACTAAAATCAGTTCATGGTTCTGAATGTATTGAAAAAACAACATAGAAGAGTTGTTGAAAAGTGACCATTTCATCCTATATTTCCTTTCCTATCTTTTTTTGCAATTTGTGCCTGGCCTTTCTGAGCAATGAATGTTTACTTAGTTTCAGACGCAGGTGACCTTGTTAAAGCCTTTCAAAAGCTCAGGCAGGTTGGCCAGGGAAGGTTTAGGTTGGACATTAGTAAGAATTTCTCCCAGAAAAGGTGATCAGACATTGGAGTGGGCTGCCCAGGGAGGTGGTGGAGTCTCCCCATCCCTGGAGCTATTTAAGTGCCATGGTCTAGTTGACATTGTGGTGTTCGGTCATAGGCTGGACTTACCATCTCAGAGGTCTTTTCCAACCTAACTGATTCTGTGATTCTATGTATTTGCCAGATCTCCCTTATGCAAATGTTTTTCATCCCATTAAGGAACTTCAGAAAATCTGAGAGACACAACCTTCCATTACAAAAATGTGATCGACTTGCCCTCTCTGTATCCAGATACTTTCAATGTCAGGACACCATTGTTAGAACTAAGTTGTTCAGAAGTAAATGCCACATATTCGTTTTAAGTGGTGACTCCTGAATGTATGAAATTGTAAATTTTTTTTCACTTTTTAAGGCCAGTCAGAGTTCAACTGGGTGTCTGCTTCTATAGATTACACCACGTGCCAGTAAATCCTTTCCTGTAATGTCAACTGCAATGTTTTAATGAAAAAACCCTCTGATGATATTTGAGATGAGGAATTGCTATCCTGACTAAAATGACTCACTGCATTTAATTTTTTATTGGCAGATTACACATTTGCATTCATATTGGAAAATTTCATATCTGCTTAGCAATTGCTTAAACATTTAATCTATGGTGTGACTAAATGCATTCCTGACAGCAGTACAAATTGCTAATGATGTGGTTATTCTTCCCTGTCAGTAGATTCCCTCAGTCGATTGTCTTGGAGGAGACTTGATGAAATCATTCTGATTAGCATGCTGCATTAGGTATTATCTTTTCTGATTTAATATTTCTTCTTTCTAGTTCTCTTTTCTCATAACCACTCTGAAAGAGTGTTCCAGACTCACATAAGGTGATTTTAGCTGTTCTGTGGTACAGTTACTGTTGCTGAGTGCAGTTTATCTGTCTAATGGGTTGAGCACAGGTCTGAATTTGGCAATGAACATTTGAATGTATTGAGCTATTTAAGGAAAAAAAAAAAGCTCAGAAGAACTGAACTTGGTGAGTTAAATTAGCATTTCCATGCCAGGCAATAATAGGAAGTGTTTGTTAAAAAACGTTACACTACATATGGTTTTGTAGCCTTGGTACATGGAACAGTTTCCATAATCTGGAAATAAGCTACTGCTTAATAAAAAAAGCAGTATATAGTGACAATATGAATGATTAGAATGATGATTGGGTTAGTGTAACACATTATTTTATGTATATTTTAATTAATTATCTGTTATGTTTGTCAATAAATATATCAGGAAAGATAAGGGAAGTCCTACTTTGTCTGTCTCTGATGTGCCTGAGAAACAGAGAGATCAAGTTGTTTGATGATATTACTTGACACTTTAGAAGATCTTCTTCTGAATCAGGAAAGCTTCTCAGGAAATCTGCAGGGGGAAAATTGAAAGCCTGTTATTGTAGTTTACCAAGTATCCTGTGGCGTTCCTCAGAAAAGATAGCAAATTATGTTTTTGCATATTAAAGAAGCAGCTGCTGGTCTTGAGGTCACAGATGTACCTTTGTAAGTGTTTCATAATACACTTGCACTAAATTTTCTGAGAAACCAGGATTGATATTTTCCTCTTTGTATTTCACAGATTGCCTACTTACTTTAACTTTAGGTCACACAGCTCAGTAGGGAAGCAAAAGAAAAAAGAAGAGGGCTTGGAAAGATGCCATTTTCACTGGCATTTTAAAAAATAATTTCTGTAAAGGAATGAGCAAGGGTAAACTCATCCTACCCTGCTGGGCTGGTGTGAGGGCTCCTCAGGGCTTGAATCACTATTATGAGGTGCCTTTTTCAAGATGTAGAGTTGAGCTGCAGCTCAAGCTCCTGTGTCCTGATTTGCAGAACATAATGCATCCTTAAAGTCATTCAGTCTCTTACTGATTTATGTGGCAGTAATGTCTGTTTTAAGAATGGTGAAATGCATGCACCTTGGTGCAAAGCTGCAGATAATGCTTCAATCTAAGATTCAGGCTTATGTCAGCTCAGCTGTGAAATGATGATGATTATGCTGATGACTTTGTATCGATTTGTTTCTTCAAGTAAAATTGCTTCACTTTGCTGTAGGTTAAGCCAACACTTCTGCTGACTGGTATTGCATGTTTGGCTCAGTGGCAAATAATTCCCTGCCAACTGCCAACCTCTGGGTTAACTCTGTGGCAAGAGCGGTTGGGTTCACAGCCAGCCTCACCTGGGGCATGGATGGCTTGATGTCTCTTGGTGCAGAGACTGTTCGACATAACAAGTAAAGGAATTTGGTATGGCAACAGCTGATGGAATTTTTTGAGGTCTGTAATGATACTGTGTTTATATCCAAAAGATTTTACATTTATCATGTAAAGTGATTATAGTGAGTAGTAAGTGATCATAATGTAATTTTTTCTGATACATTTATGTGGAGAAAAATAAGATATAAAAAAAATTTCAAACGTCTTTCACAAACTTTTATATTCCATTTTGTCTACCTTTGGATCTAATAGTAATAAGTTCATTGTAACATGGTGTAGAAATTAAGTAAAAGTGCATTAGGGAGAGAGCATTTTTGGTGCTCAGTGTCACAGGGGCATTAGAGAAATACGTGAATTTCAATTTGAGGTTATTAGGACAGTGGCTTAGCTCCTTTTGTTGCTACGTGTGCCCTAAGTGGGCCATGAGTGACGTTGACAAAAGTAGGCAGTGGATAAGGTGCTAACAAATCCCACTGGAAGCAGGTGATGAAGTTGTTCATGTGGTGACATTCTGCTGCCTTATGCAGAAATGCCCTTGGAATGGGGAGATGCTCCTGAGGGGATGCCTGGTGATACAGTCACATCTGGTATGTGTTAGCTGACTCTGGCATTTAATCAAGGAAGGCGATTAAGAGAGAAGGTGGAACTGGGAAACTTGAGTACTGTGTTGTCAAGTGCCTAAACGTGTTGTTTAGTTACAAAATGGAAAGGTCACCCGTGAGAAAATGAGCAGTGATGGGGGATGTACAGCAAAGCACAGAGGTGCAAAGCAAGATGCTGTTAAAATCTGCACTGCAGTTTCTTTCACCATCTTACATTACTTGGTGCAACCATATCATGTATGATTATTGGGAAAAAAAGATTTTTTGAGAATAATGTCTTCATGTTATTGTTTATATTACTTAAAATGTTCAGAGCAGACTGTTCTTCTGAAAAAATGATGGCAAACCTTACCCCATCTTTGAACTTCAATAGCAGAACTGAAGTGTCAAGAGTCTTTTGGTGAGAAGCGTTAGACCACCTTCAAAAGAAAAAGTTTAAAAGCATACTTAGAAATCTTAAAAAGTAGTAGAGTATATTCTTCCAGTTGATATTTGTTTACACACTTGGCTTCACCTGTGTGCCCCTAAAAGTGTATTGTTCATCCAGATGAGTGAGGCAGGTGGTTGTTTGCATTCTGAGACCTCTGAGGGAGGCTGCTGCATCTGCTGGATCTCGCTCAGGCCGCACCCATAACCATGCCACCAGCCACAAAAACTACTGCCATCATTGTTACCCTGCTCGGCATCACCTTAGCACTGGAACTTTCAAAAATAACACACACCCTCATTAAACCCAAACAAAATCCCCTTCCAAACTTCTCATCAACCCTTGGGTATTTCAACCCTCTGACACACCGTCTAAGCTCCACTCAACTCCTCACCACCGGACAAAAAGTTGCTCCTCACTTAATCGACCTATCCTGGTATAAAAAAACAGTCCCTGAAGGATTAGCCACCCTACAGCTCAAAGCAGCCCAAGCTCCTACCACCCTCCACACCAGACTAATCAAAACATACTTAGCATCCTTTGCATTATCTATCCTTATCATCCTCACCTCATCCACCCAAAGACCCAAAAATTAATGGCACCCAACCTCCGAAAACATCACCCCCACCTAAAAATAATTAACAACTCCCTAATTGAATGAAAAACCTGATTTTGTTTAGAAAATTGTTTGGAGGCTTTCCGGGAGGACAGTTTTCAACTCAATGTTTGCTGGTGCCCTTTGTGCTGTAGCATGTCTCTGGCTGGGAGGCAGGAAGGGAAACGTGCACACATGTGCTTGTCATCATTCTTGCTAATTTTAACTGGAAAGTCTTAGAGGTACCATATTTGAGAAGTTGTTCTGCTTGGCTGGACTTAGATTTCCTGATGAAGTGATACACTTTTATGTCAAGATACTTTGTTCTAAAGAACTGGCTTTTTTGAATAGACTGTGCTGCATTCTGTTGTTGTGTTTTATTTGATCTACTCCTCAGGTGTTTTAGAGTACTGTCAGAAGAATCATGCTTTATGGCATTGGGGTGCTGGGGCATGTCCAAAGGAGGACAGTGAAGCTGTGGAAGGGTCTGGAGCATACATAAGACTTAGGAGGAGTGTCTGAGGGAACTGACGTGGTTTAGCCTGTAGAACAGGGGGCTCAGGGGCAACCCTATGCTCTGTGCAACTGGCATACAGGAGGCTGTAGCCAGGTGGGGGGCAGTGTCTTCTCCCAGGTAACAAGTGAGAGGACAAGAGAAAATGGCCTCAAGTTGTGCCAAGGGAGTTTAGATTGGATATTAGGAAACGCTTTTTCACTGAAAAGGATTATCAAGCCCTGAACAGGCTGCCCAGGGAGGTGGTTGGGTCACCATAGATTGGTAAGGGTTAGAAGGAACCTTAAAGATCATCTAGTCCTAAACCCTTCTGCCATGGGCAAGGACACCTTCCCGTAGACCAGGTTACTCAAGCCCTTACCCACCCTGGCCTTGGACATTTCCAAGGTTGGGGCATCCACAACCTCCCTCAGCAGTAACAGTGAAATGCTCCTTTGAGCTATAGGTTTAAAGAAAAAGGTCAACCTGTTAGTCTGACTCCAGCCTGCATTATGTCCTCAGTTGTCTTCACGTGTAGGTTCTGAAGGGAGTGGCCCTCAATTTCTGCTGTCCACATCATGAACATGTTCCAAAGACTTGGAAGAGCACTAAAGGAAAAACTTGAAAATTTTGAATATTTTTTTCCTTTCAATCCTTATCTAAACCTGCTCAAATATTTACGTTCCAATAATCATATACCTGACTTTTTAAAATAACTGGATAAATTGCAGTGTTTTTTAAGTAGGATCTCTGTTTTGACTGCTAGTTCTTTTTTGTTACAATGAAAAAAAAGGACTGAGTAGTGCACTTAAAATTTATCCCATCTTCTAACCTGTTCTAATACCTTAGCAGTAAATTTGGTCAAGATAAATTTAGATTGGGTAACTGCAGAAATTGATCATGAAAAGGCAAAAGAAAAGTTTAAAAGCATACTTAGAAATCTTAAAAAGTGGTAGAGTATATTCTTCCAGTTGATATTTGTTTACACACTGCTATTAATTTTGGAGTACTTTTACTTAGATTTTCCCCTGGATTTTAACTTCTCCTAGAAATAGTACTTAATGTCTCCATCTTAAAACATTAACATTTAAAAAGTGGTTTTATTTCAACTTTCTGCTTGGATGTTTGCTATGGAAATAAGGTTGCCAGAAGGTCATGCTTCTGCCTCTGAAGCATTGTCTTTGTAGGCTTCGTTGAACTGTGTAGCCTGTCATTGATAATACCATCCCTGGAGGTATTTTAAAGACTCATAGATATGGCACTTAGGGACGTGGTTTAGTGGTGAACTCAGCAGTGTTGGGATCATGGATGAACTCAATAATCTTAGAGGTATTTTGCAACCTAAATAATTCTCTAATTCAATGATTCTATGTTACTCAAAAGCCAGAGGAGCCGTATTCGAGTATGATGGAAATACAAGTATGCAAAGCCTTATATGTTGTGTTGGGCCCTTTTTACATGGCCAGTTGTGTTTAAAGGGGGATGCTCCTCAGCTAATAAAAGCACAGAATTATTCCTCTCTGAATCTCACAGAATAATAGCACTGGATTGTTGCTCTCTTCAGTCCATGCTTAACTCTTCATGTAGTGTGGAGAAATTGTCTTTTCCTATTTGTTTTCCTGAGGGCAAGGAAATGGGTAAGTGTTTGCATTATTTTTTTCTTATATTCTGTCTTATATATCAATCAAACTTCAAAAATTAATTTTGGTTACAGTTAAAGCAAAAACTAATAACTGCAGTACTGGATTATCTGAAAAGCTTTCATGAGATGAACTTGAGAGGAAAAAGATTTAATTGGTATCTTTCATGTTCTAAATACAAGGAGACATTTAAAACAGAGACTTACGTATCACGTAATGTCAAGTAGTTTAATTTGCTCTTGAGATATGTCTAGTTATTTGGGAGAGACTGCTGTGTAAGGGAAAGCAAATCCTGAAAAATTATACAAAACTTAAAATCCTGGATACAAACATTGTTCAGCCTGTGGGAAGTTATGTCTGTGATTTTGCTTGTAGAAGAGAAAATAAATACAGCTGTGCCCCCATGATAACTGCTCTGTGTTCTTACTTGGCTGGTTGGTCAGGAATAACTGTACAGAAATGAGTATTATTTGTCACAGAGGGCTCCTTTTGTTGGTGACCTATCTCTGTCTCCCTCGAAAACCAAGATCAGAGCAGAGCCTGGAACAGAGTCACCGTGTAATTGGAGCTTGCTGAGAAATGTCGTGCCCGACGTTTGCTTGGAATGGAAGGCAGAGAATACCATAGCTCCAGGGTAGCAAAGATCACATCCAGGTTTTTCCAGTGACCTAGCCAAACCTGAAGGAGTTTA
This sequence comes from Myrmophylax atrothorax, assembly GCA_026770055.1. NCBI lineage: Eukaryota > Metazoa > Chordata > Aves > Passeriformes > Thamnophilidae > Myrmophylax > Myrmophylax atrothorax. The sequence goes on along the minus strand of JAOXXN010000395.1, from coordinate 12,435,778 downwards.
CCCTTCCAGCCAATTGGCTCTTGAAAGCCTTCCAATTTCCAACTTTCTTTTCTTTTCATAATCCCTGTTAAAGTGTACTGGAACACGATCAGTAGCATTCGTTCTTACAAGCAGCCGAGAGGCATTTTCACTTGTGGTAGCTTAGTTGCTGCTTACGTTTGACATGAGGTACTGTAAAAAGGTACAGATAAATCTTATGGTCTGATACTGGTAAGTCTTCATGCTGTGATCGTGTCATGTTTGAATGACATGAGCTGAAACTCTTAAGTAGTGGATCTCACATCTTGGAAGCTTTAGTGTAAAAGCAGGTGCAGTTATGGTTCTTAGCCAGCGAAATCCACCAATACCATTCAGTCTTATTTTGTCTTGAAAGTTATAAAAACCTCTGAATAGAAAGCATCCCAGTGCTTTATATATTTATCCCAGTGAATTATTTTAGTCCCAGTGTTTGGTGCATCCCAGTTTCAGAGAGAGGAGTGTACAGACATCTCAGATGGAAACTTTGCTACTTGGTTTAGTCATAGAGTGTTCTGCATGTAAGACTGTATCGTGTCTCTTTTGCATAAATTATGGTGATTTAAAACAATATCGAAGCAAATGGATAATAATGGTGAGAGATTGCTTTTTTCAGTCTTGTTTCTTTGCTCTCTGTTTTATTTTAGTCTTTATTTTTGGCTTCATCTGACTAGAGATAGATGAGGGAGATCCTCCTAGCTGAGGAGTCCTTTTAACTCTTACCAACTCCTGAGGGAATGCTAATAACATAATAATGTTTGAGGGAGTATTTTCATTACTGTACATGTGGTTAATTGCTGTTAATAGAGGGGAGGAGCCCACCAGACTAAGCAAGAGGCAGAAAGGCATAAGATGTAATAAGACTTTCATGTTCATGAGACTTCTGAAATTTATTTCAGCAGTTTTTTCTAGGCTAAGTGTTGAGGAAACTTCCCTCCCTGTCTGTCCCTGGAGAATATGGTTTCTGTTTCTCTTCCTACAGATGACATCAGCTGGTTCATACAGGATGGTACACTGAGAGCAGGATGGAGCAACAACTTTGCTCTTTCTGCCAGTTGGACAAATAACATCTCAGGTGCTGCGTGGCATAGGCAAGGCAGACACAGCCATGCTGATTCCCACCCACAACAGGGCACATGGAAAGCCATGTCCTTGACATCTCTATGAAACTGTTCCATTCCCTTGGGTCACCTGTGCTTCCCTTTCCCTTTGCTCCTGTGGTGATTGTTTTCTCTTCTGTTTCGACACGCTTCCTGGAAACGTGTAGGGCTTACATACTGCTCATGGCTTGCATTCCTGCAATTGCTTGATAAGCACCTTTGTGGTGCTTTGCTTGTTTTTTCCAGCCACCAGACCATACCAGGCAGTCACTCTGTAATGTCAGGCTCAAGGCAGGGAGAAAAGATGGCAAAGAAATAAAGTAACTTGTGTAGTGGCTGGTCAGCTCAGTTTCCTCTGCAGCATGGCCTGGACAAGTGTGTTCTTTTCTTACCCAAAGTCTCTTTAAATGACTGGGGGAAAAAAAGTAAATCTTACAGGAGGAAAAAACACGGATTGGTTTAATTTTTTTAAGCATATGATAGGTCATTAATACAGGGCACTATCTCTTTCTTTAGTGATAGTGGTGGCTGTGCAGTGGCAGTGATAGGCTGTGGTCCCAGGAGTGAAGGGAAGGAAGGAAAGTAATTTCACCAGATTACTTCAGAACTATGTAAGTCTAAACCCAGTGTTTTACTCAGTTTAGCCTTTAGTCTGTTATCAAATCAGCATCAGAGCTTTGGCAGTGCAAACTTACCTGACTTTCATTGTTCACAAGAAAGGAAATAACATCTTATTTTTCTGACAGAATAAACACATTTTCAGACCTGCTGCAGCCCACGTGCGCTGTTGGAAAAGCAGCGACTGTGTTGGTTTTTCCTGTTTGTGTCACGGCAGAAGCTTTGATGTGTGTTGCTCGGAAGTTGGTTGCTACAGCACCCGTCCATCCTCTTGTCATGCCTGTTTCTATCACAGTAGACTCATGAGCTGAAGAAGCAGTTGTTTTTCAATTAAAATTCTGCCATGAGAGGTTTAGTCTCATCCTTTACTGTTTTTATCTTGCATAATGTATTCTGACCACAAGTCTGAAAATGTAGCTCTTTCTGAAGAATTGCAGCAGAGTTTCATGCAGTTTTAGAAAGTTTACAGATGTTCCACTGGGATTTGCAGAGGTTTTGTACTTAATAATTTAAATAGTGCTATTTCTGAAGATTTTATAGAACTTACACTTGAGGCCCATGGGATCATCTGATCTGACCTGCATATGAATCATAAGCCAGTAACTTGCATAAGTTATTCTTAAATGGAGCCTGAATACTCATGCTGGACTAAAGCCCAAAGATGCTTGGCTGGAGCAATCTTCTAGAAAGGGAAAACATCCAGATAAGTTGAGTGCATGTTCCTTGGGTGTGGAGCTTCAGTGCCTAATTATCCTCTCTCTTTTTTCATCCAAGGTCATAATGAAGATCTTTTTCTCTACTTTCATTTTCCACTGGTTTTGTTATGCTGTGTGCTAGGTGACAGTGAGCTTTTAGTACTTACGAAGTTACATGTGAACTGCAGATCCCTCCTAGTTTTCCTTTTTCATCTGCTAAACAGTTTCAACTCAGACTATCATTTGAAGGCATTTTCAGCAGCCTGCCATTCTTGTAGCTCGGTCTCTACACTCATCTAAACTTATTCTTACCCTTTTTGCTCTTTAAAAAGTGCAGACTGAGGCTCTATTCAGTATTTTTGGTCTCAGTAATGCTTTTTAAGATCTTGTTTTGAGATTTAAAATCTTGCCTGGGCTTTAGTCCAAGTCTGAAAGCAAACTATTTTACAGTTTGCTTCTTTGTATGGCCATATTTGAATGCAGCTGCTGTAGGTTTAGGAACTAAGTTTCTCATGATGTATAGGATGAATCTCATTGTGCTCTTCTGGTGGTTATCTGAAACTTCAGCACAGTTACATACCAAATTAAGTTATATGCAAAATCTACTCCTTTTTTATTTTTCTTGGAGAGTGAACCTATTTTGATGTGGTGAATCATAATGGCCATTATAATTTATTCTGGCTGCATCTAAGCAAATAAGAGGATGCCAATCTTAAGTATATTTGCATGCATTTGTAACTGTTCTTGCCCAAATTCTCCAAAATTGTTTGAATTCTCTTAGACTCATGATCTCTTTGCTAAGTGTACCTGAGTCTGACTTTGCCTTAGCTAACCAAACATTGGGTTTCATTTAAATGTACATCTGTCTATCTATAGATATATGCATGTGTATGTATACATGTATTTATAGGCACAGATCTTTGGTTCCTAATTCTGAGAAGACAAAACCCCTGAAATTTTCAGGGAGTACCAGACTGTTTAGGTATTTGCAGGTAGTGAGTTGTATTTTGCATAAACTTAGTCCTTTAGTAACCAAAAAAAACCCCAACAACTTGATCTTTGAACTAGGACAAGATGTAGGAAAATATTCCAAACCTGTTTTACTGGAAAGAACATCTGCAATGAAAGATTTCTGGTTTGGACTATCTATGAAACAGTGGCCTTTTCTAAAAAGCTACTTTTGGCATGCTGGGTAACTCTTGGAAGAAGTACCCACTGTAAGTCTTTCCTTTGAGAGCTATAATGAGTTACAACAGAGCAGACTGGAGAACATTGTTGTGCAGATTTCAATAATTGAAATTCTGTCTTTCATTTTCCTTTCTTTTGACTAGTTGAGTGTTTCTTGTGTGAGTTTAAATCTTTGCCTTTGACTAATTCATTACAAAATGGGTAAATCTTTCCAGTTATGGCTGGTTTTCGTGGTACTTTTCGAACGCTAGAAAGAGCTACTAGTAACACTAAAGCAGTATGGCTATTGTTTATGTTTGATGGAATTAACCTTATGATGGAAAATGCCCTTTGGTGATGAGGTACTGGCTTCAGGTATTTGTATATCCACAGTTTGATCTCTTTTCCTCTGTAACGCAGTTTCTAGTGACAGGTCTGTAAGAATCTGTTGTCATATGCTAAAAGACATTTGTTTTCAAGCTGTACAATGACTTAAGACACCTAAGAACAACCAGAGACTGAAATCTTACTCTCATATTATGAAACTTCATCCATGCTAACACTCCTGTGTGTCAGCAGTGGTGGCCTGGAGTGATGTGGTCCCACAGGTGGCCTGTGGGATGCTTAGATTTGCCTAATGCTTTTCCCTGGAGGAGCTGGGAGGGGCCAAGTTGCAGGTACATCCCAAACAGTCCTTTCTTCTGCCTGCAAGCCCATGAGACCTGTGCTGTTCCTCAGAGGAGGTGGGGAGCCAGCCTCTCTCAGCAGCACCTGTCCGCTTCTGGTCACCTTGGGCTGGGTGAAACAGGATTTATCGTTCCCCATACCCGTGTTCTCCTCCGATTTTTGTGCAGGCAGCTTGAGGAAGACAGATGATGTTTTAGGATGTTGCTGTTGCTGGGGAGGATGTGAGAGAAGGGATGTGGAGGGAAGAGGACATGAGGTGCTTTGTGGGGTTCAGGAGTGGGAAGGAGCCACTGGCTCCCTGGCTGGGGGCAGCTGCCTCTTCCAGGATGGTTCAAAATCCCTGGACTGGCCTCTGCAACTGCTGAGATGGGGTTTTGCTGGTGTTCTTTCAGCTCCTCTCAGAAGAACAAGTTTTTCTGAGAGCCAGTGCTTTTTGGTAGTTCATGGGGTTTTTTTTCAGAAAGACTTTTAAGTTCTCTGTTGGTTTATTGCTTCTGCAAAATAGCCTCTTGTAGCACAGGAATCTTGGAGATTCAACTTGACTGCAAGATGTGGTAATTGTTTTTTCTTTCTTTTCAGTCCTGCAGACAAACTGTGAGCCTGTACCAGGTTGTTATTACTCCTTGAGCAGATAATTTTCTAGGCTTGAAGGAACAAAGTGCTTTTCTGTTTTCCCTTGTTCTGTGAGATGGGTTCAATTTCATGTTGCTGGTCCTATTTTATTGAGTGTAATTTCACTGCTGTACTTGGAAGTATTTGCAAAAAAAGTATCTGTAGTGGTTTAAAAAAGAAAAGGGTTGGGTTTTTTTGGGGGGGTGAGGGGTGGGGTGGTGTACTGTGCTGTTTGTTAGAAGACAAGATGATAAAGGACAATGTATTCTGCATTTTTAAATGCTAATTGCTCTTCACTTAATGAAAAGCATCTTGAATTCTGCTTAATGGAAGAACTGGCCTGAAATGGAAAGCATGTTTACCACAACTATCACAATTGGTGATTATTTTTTTATTCTGTATATATAAATGAGATGCAGAGGGTAACATGGAAACATTCTAATTCACAGCCCTTTGAAGTCAGAACTCATAGCATAAGATGGCATTCCTAGGATCTCCAAACTTGTCTGTGTTTTCTGGGAGTATCAGAATGGTTTCCCTTTGAAATTCCTTGATATCTTTTCTTTTGTGGCACTGATGATGATAATAATAATAATATCCTTCTGCAACTGAGGAATTGCACTTCTTTGTTTTTGGGTTCTTCCATGTAGGAAAGGAGATCATGTTTTTTCCAGAAGTTATGCCCAGGTAGCAGCAGCATGTTGGGCTGCTCATCTCGTTGGGCTGCTCATCTCGTGGGCCTGCAGAATGCGGGGACATAAAAAGGAAACCAAGAGAGCAAAAAATGGAAAAGTACAGATAGAAAGTACATTTTATAGAGGTGTGTGGTCAGGAGAGAAAAGCAGAGAACTGGAAGACCTAGTAAATTATTAAATAAAAGGGAAAAGAAGAGCAGAGTATGGTGATGGATGGTGAAGGAACAGAGAACGCTGTGGAGAGGAGAATTCGACCCCTGGATGAAAAGACTTTGTTTTCTTAAGACCTGGGGCTTAATTTCTGGTTTTGTTGAGCTTTCTCAGAGATGTGAAAGGGAAGTGAGAGAATTGTAGAAAGCCTGGGATAACCACAGAAGAGAAATGTATCAGTGCTCATATGTGATCTTACATAAATGCCTACATCAAATGTAAGAGAACGTGTATTTGGAGATGAAGAGAATGTCAGAGCACTAAAGCTGAGATAGCCACACTAGGAGAGCAAGGAAATGCAAAAAGTTTGTGTGCTGTTTTAGCAGCATGTTTTCCAGTGGATATAGGCTTGTGAGCTTTGACAAATTGGTACAGAAACTGAATTAGGGAACCAGGAAATTCAGTGGATTGTATCCTTGATAGGGAAAACAGCATTCACAGAAGTTTGTTTAGTGTATAACAGATTTGAATTTTTAGTCTGCTAAATGTTTCTTAGGACTAGTTTGGGATTTTTTTGGGAGGGGGGAGTTGTTGGTTTGTGGGGGTTTTTGGGGGGTTTTGTTGTTTTATTTTGTTGATTCATGGTGTGGTTTGTTTTTTTTCCTGGTTGGTACAGCAAGGAATGTGTTAATCTGTGAAAGTTACAAGTTTTTCTAATCTCGACCATTTAAAATACCCTGGCCTAGACTTGTTTACATTCAGCTGCAATAACTACTTTCTTTAATCTTGTCTAATCTTGGAAATTGTCTATCTTTAGAGGGTTGTGCATTTGTTTGTAGTACTTAATTCTTCTGTAATTACATACAACAAGCTGTGTTCCTGTGCTAAGCTGTGGCTTTGGGGCAGGGTGGGAAGAAAGTGATGGTAAATGGGAAATTCCTGATTTCTTGTATACAAACTTCTCAAGCTGCTTTATCTGTCTTAATCCAAAAGCAGCCCTTAGAACTGAACTCTGATCCTAAAACTGTGTTGATGCAAATGATTTACATGCCAAAAAGAACCATGTGTGTGAAGAAGGATAAAAAATGGGCCTCAAGATGGATTTTGTTTTACAGTAGCTGCTCAACTATGTAAACTTGGTCTTACTAAAAAGAACAAGAAAATCTGTGTATGCTATTGGATAATCATAAATGTTTTTGTGCTGTTCTTTCTTTCCAGATTTGAACATGGAATTCAACCCATCAGATCATCCACGGGCCAGTACAATATTTCTCAGTAAATCACAAACAGATGGTAGGTTACTGAATTTATTACAGTATTTGCTATTGCAGTTATCTCTAAACCCTTTTTTAGAATGCATGTGATAGTCTTTTAGTATATAATTGCCCCCTCCCCCCCTAAAAAAGAGGCATTTAGAGGCATCATATTAGAGTTTAAGTAATCACATCCTTAGTTAATTGGTTTTTTCAGACTGGTAGTACAAACATGGATGAAGCCTCATACAATTATATTTTTGAAAATATTTTCCCTAAACAGTTTCTTATTTTTTTGTTTGGTTTTTGTTTTTTTTAAACTCTGAACATTAGGCCAAGCTTCAGGAGAATGTGTGGAAAGTATTTTTTTTGAGAAAATGCCCATTTACATTAGCTGGGAAGACAGCCCAGAGTTTCTCTGATTTAAAGGATACTGTAAATGAGCTCAGTAGTATATTTTAATAACAAAATAGCTCCTATCCTACCCAAAAATTCTCTCTTCTCCTTTCATTATGGATTTGGTATAATCCTATGGAGTTCGATTGAGGTTTTTTTATAGATAGACAAAATGATCTCTCTGAAATTGCAAACAAGCCTCTTGATAGACTTAGTAGAATAGAAGCCATTTACTCTGGCTCTTTTGTTCCCTATTGGACATGTATGACATGTTGTTTTAGAAGTAGATGAATAATCAATGCAAAACACATTATTTTCTACCAAGACTTTCAAAGCAGTTTCTACATTGTAATTCTGACTGTTCAGTGTGAATTCTTTGTCCTCCTTTCTGCTGCCTGTAAATGCCGCTTTTGATTTACATAGTAAATTGCAGTGTCGAACGCATCACTTGAAAAATTTAGTTTTCACTTACTGTATATTTTTTGCTAATTTTTGAGCATGACTAGAACAAAGACGATATACATTTAGGCCCTAATTGAAGAGTTGATTATGTGAGTACCTCATTTGCCCTTTAGACTGTCCTTCTGAATTCAACCTTGGTTCTGTCAATGCCATGTTACATCATTTTGGATGTGATTTCCCATACTAATCTAGTTCGGTAGTTGTAAAATGAGTATGATAATATTTCCATAGTACATTGTATTATGAAGATTGATGTCTATATTAGAGTGATTTTGCAGTATTCTGAAACTGTTTCAGATGCTACTTGTTTCTTGTTACAGCTTGTTGAAAGAAAGGACAAGATAGACCAAGTCCAGCAACTAAAATTTTGACCAGACCAGATGATTATTCTTTCTTGTAGTAATAGTGGTTAATGTATTGCAGTATGGAGTTAAGCATTTTATAAAAATTACAGTTTACACCCCTGCTAGAGTTGGTCTATATATGAAGTTTTGTTGTAGTTTAAGTAATATGAAGAACACATTTTTGAGTAAGAACAATGAATTTAGCGAAGCACTGTAGAAATGATACAAACGGGAGTGTAAGATCTGTTCAGCTGTGCTTTACCACGTTGGAAAAATTACAAAGGTTATTTTGTTTGTGCAAAAGAAAAAGGATTCTGCAAACATTTATCTACTGATGTATTGCCAAAAACCATCCTGTTCTGGTGGGACAACTCAGTTGTAAGCATTTTGCTTGGCTGTACTTAAGGCCCTTTGTTGAACCAAGTGAGCTGTAGGAGTTACTGCACTGTTCAAGGATGTTGCCTAACACCAAAGTGCAATTCCCCCTTGTTAGGGGGAAAATAGAAGAATTTTTTTAGGGTGTGTAGGGTTGTAATCTGACAGCCTGCTGTGGAGTCTAATAGACCGTCAAGACTTCTTAAGACAATGTAGAAGAGGAGAGCTGAGCTGGCAATGTTGTCAACACCTACCTCGGGCATGCTCCATTAATTGTATAGTATTGGACTAGTAAACCTTCCTGTTGACTGTAAATGAAAATAATTCTATAGATACGACCTGCAGACATCTAAAATACACATACTAGAGAGTCAAGTGACATCAGGATTCCAGGTTTCATCCAGGATCTGGCTGTGACTGTGAACATACATCACGTGGTTTTACAGTGGGAAATGGCCAAGTCCATCACTATATGCTAGAGTCACTTGGCAACATTATCTTCAGGCAGTTCCATCTTTGGCTTTCTAGTAGCCATGTACTCTTTCAACCTCACTGGTAGTTTTTTAGTGTGTCCTGGCATGGGAGCTATGCTTGACCTGCTGAGGTCAACGACACGTGAGTGAAGAGCAACAGACTGCCCCAAATACAATGAGACAGGACATGGCATCTCTGTTTTACATGGTCTCCAGTTCCCTTTGTTCTGTGAAGCTTGGATGCCATGCTAAGCACCAAACTGTTCTGTCCCTATTAGTAGGCTGAATGCATCCTTAATTACCTGAGCATTCAATGAATCTGTAGAAAAGTTAGTCACAGTAAATATTCATTCCATTCCTAACTAAAGTAGCTTTTCTAAACGTTTCCATCTCTTTGAGTGCCGAATCTCTCTAGATGCTGGATCATACATGAGGAATTCTCCCTTTTTAGGGAGCTAGTAAAGAATATGAGATTTTATGTCTTTTAACTTCGGTGAGTACTTTATGCAAGTTCTCTCTTGCTTGCTGAGCTTGGCCTGTAAGCTGGATGGTCTGGAGGACTGGAAAGCCATCCACTATTCAGTGTGTGGCTGTGATGAAGCCACAGTCTCCAAACCTTGGCACTCCAGCAAGGTAACTCTCCTTTATGATGGCAGGGGGGCAATGGCTGCTCCTCCAGAGTGTAGTGGTCTTTCCTATTAGTGGGTTCCAGCCATTCACATCTCCTAGCTTAGACTGGGCTTTACACATTCAATGAACTGGCTAAATTTTGCAGTATCAGTGCAGCAATGGGCTTCAGACAAAGAGGATTTTGAAATTGTGTTTATATACGCGGATAGAAATGGAGTAAGCTGCGCTTAGTTTTTAATGTCAACTAGGAGCAAACAGAAATGAGTTACCAACTCCAAAATGCAAGACATTCTTATTGTTGTAATTCTTGAGGATTTTGTCTTTGATCCTGATAGGGTTAACATTAAAATAATAGTCTATAGAAATTGCACAGTGAAAGCTTTTAGTACAGCTTAATGAAAAATAAATACATACATACATATGCACACATGTACATGTATGTGTGTGTGTGTGTGTATTCCCTCACTCCCTTTCATTTCAGGATACTTTCTTACTGTTGCGAAAGTTGAACAATAACAGTTGAAAGTGCTTGCAGCAATAGTATCAGGTCATCGACCTTAGAATGAGGAAAACTAAGACAATTTGGCAATGTCTCTGGTTCCACTTCAAGATTTCCATTCTGACTTTTAAGTTTTAAAACGTTAAAAAGAAAGTAGAAGTTTAGTTGTTTAAACTGTCCAAATTTGTTCAGCTTCATGTCATCAAAACCCTGTGCCTAAACCCCAAAAGCCTGGAATTTCAGTTGGGACTTTAAGCTGCAAAATGCCGGTTAATTCTGACACAACATTCTGTTCTGCTGCAGACCATACTGAGCTATGTGAGCAGTGCAAAGCATTTTTAAACTGACTGAAGCCCAACTGATGGAATTACCTCTTTGCAGCCATTTTAGCTTGGCAGGAATAACCTTTTGCCTTGAGCAATAATTGGGTTCCCCTTGTTTGAAGTGGGGGTTGTGATCACAGAACAGAGTAGTTGTGACCAAACGAGTTGTGACTATGCCCAATTCCCCACTGGCAAATGTTCTGAAGAGAGCTGAACCTTATGCTATGGCAGAGTGAGCCAGAAGCACAGCTGCCTTGTTGTAGTCCCTCATCGAAGAGTCCAGGCTAACTGAATCTCTGTTATATAAGGAAAATAGGGAAAGGAGGTCAGTGTGGTGCTTGGAAGGATGTGCAGCACAAGAAGTGCTTGAACAGGGAGAAGTGAGGGGTGTGTATAAATATGTTAACATAATTCTTCTGGAAACTGGAAATAGCAAATGGGATTGAGCTGTGAGTAATATGCTTGCTTTGGGAAATAGATGATTGTACTTTCATGGGGAATTGAATAATTGATACAAGAGAAAATATAGAAGCAAAACCCAAAGGGGAAGAAAAGGTGATTAAAGTGAATCTTGGCTGTCTTTGTATTGTGGGCTTATTTTGCCCATAAGAACTTTGTATACAGTGTAATTACTTATTATTAAAACACTGTTAAATACTTAACTGTGTTCAAAATCTTGCAGTTAATAGGTGTTAACTTTGAGTTATGTGCTATACTGGGTTTACACACAGCTTATTAAAATGTTTACTGCCTGTACATTGCAATATATGATTCTGGAGAAATACTTTGGCTATTCTTAGACTATCTGCCATCATTGTGTTGTCTCCCTTTAGATGACTTATGTCTCTTGCTGGTGATAAATGCAGTGTGTGGTACTTAACTGTAGTGCAGTGTTTCAGCAGGATTGCAAGCAGTTTAACTATTAACTAGATGATCAGAATTTTTCCACTGTTCCTTTTTAATTCTGTTTCTTATACAATGTCCATAATTGTGGATCTGAGCATATTCTAAGTGACATGGCTAACATCTGTCATGTGTGATTCTCCTTTCTGCTCCCTGGGAGGAAAATTATGTAAGGATTTTTAAAAGTTTTCTCTTTTTTTTAATTTTAATTTTATGTCTGCATTAAACACAATTATTTCACAGTATTCACACATACAGCCTTGTTTATGTGAGATTGCTTGCTTATAATAAATCACAAATAATGGCTTCGCATCCAACAGGGAATGGACAGGCTATGGCACCATTACGAACACTCTTATTTTGCTAAGTGTATTGGGTTGCATAGCTTTCAAATCATGGTGCACCAAAGTGCATTTAATCACCTACAGCATGAAACCATTATTATTTTAATCCTGCAGTTTGATTTATGTGTTAGTTGCCTCCAGACTTGGATCCTAAATGCTGTGGTATTTTCACAGAAACAGAGCTCTGCAGGCTCTCTGTGGGTTGAGTTAATTGGGGAAGTGCTTTAAAAAAATTAAATAGACTATATTTAATCAGCTGTAACAAGCATTTGCCTGACAATTAAGACTCTATACATCTATCTCCCTTGCTGTTGCTGTTTACTTTCTGACTGTTTTGGCTAATTGTGGCTTTCACTTGCAACCATTGCTTGTGGTGACTGGTTCATACTCTCCAAAGTAATACATTTTCATTGTTACATCCAACATGAGGGATAGTTTCAGGGTTGCACCTGATCATTATAGAAGGCAGTGGTGTAATACATATGGTTTCATGGCCCCTCTGTGGGAGTTAGTGCACAGTAAGCTGTGATGAGAACTCGCTAACTCTGCAGTGTAGCTGTTTAGGTGCTTCCATACCTGCAAAGGAGTGTAGGCCACTTTGCCGCAAGGTACCTTGCACGAAGGCACTGGTGGCTCAGGAGTACCCACACAGGGAGCTGGTGAAGGATGGCTAATCCATTGCCAACTTGGACTGTAGCTTACTGCATATTAACTTGCCCATGTGGACCAGCGCCTGGTGAAGTACCCAAATGGATGAGAATTCTGACCCATCACCACACTAGTGAGCATAAATGCTTTTATGCATACAAGTATATATGTTCCTTCTGTGTTTGCTATATAAATATACCTGGTTAGTGCAAAAGCAATTATAATGTTGCACATAGACAGTCTCCTGTTCTTTTTATTATAAATGGTGTATAAGAAGCTTAATCGGGAAAAATAGTCATGTAATATTTCTATCATATTTTGTGTTTTTGCAGTGAGAGAAAAACGCAAGAGTCTCTATATAAACCACGTAAGTGAAAATGCCTCGCTATGCAGCTTTCTCCTTGTTGTCTATATTATACAGTAAATAAGAGTTATTACACATGATTTCCGTATCGGTGAGAGGGTGCTGATGCTTCACATGTTTGTTCTGCATCAGGATCCAGAAGTGTAGGTCTCTGCTTTTGAGGTAGTGGAACAAATCTATTTGTTTGAAGACAGTATCACTCTCACAACCAGTGTACATAGGTAACTGGTACATGGGAAAAAGAGCTGCACACATCAGTATGATTTTTAAAATTATTACGGAAACTCTTGAAAGTTTAGATTACGTTTGCATTGGCAGAGAGCTGCAGCTTTTGATATTTACACAGTTGTTCTGAAGTGCCTGACCAGTGTTGATGCAATGTAAATGTGGTTTATCATGTGGTACATGCTGGGAATGAAGAGGGACGTTTGATATGCTTATGTACCCTTGGGCATTTTTCAGTTCAATTCTCTTCTGTTTGAATCAAATTCTTGGTGAAGCTGAGAGCAAATCCCCTGCAGCTGCTTTGGGTGCAGGACCAGGCTCTTTGCCTCAGTTAGTATTGTTTGAACTGCTGAAGCACCTGGTGGAACAGTGTCATGCCCAGTATGTAAAACCTTGTGCTGAAATACCTGGAGTCATGGCTCAGTAAAATGGAGAAGGGAAAGAACTGATTGTCTGCAGAATGCTATTTGTCTTTAAGATGGAACGAGGAGAGGTTTGCAAGTTTTTTTCAATCTGGAAATACAGACTGTCTCAATTTTTAAGCCACTGCAGCTGCTGAAACACACAGGTGTGGTTTATAACCTCTTCGGCCGTTTGTGCTGGGGCAAATGTTTGTCTAGCTCCAGGCAAACTGGATTGGAGCACAAATACAGATAGACTCAGCTAAAAGCTAAAACGGGGCTCTTAAATGAGATTCAGTCCAGGGCTTGCACCTGTAGAAAGGGAAGGAACCATGAGGGCAGGAATGAACTGCTGGGTGGAGTGAGAAGGCAGGACTCCTTCCTTTGTTGGCAGAACAGGTTTATGTTGAGTGTTTCTGAAACTACAGCCTGGCTTCAAAAGCAAGCTGAGATTTTCAGTTTCCCAAGGGTTAAGATTCTGAGAAGTCATGAGATACTGTGAGGCTTATAAAAGCCTTAAAATTGGCCCTACTGGGTTAGCAAATATTCTTGGTGCTTATCTTCTCTTCCCCTGTAAAACATTTCCATTGTTTACAGTGCATGTGAGGGTGGTTTGCAGAGCAATTGTCTTGTTATAAAAATTGTCTTGTACAGCTAATGCTCTGGGTTCCTGTAAACAATAGTGTGTGCTCAGTAACTTCCAGCATGCTTTTTAGCCTCAAACTTGAAGGTTTAAATGCAAAAAAAGAAGAATATTTAGACGCTGCACAGCAAGGTAAATTACCTGAGTTTCTGTGACAGTCCACGTGTCATGGATGAAATTCTCACATGCCCTGAATCATTTCATATGTGAAAGATGTGGTCTGTGTTAGGCAGACTGCAAGTGTATTTTCCTGGCAGACTGAACAAAGACAACTGTTGCAGATGCTGTTGAAAGCACACTATTGCAAACTCTGGTATGAAGTGTTTTTAGACAATGCTGGGCATGTTACAGAAAAGGGAAGGGTGATCATATCATTGAGGAGCTGTGTTGTTGGGAGCTCAGTGTAGCAGCTTACACCGTTGACACCCTAAGCACTGGACCTCTTCTTAGTTTCTGTTTTGTTTTTGTTCTTTTTCCCCCAAGTGTCATTCAAAGCATTGGCTGAGGTTGCAGTACTGTAAACTTCCTTCAGTAGTCTGGTTTACTGCTACCTCAAGTCTGACTCCTTTGTACTTATAAAGGACTTCTTCTGTATTACAAAGCTGAACATAACTTTTATGAACCTGAAGTCCTTTCTCTGTGTGTCCTTTCAAGTAAGTTAAATTTTTTAGACAACATTCACAGATAAATTGTATTTTCGTATGTGGCCTGTGATATTTAAGTTGTTCCTTCAGCACGCCTGTGAGTATTCATTCAGCACCTCCTAAACTTTCAGTCTGCTAAAGCTGGTGGACAAACTGGTGATCATTTTTGAAGGGGTAGATGTGCCTTGTAACTGGCAACTGTGTTTAGGTTTTCAGACTGCAGGGAACCATCATAATTCTCCTAGACTACATTGCTGGGAGAAATTTAAGGAATCAGTTGGATTTAACAATTGTGTGTGACAAATGATGGGTTGTATTTATGTGGTGAGTTTATGATAATACTCTATTGATTGATCAGTTCTTTTCCACTGTTTCTCTAAGTGTGTGCGAATGCACTTCTAACAGGAGCTATTGCTACTCATCTGTTTCCCTGTTGATGTGAAGTGTTGGGTCCCCACATCTGCTCTGGAGGAAACATGCCAGAGGACATAAATTCTGGAGTGTTGTTTTGTCTTTCTTTTACAAGAACGTCTCATCATAATGCAGCACTTTCCTCTTTTGTGGCTTTTCCATAACGTCATCTTTTTTGTTGTTATTTTTTATACTTATTCTCTTTTTGTGATAAATAACCAAGATGAGCAACACTATATTTTTATCCTTTTGTGCAGTGTCTGCATAACTGGTTATTTTGCAGGCAGAGCTGAACTTCTCCCAAGTGATCAGGATGACTGGCTAGCAAGAGAAGCTTGTCAACAAAAGCTGTGCTTTTTCTTTTTTAGCTGTTTGTCAAATTCTGTGTAGTAACAGATAAGAATAGTAGTTTATACAAATGCAGTTTTGAAGTATTATATATAAAAAAGTAATTAATATTGACTCTTCCTCATTTAAAAATGCACTTTCTCAGCATGATCACACTACTGTTCTTTTCCTTTCCTACTTGGTTTTGTTGGTAGAATATTTTATTTGGCTGAATAGTTTATCCCCAAGTACAAATCCTGGGTTCCTGCTTTGGTTTGTTACACTTTATCAAGGGCTGACAGTTGCCATGTTTCAGGTTCACCTTGTCAGGAGGTGTGATGGAAGAAGGCAGCAGCTGTTCTTTTTTTTGGGGGTGGGGAAGGAATGAAAGTAGGGGGTGACAGAGTGCTGTGGAGAAGCTGTCATCTCTCAGTCTTCCCACGGAGCCCAAGGAGACAGATGACAGCTTGGGGATGGTGCCGGATCCTTTGCACCATTCGAGGTGCTGGAAGTTCCCTAGTTACAGTGTACCTGACCTGTTTGCTTTCTTCCAGACTGTTTTCATTTCTAAGCAGCTGCAGCAGACTCTGCTTCGCTTTCCCATTGCACTGGCAGCCACTGGTTTTTGTTACAGCTTTCACGCTGCTTCAGTGTGCACGTCTTTTAATCTGCTTAGTCAAGCTGCTGAGGGGATAAAGATGCAGACTGAGATAGGGGCATTTCCTTTTTGAGAGAAGAGAGATTGCATGAGTATCTCTGCTTGTACAAGGAAAGGAAACAGGAAGACGTGTTTTATGTTTTCTGAGGAGGTGGTGGTGAAAGAGTGAAGCTTTTCGTATTGTTTGCAGTATCTAGTTCTTTGTATTGGGTGATTGTTGTTTTTGCAGGGGAGAAAAAAGGTTGTTTTCTCCTTCAAGTTTTTCTGGAAATTTTCCCTTTCAGACACAGTGAAAATGCTCCATTAGCCCAAGTAATTTATTCTCCTTTTGACAAGATACACTCTTAATATTGAATCTGTGTTTATGAGCAGTATTATCCAGTCAAAACAAGAGATATTTTTTGCATGTTGAAATATTTCTGAAGGAAGATAAAGATTAGGAAAGGGGATATAAGATAAAGAGAAGTAGTATCTCACTTCTACATATTTTTTTTATTCTGGATACTCTTCACCAGCCTAGTAGCAACAGTGTCTTTTCAGCATTGTCTTTTTTAGGGATCTGGACATGACTTCCACTGTCTGCTGTCTGGAAACTGGATGTTCGAAATCCAGCACACTAATACTGTTTTTGTCATTCCAAGTAGAAAAATTAACATCTGTGTGTGGAGCAACATTCTTTTTCATCATCCTGGGGAAAGGTTCCTGGGCATCACTCATGTCACAGCCCTGGTCCTTGTGAGTAACCCTGTGGTGATTCACATCAGGGGAAGCTTCTTCCCAGAGGCAGTACTGGTGATAGGGACTGGCAGAGAACAGCGGAGTCGTTGCCCTGTGTGGTGTGGCACAAGCAATTTCTGTGAGCCTTTTTGCATGCTTGAAATGATGTATGGCACTTGCTCCTGTGTAACCCCCAAATTTTCTTGTCAGATTGGATAAGGAGGCTGTTCTACTTCCCTGTTATAAAACTACTAGGCATGTGACTGATAATCCAACACTTTCAACTAGCAATTAAAGAGTAAATAAATACGTGCTGAAATGGGAACATAGTCTGAGGAGTAGTTTAATCCACGGAAAATGCAAAACACAACATAAAATGTGAAATGTTGTTTTTCAAGTGGATTGCCCGAGGCTGGCTATTGTAAAGGCTTGTAATTGCTGTCCAAATTCCTTAAGATATTTTAATCAACATTCCTTACTTAAAGAGAAGAACAAGATCAACTGGAAGATAGATTAGAGGTTTCTCAGGTGCTCTTGAAGAGATTGCTTAGTGAGGTCTTTTGCCTCTCTCCATTCTCACTGAAAAACAGGTCTAGAGGAGGCCTTTATGGCTACCTGGTCACAGATTTCCTGTACTGATGCCATTCCTAGCAGATGCTGTTTAAGATTCTTTCTCTGGTGTCTAGTAAGCTGGAATTAATAGGTTTTCTTTAATGGCTTACCTAAACATACTGTTTGAAATGTGTTTTTCTAATGTCTTTCAGCCCCTTGCTTCTATTCCTGTCCTCTAGGGTGAAGAATTTTATCTGTCCTGTCAGTCACATGGCAATAAGTTATATGAATCGACAAGCTTTTTAGGGAGAGAAACAAAAGATAACTTTTAAGGTAGAATGAGAACATGCAGGGGAGTTCTTTCAGAAGGTGCTATGTAATACTTGCTTTGCTGGGAGCATAGTAAAGTTCCTGTGGTCAAATTGCACAACACTAGCAATTACATGCTTTGTAAATATGAGCCTTTGAGCTGACTTTAGTGTTCAAAGAAATATTTAATGCTTCAGGTTTGTAAAGCAGGGCATTTTATCAGTGATTAAGTGCAACCTGCATGTGCTGCAGAAGAGTGTACCAGTGGTTGCTGAGCCCTCCAAGAGCTCAGCCATTCACTGACATAGTTTTCTATAGCTGATGTGAGTCCAAACAAGCTTTGAGAACAAAAAACCTGCAAGTACAGATCTAGTTTAAGCCATCAGTTTTGGACATTATCGAGCATTGGTGAAACTAATCAACTGAGGACAAAGTTGAATCATGAGGTACAAAGGGTATTACTGAAGAGTAGTTGGATGGGATCTTTTTTAGTTGTAGTTACTGACAGAGGCAGGTGAGCTTACAAGGGTGCAGTTTCCTATTACTTTTTTTCAGGTGAATATATCTACACCAAATTCAGACAATTTGGTTGTATTGACATTGTGTGAGATGAAAATAAGTGCAGTGCTTTGCAGAGCCATGCAGGGAATTGTGTTTTATGGCTTGCTTGATTTTAGAAGCACTTTGTGGGCCTGTAAAATCGTGTTTCTTCTGTGAAAAATGTTGTCGGAACTAAATCATGTCCTGAAGCAACAGAAGATCTCCCAGATAGGAACCTCCCTTTTCCAAGTCAGAAGCAATCCTGGGATTTTTGCTTGCTGTTGTAATTTGGCTTCATGTGTAGTTTACATGCCAGTTTTGCCTTGTAGCATGTTGGCCGGGCTCTGCTGCCTGGCAGCTCATGGGCATGTCTCCACAGATGGGTGCAAGCAAGCCTCAATTGTTCCATGGAGGAAATATTATTTAATAGTACCTTTTAAAATCATGCAGTAACTTACACCTGGTTTGCTGGAAGAAGGGACAGTTGTTATCATTATTTAGTACAGAAGCTCCAAATTATCATTTGATGGACAAGTGCAAAAGAGCACTGAAAAAGGCTGAAGCTCCCCTGCCAAACTGGAAGCTGACTGGCTGCAGGCCAGCACTGGTACAAAAGCTTCATTAGGGGAGTGTTGTGCCCAAATGAACAAATCCTGCTGAGCATCAGGGCAGAGAGCCACAACCACCCTAGTGCTGCTAAAGAGGACAGGGCTGGCCAGTACCCTTTCTGGTCAATTCTTGAGTGCTGGTTTTGGTCAGCATGCACCTATTTGTTAGATGTTTCTACCCAAACCCCCTTGTTAAGTGACTATTTTAACAAAGGAAATAGTAACATTTCCTCTTACCCCACCAAATTTAGATTTATTTTCTGAGGGATGCTTTCTGAGAGAAATTCATACTTTGGTGTGTTCTCGTTGTGAATTAGGAATTTGTTGTTACTCCTTTCACAGCAGGTACAATAGAAATAGTTCTGCAAAGCTTCTATAATTTTGATGCCAAGCTAAGCCAGCCATTTAATTTCTGGTAAGATGTTTTTTATGTAAACTTCAAGTAAAACTTGTTGTTCAAACATTTTAAAACAACCAGGATTTGGAAAATTGGTAAGTTTTGTGATGAAGCTGGAAGAAAAATAAAGTGGGGATATTTGCTTAGTGCTAGGTGTCCAAGGGGGAAAAACTGATACTTTTCAGAGCTAGAAATACTTGGCATTAAAGGAAATACATTAAATCTTGATCTCTTAGGGCTTTTTCTGTAACACATTCAAAAGCTTAGCAAGTTGTAAAGCAACTTTTTCTGTTACACGTCTTTTCCTGTTAAGAAAGTAATTCCACATCACCTATTTACACTGATATTAGCCTATAATATCAGCATTTCTTAGTGAATCTCTTTGGTTGAAATCAGAAAAATAGCAACTGCTTCTGCAGTAAAGAGCTACAAATCCTTTCCACCTAAAGAAATCACCAATGATAGAAAATTGGTCCAGAATTCATCTGAAGAGGTTGTTCAGTTTGGTTTCTTGCCTAAGAGCAGAACCCTGTGTCTAAACTATTCCTGGCATATGTGTGTTTTACCTTTTCTTTACAACTTTCAGTAGGAGATTCTATCACTCAAACTATCCCTGCTATTAGAAAAAGGTGGTAGTTTGGGATTTTTCTTGCCATTTGCTCCTCTCACTCTTTCATGGCCAGTCTTAATTTTCCGTAGTCTTATATGAACCTGCTCTATCTTATCCCATCCCCAGTGGTCATGGAGAACAGTGTTCTCTTCTTTGGAAATCCCTTGAGTGACTTAAAGCCTTTATTGCTGCTTTGTTCCTGGAGGAAACCTCTCCAGTCTGTCAGCTTTCCCTCCTAAATCAAGGTTTTCCAATCTCTGATTAGTCTTGCTTCTCTATCCTCCTGACTCTGAAGTCAATTCATCTTTCTTGAAATACAGTGTTCAAAACTGGACATAAAATTCCAGCTGAGGAGAGTGGATATGCCCTTTACCCTGTTGTATATGTGGTAACTCTATTATAAGTATTAAATTATGTTTTCCTTTTTTTTTAGAAAAGTGTTCTCTGAAAGTTAATGCCAGCTGCAAATTCAGTAAAAAATACCTGGATATTGTTGTCAAAGTTATTACTCAATATTTTAACTGAGTAGACCAGACGTCTGTGGAATGTCCCTTAGTTCAGCTTTCCAACTAGAAAGTGATCCTGGGTAGCCAGGGTATAATTTTCCAAGTAGTTTTTACCTGCCATATTTTCTTTGGCTTGCCCTTTGGAAATTTATGCGTGGTGAAGTTGGAAGTCTTGCTGAAGTTGAGAAGTATGTCATGTATTGAATTGCAGCTTGGGTACAAAAATAGTACTAGTGCAACTTAAAGTACATATAAGTTGAATCCTGCTTCATAATCAATGAAGTGCTTTTCATTGTGAATATTTGTAATAGCAGAGATTGCGAAGGCTCCACATGTGTCCTCTGTTCATGTTTGCATGTAAGATTTACAAAAGGAGCTATACCAGTTCTTTCTTTTCCCCATGTAAGCCCTGTGGTGGGATAGAACCTGAGAAGAATCCCATCAATGTTAGAGGGTTTGGCTAATTTCTTCGAAGGCTCTGTAGTCCTTCTCAACTCTTCTGATTTTTCTCAATTAGCATCTCTGATTATCTAAATGGAAGATTTTTGTGATCAGCCATGATGGATTTGAAATGCAAAGGCATTAAGCTCCTGCACAATTCTGACTGTGGGTTTATCCCATTGAAACAGACACAGAAGGGATTTTGTCTGTAGGACAGTGCTGAATACTGAGGTGATGCTCAGCAACCTCTTTAGTCCTTTGCAAGGATGGAGAAGGTTCCTGTGCAGCATTTTAGGCAGGTTCAGGAAAGCCTGTTTGGCTGAACTGTGGGACTTCAGGTGTCTCCCAGCTTAGTCAAGCTAGAATATGGAACTGAGGATGCTTTCCAATAATTTGGAAAAGGCAGAAAGTCTGTTACCTGTTCACCATATGGCTGCAGTTGGGCACCAGAGGAGTAGCTGGGAATGTTGATCTGATAGGTTAGTTATTTGCATGGCACAGATGTGTGTGTATATACCTGAGGGAGCAGCTTAGCATCTGGCACCGTCCTTCAGACTGGGAGAGGTGCTTCTTCCTGCCAGCTTGGTACGCACAGAAAGTGAGGCATGAGACACCACCACGTACTTCCTGAAGAGTGAAAAGTTCTAAACCCAGTGAAGTGTGATGTGGGCTGAAAATCCGTGAACAGTTCTGTTTCAGAAATAAGGTGTGTTTCTCTAATTTCACGTGTGTCAAATGTTAGAGTGCTGTTTACATAAGAAAATTTAAATCTGATAGTGTTGTTGCTACAGAGTTTTGTTTTCTGCTCATGCTTCTCTTCAGTGAATACAGTCCATTTATCTTAAATTTTATCTAAACCTTTAAAACATGTTGACAGATAAAATGTAGAATGAAAACTTTCCATATGCTTTTTATTTTTTTTTAATAACAGTGCTGAAGTGTCTGTACCTCTGCTGGGTTTTTTTCCAACCTCTAGAGAGTCTGATTTTCACCTGGTTTTAAGTTGCTTTGCCTTTATCATGCCTGTGGAAGATACTCAACAGACTAATTCAGGAATTTGAACTGAACTGTGGTAGAATAAAAGCTATAGATCAGCAGTGCTGTAGTAATTCTCTCTGTATGCATCAGTGCTAGATAATACATTGTATGTCATTAATATTCCCAGTGCTTCTAAATTTTCTCTTTGTTGCCTTACTTAACATATAATAACTTGGAAGGCAGATGGATTTTCAGCTTCCAAATTACTACCAAGTATCTTTCCAAATTCCTGGAGAAATTTTGAAAGGGGATAATTTTTTTTTTTGTAAGCTTTCTCATTTCCCAGAAAAAAAGTTTAACCTGTGATTTTATTGGTCACATGAGGGACCTTGAGAGAATTTGTTGGTGAGCTTTCAGATAGTTTGAATACAATGTTTCTACTGTTGTGACAGCTTCA
>JAOXXN010000395.1:12372464-12409648 GCA_026770055.1 Myrmophylax atrothorax | reverse complement strand
CATTATATATCTGTTTAAAAAAAACAAAAACAACAACTAAACCTGAAATAATTTAAAATTCTGCTAATGAGGTATCTCAAATATATTGTTTTCATAACATGCAGTATCTCAGTTTTCATTTAGAAATTCTGGAATAAATTTACAGAGTAACCATTTGACTCTTCTTTTAAAAGGCCTTTTATGGAAAAGAAAAGGGGGGAATTTTGCATCCTTATAATAAGGCATAAGCATCTTACAGTGAATGACTGACAAAACAAATTGTCAACAAATAGAATTGAACTCCCTTCTCCTCCGTCCGCTTTCCCCTTTAGCTTTGACTGGGTTTTGTGATACTGGAACAAGCAGGGAGGGTTCTGGCTTGGCTTTGCCCTTCAATAAAGCTATGTTGAGAGTAAAGCTGAGTCATGAGTTGGAAACTGGAGGATAACCATGAGATCCATGCCTTAATTTTCTTCCATCTCACACATGAATGAGATCAGTTAGTTGTGTATGTCATCAGCATCTTAACTTTCTGAGAATATAAGGACACTTTGTGTGCAGAAGATAACCAGAGGTGCTTTGCTGCATGCTTGAGAACACAAGAAATGCATAATGCACTAAGTTATTCAGGGAGTCATCTTTCCTGGGTTAAAATAAGTAACTTGATGCCATAAAACTGCAGAAACCTGTTATTTGAGTCTGCTATGTGAATAAATACATAGAAAGTCAAAAGTTAATGGATATAAATATAAAATCATAAGCCAATGGTGATTAAAACATTTCATATAAGCCTGGCAGCATTAGCAAACACTAAGAGTCCAATACCTGTGATGCTTTACCTTCAATCTTGGAAGGCAGTAGGAGTTTTATCATTAACTTTAGTGGAGTAGGGAATGAAATGGAAGGTATGTGGAATATGAGTATTTTTGTAAGGTACTTAATTACCAGTAAAAAGGAGGCACTTGAAGTATGCTGACCAAATGTCATAAAATTGTCTATTTACTGCAGTTTTCCTGGTATCTAACAGTAAACAAAAGAAAGCAGACTGTTGAGCCTACTGTTTGTCATGCATTGTACTAGGTTTTAAATTTACATGTTAATATGACATAATATAATTTGAAAGTTCTGAGATATTAACTCTGTGATTTTCTTTACAGTGTAGCTCTTGCAATATATTACCACATCAAAAACAGGTATGTGAATAATGGAATATTGTGCTGAGAATATATTTTATTGAAACAAATGAACTGTCCAAACCCTAAGAATCCATGCTGGTTTTTTTTCAAGATGTTTTTGGGTAGTAGTTTCCTTCATTCCCATGCTAGAAATAAGAAATATATGTATTTTTTCTGTATATTATTTTACATTAAAAATTAAAATCAGAGGATTAAGCTCCATTAAAATCTGGAAGTACACTTCAGCATTGAAAAACTTTGATTCACTGTTGGGTTTGCCATGCATTGGACACTTTGCATTGTTGTGTATGTTGCAGTTACAACAGAAAAATCTGAGTAGTGTCTTTCAGTTTTCTACTTTTAGCTACACCTTTGTAAAGTTAACTGTGTATATCAGTGTTCAGTTAATTAATGGATTTTGAAATATGAAACATGAATTATAAAGTGAAAGGGACATTGTGAGTAGATGTAATTGAAGATTCCTCAGAAACAGAGCAGGTTCTGGCTTATCTCTTCTGCTGTAGTATGTTTTAGATCTCTGCTCAGTCAAGTTGATTGAAATTGAATAGAAAAAAGGTTCTCTAAAATGTAACTTGGCACATAAATGAGTTTTCTTCATGTTGAATTGTGCTTTTGTATCTTAAATTCCCTGTCCTCATGATATGTCACAGTATCCTAAAATAATATTTCCTGACATTTCTGAGGAGAGATTGTATAAATACTTAAGTGACTTTTGTGTCCATGTTTTTTCAATTGGCCTTTTCAGAAAACTTGGCTCAGATCTTGGTCTAACAAGCCACTTAGACGTTTTTTCTTGTGGACTATAAGAAGTCCAACTAGAACAAAAGGAGTTACTTGTGAGTTTAAAGTTCAGCTGGTACGTCATTTTGCACCATGTTTCAGGTCACTGGAACCCATCACACTTCTTAAAACAAGGCTGACATCTCAAGAAAAAACCTTTAAAAGTGCACAAGGGCAGAAAGGCTTAGGGCTTGATTCCTGATGAAAGCTCTTAGAAGACTTTCCAAGGCATCAGTGGGGCTTGGACTGAAACATGGCAATATATAAAGCAAAAGTTGGAGTGAAATCATCTCTCAGACTTTTTAATCTCATTTCCTAGGAAATGAGGCATGAGTGGTCATGCTTGGGTTACTTATTTATCCATCTGTGGTTCCTTTTCCCCCTTTTCTTCATGGTCCCTGGATTAATTTGGTTAACTAGTCAATTTTTGCTATGCTCAACTAAATAATAGAGATCTCAAAGATAATCAGACTCCAAAGTTTTGTACAAATAAGTTAAATGCTTTGTTGAGTATCATGCCAACTGGGTAAAAGGCTCAGGAGAATGGGGCACACTGGGGACTATGAAAGGTGAGAAACCTCAGTAAGAGCAGGAAGAATCTGGAGCCAAAGGCATCCAGACCCCCAGTACCCCCGAGGCATCTCATGCTGACTACCATGGACCTGATTTCTGCCTGCAGTAACAAATGCCCATTTGAGGGCTTGCAGAACTGATACATACACTAGACAGAGAGACTAAGCCTTTACAAAATGAAGAGTCTCATGTCAGCATCTTGACAACGAATGCCTCGTGAATGTTGCCTTCTTAGGAAAGTGACTATCTGTCCTTTCACTTTTGGCATGGAGAGGTGATTTATTCAGGAAACTGGTTACTTCTACTTCCTCCAGAACGTGCCTGGGCTGGGGAGGTGCTGCGCACACACTTGTGACAGTCTCGGCAGTGGTGCTGGAGCAGGACGTGTGTGTCAATTAGCAGCTCTGAAATGAAGGATGTGAAGTAACTGCTCTGTCTTCGGTTGTCAGTGATTTAGGAATGGAGGGACAACGTGATAACAGCACTCAGTTGTACTTACTGCTGAAACAGCAAGAACAAAACATATGTTCTGTTTCCTGCTATTATAGGCGAAAAGGAAGTTGTTGACGTATGTGGTAGATTGTGGGGGGTGGGGAGTGTGTAGCTCTGACAGAGACTCAAGGTTGATTTTGACAGAAAATGAGTCAAGCATCTGCTCTGCCAGAGAATTCTTTTCAGACGGTATTTAGTTGCTCCTTTTCCTCTGCACAGGGGGCTTAAAACAAAATTACTTCCTAATATTTCAAACGCTAACCAGTCTCAGGGTTTTTTTGAGAAACTATGTGTGAAATGTGGTATTTCTTCATATGTTTCACACATTTCATCTGATTGTAACATTCTAGGTATCATTCGTTCTTTTTCTAGGGCCTCCCTATCATGGACATACTGACCAGTTTTCTGCAGCTTTTGTTGTGCTTAGCTATTCAACACATGGTAAAAACTACACCCATCTTGTTTTTAAAGGAATGCATAAGTATGGGTGAATTTTCTAAATAAATAAACAAAATAAAATAAACCCCATCAAACTTAACCATGAAGAATGCTTAAATCAATCAGTAGATGGTCTATTTTTGAAAGAGCACAATGTGCATTGTAGTGAAGATTAAAACATCTCAATTTTCTCTTAATAGATTTTTGAGAGCAATCAAATGTGCCTTCATAGCTGCATGCAGCAGCTATCATAAAAATGGGATATTCTTTCTTTCTTCTCATTTTGAAGGGCCATAGTTTACTGTAGCACCTCAGTGATTCCAGGGAGACTACTTCTGCTTTTTTATGTAGGGGCATAAGAGTGCTAAAAGAGTGTGTCCTGAAATCCTTGGATTAGGAATTTTCTAGTAATTATCGCAGTCTGTGGTGGTTTTTTGTTTGTCTGTTTTAATTTAGGTACTTTTTTATAACTTTTTTTAACTGTTTCTTTTCAGTGTTAGTTTGTTTTTTCTTAGGAAAAAAAAGCCATATTTGGATGTTGAGGTTTAAATGTTAGCTGCTAATAAATGTATTTTGCAGACTTGAATACACTGTAAAACTTGTGATTTGGATGCTCTGAAAGACGTGTGCTGCTGCGTAAAGATTGAAGACATATTCAGTGGTTTCTCTCTTAAGACCTCTATGACCAGAGTACCAGAGATGCTAAAAATAAAGATGGGATTGTAATAAGTAGGTCACATGGATGCATCTGTCCAGAAAGTGCCAGTTCTAACTGGTACTGTTATACCACTTGCTTTTGTGATTGTTAGTGTTCCTGCCAAAGTTACACACAGCAAAAATCTTACATTACATTCTGGATGTTAGACTTGTGAAGTTGCATCAACTTGCATGCCAATATTGAGCTACAAGGGTCTGAGAGAGAGAAATAGCTAATAAAACCAATGAATAGGAATGTTATTTTGTCTGATTTTTTTGTATGTGCTCCTTTTTGCTATCAGAAATCATTGGAATGATAGGGCTTTCCAAATAAATAAAAAGTGAAGTTATGTATGTATTAACTAAAGCATTACTGTAAAAATAGCACTGCATATTTGTAAGTGCTCACAGTGTTGACAGTAAGGGAGGAGTTAAGTGATTGCAGGGGTGGACATGATGAAATTCAAAAAAGGAGATTAAGCTGGGCTAATTTTATCACAAGTTTGTAGTAGCGCTGCTTAATCCTCACAGGAAAGAGCACAAAAGTTTTGTATCATGGGCATTGAAAGCTGAATGTTTTAACATACTTTGTAGTACGAATTTCATTTTACACAAAAACCTTACAGCAGGATAAGTCCAGCTTCTATTTGGAAATCAAGTTTTGTCTGTTTCTAAGCACCCAGCAGCATGAGAAGTGTTGTAGTTTTGACAATACACGTGTGTGTATGAGAGCTGTGTGCTGTTGTGTTCGGATAATGACACTACTTTGGTTTTAATGCTTTTTTAGGGACACAGACGGAAGAATGCTCTTAGATATTTTTGATGAAAACCTTCATCCCCTTTCGGTAAGTTCTTCTGCCTCTCCTTCCCTTTCACATGAACTGTCTTTTTTTTTTTCTGTCTGCTTCATTTTGTTTCAGTCACCTATTTGGAAGTATTTCTTCCTTAGAAATCCGAAGTGCCACCAGACTATGACAAACATGACCCGGAGCAGAAACAGATTTACCGCTTTGTTCGTACGTTGTTCAGTGCTGCTCAACTGACTGCTGAATGTGCCATTGTCACCCTGGTGAGTGTCTAAGAGATGACATCAGCCATCTGACAGACCCCGTTTTGTTCTCAGAGCTTGGGTTTGTATGATTTAATAGATCTAGGTGCTGCCAGGGAATTTGTTCTCACCATGGAGACCAAGGATATTTCTTGATGGGAAGAGATACTGCAGTTAATTTTCTTGGGGAGAGTAAGTGATGGAAGAAGAGATTGGGTAACATGTGACACAAACCCCAGGGTCCTGCCCTCACAGGGTGATAATGTTACAGGCCACCAAGGTGACTAATAAAAAATGCAGGTGGCATAGGTGGTCAGAACAGGAGGGAATGTTAAAAACACAAAGGCTTCCACTTTGGGGGGATTTGCTGTGAATCACTGGAGCTCTCAGCAGAGACTCAGGAACAGCTGTAGGTAATTTGATAGCACTAGTAAGAATTGACAGGCACAGGAAGGATTCGATGAGTGACTGGGACATGTTGGTAATGGCTCTTTTTTACTTCTACTATACTTGACATGGGATTAACAATTGTACTCAAGTCTGAGGTTTAGCTACTTAAAAATAGCACAACACAAAAGAAGGTTCAAATTTTCAGCTGGTGTGGATCAGCGTAGCAATGTGGATTAGAGGAGATAAAATGATCTCCACCAGCTGGGAATTTCTTAATTTTCTTGAAATTTTAATCCTGCCAACTCTGACAAGTCTCTTCAGCTTTCAGGCACAATTTTGGCCATGTTCTTAACTTAAGAGATTTTAGCACTACAACATGTGGTTTCATAACAGCTTTGTTATGCATTTTAGATGGAAGAGGGGGAAATTGGAGAAGGTGGATTTTGAAGCCCAGGTCTACTCATTTCCTCTCTTAATCTATTTCCCTTGGCTTCTACGATTAGTTGGCAGACTTTTCTCTCAGACAGTCAAAATGAATTGCACTAGCCAGTACAGAACAGGAATATGAGAGAAATAGGGCAAGAAACACACTGCAGTGCTCCACCCTTATATTTTGTAGTAGTACACTACCTAGTGACTTGACCCAGCCATTACTTGTTTTCTGAAATGACATTTTGCCTGTCTCTTTTACATAATTGCACTAAGTGTGCTTGTCCTTCTTCCTTTTCTTCCTAAGTGTTTTCTGCTGGAGAAAAGATATATTATGTGAATCAGTATGTTCTATTGTAATTTAATTAATCCACTGTCAAATACAGTGGAACCTTGTTGTAGTTATCTGTTATTCAATCTTAGGTTGTTTGATCAATGAGGGCACCTTTAGTAGAAAGGAAGGGACCTTTTTTTTTTTGGTTAACCAGCAGTATCTTTCCCATAGAGTTCTTTCCCATAGATCTTGTTAACCCAGGCATATATTTTAATATCTTTCATTTTTAACTTTTTCCTTGTCTCTTCTGGTTCTCGTGTGGTTTCCATGCAAGTAACTCTTTTGGTGTTAACTCCAACGAAGTAAAGGTGTTTTTAACTTGTTTTTGTTACACTGCAGAGGCAGTTTCCATAGTTGTTAGTGCTTGAAAACTCAGGTGACTTGGGTTTTTTTTACCCAGCACAGTAGTAACAGGAAAATGTATTATAGCCTGGTTCTCAAAACAGCCATGCAGATGTTTACAGATAGATTTGGTGCAGGTGATCAGAGTTTACTGTTCTCCTATTGTTGTCCATGTTTTCAGGATAATAGCACCTGCCAGACCCATCTCTCCAGAAACCTTCAAGTGTTTTGGGTTGTGTTTTACAAGTATGAAATTCTTCTGCTGTTGTTCTCAGTTTCCTCTGTACTTGCAGATTCCATTTCATTTTTTTACTTGTGTCTTTAGGAGTGGCCCCAGACACAGACTGTGTTGTTTCTGAAATATTCAAATGTGGAAGTTAATCTGTGAAAAAGCAATCAACCCGTCCCCCATCCCCACACTCCTGAAATCTTAATAGTGTTGATACTGCTATTCATGAACCTTGCAAGTGCTTTCAGTTTTGATCTCCTGTCTGGAGTAGAAGTGATCAGCATTCCCTGCTGGAGCTTATGTTTTGCCATAGTCTGGCTGCCCGTCAGAGAGCAATCTGATAGCCCTGTCTGCCACTCGTTTCCCCTGGGAGGGTTGCCAGAAGGCAGGAAGTGTATCTGTGGGGATCACAGTACATTTTGAACAAGATGCTACAGCTTTATCTTTCTTTCACTCACTCTAATTATTTTAAACAGTCACAAGCACCCCTTTTTACTGTCCACATTATTAACGTGGTGTGTAGTTCAGTGCACTCGCTGTTTGTCATGGTACCTGCCATTAGCCAGGTAGAAGCAGCAGGAGCAGTTAGTTCTGTAGCAGTTTGTGTTCAGCACAGGCACTGGGGAAATGTGAAACTCCAGACTATGAGATAAGCAAGACTCCAGCAAAAAGCCGGCATTGTGTTGCTTCAAGCATTTAATTAAAATATTTCAATTAAAGCCTCCACTATTACAGCAAAACCAATTCATAATTAAACAAAAAATTTAATTTCCACACAGCTTCCAGAGCTGCCAAGAGATTTCCCATACTGATAGGTAGAAAATTAAAATCTCAGGTTGAAACAATTAAGTACTAATTCCTATTATTTATTTAAAAAACAATACCATAAGAATAAAATTCGTTTTAAGAATCGTGTTGCCAGTTTAAAGCGTTGCAAATAGTGTGTTGTTAATCCCCATGAACAGCTGAACTACACTGTGACCTGACTTTGTGAGGAAAGTAATGCACCCTCACCCCAGAGTATTCCCACCTTTGCCAAAACAAATGCATCTCCTCTTCACCATCTCCCCAAGTGCAGAGGTGGCAAGTTGTACTTATGTTAATCTAAAAATTGAATGGCAAATTAAAATGTGAACAAGAGTGTTACCCATACCAACAGGAAAACAGTACAGTGTTTGCATGTCAGGAGAATTAAATATTTACGCTTTGTTCTTTTGTTCTGTGAAAACAATCCTATGAACTAGAGCTGAAGAGCACAATGGTCCAGTTTTTCTGCTTTGCCTTGACGTGACTTTCTCAGTTTTTTGCAAATAGGCCAGATTTAATGTTCTTTTAATATACTTCTGTGCCCATAGTAGTTTCAGAGAGGACACATTTTGCATTTGCAGATGTATAGGCCTGTATGCTATAGACTGATCAGATACAGTGATGTGTAAATACATATAGTACAGGAACTGAATTATTCTGTGAAGTTTAGAGCAGAATGCTTTTGAAATATGTTACAAAGTTTGAACTGTGCTGAAGGTATTTGATCTTGGGAAATTTGAAATTTGAAGTATGTAAGATTAAATTCTCCTTATGCAAAATTGGGATTTAAGTAATCCACACAGATGTTCCTGAGTTCTTACTGACTCTTTGGTCAGCAACTAGGTAAGAGTACTCTTGAATTGTGCTGTGAACATTACTGTGCTAAGGAGAATTTTGTTTTCTCTGGTTTTGGAGGAAATGGGTAAGTTTTGTATTGATTTCCTTTCAGTGGGATATTTTTACTTTTAAATGCTGATAAAAGACCTTCTTTAAAAATATGTATTTCAATAGAAAAATCTAATGCTTGTCTAAAAGAAAAAAAAAACTTGATCTGCAGCAGAGGTCCTTTGCAGCTGCCCCAATATAATTGCCAAGCCTTATACAGCTGATGGAAGATGCAGGTTCCTCCAAAGACCTTGGAGTAAGGTAATGCTCATTGCCTGATGTGATGCTGTCACTCCCCATCCAGTGACTGTAAGGGGTCATGGGTGTAGTTGGGTAGTGAGCAAAGCAAAGCAATGAAACTGGCCTCCATCTTGTGTGAGAAATCCATAGGTAGAATTGTGTGTACCCAATATTGTTGGTGTCTACCTCTGACCTGGGCTTCAAGCATTCCCTGGGAGGTGGCTAAAGCCCAGCACTTGGCCACCCGTGGAGAAGATCACTCCATCTGTGCTGTCACTCCTGAGCCCTTTGGCAGCTGGACATGTGTCAGGGTACATTCTGGAGGAGGTCAACAGTAACAAGGGCTTTGTAACTGTGCTCTGGGAACTGGTGGGATTTGGAGACTGGTCCCTGGTTTTAGGGCTATTCTCATCTTTTGACTACACTCTAACATACAACACACGAATGATTTTTGGTTAATACTTACACATGGGTTTGGTCAGTTCTTGCTTTAGACCCACTTAGATACAGACTTAATGAAAAGAGAATGTTCAAAGTGAGGATAGGGATGAAATTCTTAAATCTGCATAAGAAGAGGACATTCAGTCAGAGAATGGGTGTCTGTTTGCTGATGCCTCTCTAGGGCTCCTAGAGTGTGGGCAAGGAACAAATAGTAATCACAATTTTAGACTAAAAAGTCAATGTTGTCTAACAATTAGAGTGCATTTTATATGTATTACAGATATTTGTCTTAAAATGAACAAATTACAGGGCAAACCTGTAGATGTGTGACTTTTCAGTTCCATTAGTGTTTCTGATAAATACCTACAATGGTACTTTGCAGTTGTTTGCATTTTTTCAGTGTTGTGTGACTGCTTTTGTTACTTCTTTTACCACTTGGTCTCAAAAATAAAAACGGGGTGAATTAGCAAGAACCATGAAGATATGATGTCCTTTTCCACCAAATGGGTGGCACCAGACCTTTGTGGAACATTTTAAATGCCCAGCTGGGCAATTGCAAAGCACAGTTATTTCTGGAGAGTCGTGGTAGGGAACTGGCTGATTGCTTAGAACAGAGCATATGGCAATTTAGTGATTGGATTAGAGCCGTAGTTTGGCTGTATGAGACCCATCACCAGTTATAATCTTTGACATATAGAGATCGTTTTAGTTTCAAGGCATTGTGACGCACTGAAGTTTTCTCATTAAAGAGACAGAACTGTGTATTTCTCCATGATATGTTGGGGTGGAAATAGCTTCATTAGTTGCTCTGTGCTCCTGCAACTTACAGTGTGGGTTACCTAGTGAGGGAGGGAATGAGGTTTTTGTATTTACAGGCTCACTTGTAGATTCTAAGTTATGGTAATTAAAATACCAAAAATGTTGTCTCCTTTCCATCAGTGTAAATCAAGTGAGAAATAATTAAAGCCACCAGAGTTTTATTGGTAAAACAGAGATAGAATTTGACATAAAGCCATATCAAAACCGCATGAGAGAAGATAATGCTTTGTTCTTGTTGCTGCCTCAAAATTCAGAATTATTCTAGTAATGTCAGGGACATCCTTGAGTGATTGCCCACTTCTTCAGTGTGCTGAGACTCCCTGTCAGCTTCCTTGGAGGCAACACACAACTTCTGACCTCTCTGTATGGCACCACAGGAAATTCTAATACTGCAGACAGATATAATCACAGAATAATTTAGGTTGAAAGGGACTTCTGGGGGTCATGTCTGGTTTGGCCTTTTCCTGAAGTACAAACAGGCTGGATCCAGCTGATCAGGGCCTGACCAGTTGAGTTCTGAGTTTCTCTGAGGATGGAAATTTCATAACCTTCACAGAAAACCTTCTCCATTGTTTTAGGAAAGCCTAAAAAAAGAATTATGATATTTTGGGTGGGTAGACAGCAATTCCAGTGTTATAAGAGGTGTCAGTAGGGAATTGGAAGTTAATGTTGAACAGCTCCAAAATGAAGTAGCAAAGAGATGCAAAACTTCTATAAGAACCCCATAGTTTTTAATAAAATTTGAGGGGTTTTTTGTGATTATGAAAAGTGAAATGATTTGACCCTTTCATATTTGGTATATATCCTCCCCAAGGGGAAAGAAGAAACCTCCAGTATTTTTTCTTTCTACTTGAGTGTATTATATAATATTGAAAGTCTGCTATAATGTCTTCTCAGATGGGAAACATGAGTTGCTGTTTTTCACACTAATTAAAACTGAGCTCTTCGGTGCTAACTTTAGTTTTCATTTTCTTCAAATGATTTATGTTCTGTTGATTGGGATGTTGTATAACCAACACTCTGCTATCCAGGATCATGGGGAGCCTGACATCCTAGATAACTGGGACAGCACTGGATACTGTGGTTAGTTACTCTTAGATGTAATTAGTCCAGGATGGATTCACCCAACTGCAAATAATCACCCAGGGGATTAGTTCAAGCTTAGCAGTGGCCCTGTTGGAGCAGCACTGCTGGAGCTTGGATGCAGTTGCTGATCCTTTTAGTTTGTGCCATGTTACAACTCTGTGCTTGGATAAAAAAGCCTCCCAGGTCTAGTGGTTATAATGGATGGCTAAATGCCATTCTCCACCATGCCACTGCAAGTGCAGGTCCTGAGAGTCAAGATCAGAGGCATCCAAACTAGGTCAGGCTGGAGTTGTTTCAGGTCTGGCAGATTTTTGAGCTCAAGGTATGTGCTGAAACAAATCACTTCTGTACCTCTGGAGCTGAAGTGGTTTTGGAGGCCATTTAACTACATTCCTGTGCTGCCTCATCTAAGTGAATGAACCTCTCCAGAGTTCACTGAGCTCAGAACCGGTTTGAGATTATCTGTACTCATGGAGTGGTAATTTTATTTAATTAGTAGAAATAAATTCTTTTTCATTCAGATAAATGAATTCTTAACAAAGGCAAATCACCAAATTAGTTTCTCCTATGATTAAATAATAATTTGCTGATACTCCAAATATAAAGGTCATTCATTGAGAAATCTTGGTGTGATCTGTGTGAAGAGATGAAAAATAATAATCCAATATTGCTCTTCTGAAATCTTAATTTTGTACAGTGTGTCTTCTGACCTGTGCTCAGATATTAAAATGTCTCCAATGAGGTGCAACTGTTGTCCATCAAAGCTTGTTAGACTGAGAGTCATGTAAAACCTCGTGGTTTATTCCCAAATGCAATAGATTAATAATGGAGGTGTCAGACTCTGAGATACTGAGTTCATAAGCAAAATGTATTGATAGACCAGTGTCCACTGGCATTTTCCCCATCTGAATTGTGTTTTCATTTCAGCTAGGAATTGAATTATGGTACAAATGAGTTTTGAATATTTTAGTATTATTGGTATTAACGCTGAGTTGTATTTGTTCTTTGCAAGCTGGGAAGAATTCAGAACAATATGTTATTTGACTGAAGCCACTGAAAGTTTTTGCTAATGTCACATCAGTTAACTTTAGTCTATACAAGTAGTCTTATCATTCTGTAAAAAATACATAAACATATAGTCATAGAACTAAGTGGGCAATGATAAGTGTGATAAGATGGGTCTTGGATGCTGTTAAAGTGTTTGAGCAGAACTAGGTGTTGAATTAAGTCAGAATAAATCTTTGTGTTTTTAGGAATTAAACTTTTGAATGTTTAATAAAGAAGTACTGAAAAGTGTTGCCACAAAAGCTTACTTTCAGGCACTGCAAAGGATGAAGTAAATTGAAGAAAAGTAACAATGGTGTAACAGCTTCAATTTGTTTTAAGCTTTAGTTCCATTTTTTGAGCATGGATACAGCTGTTGGATGTGGGTGTAGGCAAATAATATTTTAACTTCTAGATACTAAAAGCTGACTAGTTCTTGTTTAGAGGAACACCTGCCAAAATAATCTTTCTCACATTGTTTTTTCTGCTTTTGTTTTGGTCTTTTGACATAAAAGTAAATTTCTTCGAGCATTCTGAGATGCGAGTTCTAATATTCCTTTCTACTTTAATCTTTTAAAATTCATTTTATTATATGACTTCACAGCAGCTAGTTCTGAAGATAACGTAGAGTGTTTTGCTTTTGAAAATTAAGCCAGTGAAAATCATTACAACAAGCAAATATACTGAACCATGTAGTACACTCAGAATCCGAGTCTGACACAAACGTCATATTTAAGAAAATGACCCCCGTGTTTAAGATACTATTCAATGTGTAGTCATAATTGCATACAAATTGTATTTCCATATCTTACATTTACCATTACGGGACCAACATTTTCAGTGGTTTTTTTTTTAAATGATGTAGAGCATGTCTGCCTATGTGTGTGGGAAGACTGGCTGGCTTTTGCCAGCAAAAGCAGGTGGTGTTCTCCCACCAGCCACGAGTTTGTTTGGGATGAGTAGTGTAGTGACTAACCACCCCACCAGCCTTCCTCTTCACATGGGCTGAGAGCCACCTGGCCCTTCTCCAAAAGTCTGTACTGATTCAGCACATCTTTGCAGCAGCCAGAAGCATCCCCCTCAGTAGTGAGTGCATGGCAGACTCCGCCTGTCCTACTCTGATGTCCCATCATTGGTGCTTGGACTGGTACTCCATCCCACTAGGGCCTCGTGCATTGAAGTGCTCTGAGATTAAACCAGCAGTCAAGACCTCCATGTCTCAGGAATAGTGAACTTTGGCACATTTGCATCAAAGATAGAGCTCACTTGGCTGTGTGTATGCTGCTGTTAGGAGGTGGCGTTAAACCAGTTCAAGTATGTATGAGCCTTTCCTCTGCACAAGTTTCCTATCTGCAGTCAGTGTGTCCTCTCCAAACTAGAGAGAGAGAGAGCTAGAACAAAGACTGCCTGTGTAGCTGAGTGAGTTTGTTTGAAAGTTGAAGAACTAACTAATGTCTCTCAAAGATATGCTGATGCTGTCACAAATCCTAGATTACAGTGAACTCCCACATTAGCTGAGGACGCTGATAAACTTTTGCAAATGTTTGCTGCAAGAAGAGGGCTTGGGGTTTTCTCTGCCTTCTCTCACTTGAACACATATACTTAAAACCCAAGACTGAGTCAAGGAGGCCACAGCAAGTGAGTAAAACAAAATGCTCTGTTTTAAGGCATTTTCAAGAAAGGAGTCGAAAGTTACACTAAACACCTTTGTCCTGGAGAGCCATTTATCATCTTCAATTTTATCCAAGGGTGATAACAGAGCTTCATTCCAGCAAACAGTCTATCTGGAGTTAAGCCCCAGTTCTCACCAAGGAAGCAAGAGTGGTAATCCCTCAACATGCTATTGGAAGATGCATCAATATGGTCATGAAGGTGGTGTAGGAATAATGTCTTACCAAGCGCCTATTTAATTTTTTAAAGCCAATATCACAAGTACCTGCTGGTGAGAAAATAGTGCCAACTGAAACAGAGTTGGGTTAGATAACATATTAGGATGAAAATCTTTACTGTGAGGGTTGTGAGACACTGGAACAGGTTGCCCAGAGAAGCTGTGGATGCTCCATCCTTGGAAGTATTCAAGCCCAGGTTGGATGAGGCTCTGAGCAACCTGGTTTCGTGGAAGGTGTCTCTCCACACACCAGGGACATTAGAACTAGATGGCCTTTAAAGGTCCCTTCCAATCCAAACTATTCTGTGATTCTATGTCTTTCTTTGCAATATAATTTTTATCTGTTAACTTACTCTTCTCTAAATGCCTTTGAATTTGAACCCACACAAAATCCTCGCTTAGTTTTTTTGTCTTTTTTGATTTTTTCCTTTTACTTTACATCTTTCTTTCTACGCAGGAGTACACACAAGAAAGGATTTTGTTTTCTGATTTTTGTATGCTTTATGTATCTATAGATGTGGAGTATTTATTCAAAATCTACTAACACTAGATGTGAAAAGTTGAAATTTAAAAGGTTTGCATTAACAGTAAGGAGTCAAGTTCTGCACTGATGAAGAAAATTAATATAGTTTCTTAATTTAAGTGGCATGATATTATTATGGCTTCTGTAGGATTTCTGTTTATGAAGCTGCCTGCATTAAGCACAGTGTATTGCTTTAAGGAAGTTTTTTGCTTCCTAAGTACAATTCCAAGGAATGCTGTTTCTTCATAATTCAAGGAGCAGTTTTGCTTGCAAAGTTGACAAGTTTTTTTGTGCAATACAGAGTGTAAGGGAGTTGTTTACACAGACTACCTAGAAAACAAAAGGCAACCATTTACACAGAACTTTCAGGTAATGCAGATGCTGGGGAGATCCATGTGCCATCTTTTTACTGAGCTTTGTGCTTCTGTGGTTTCCCAGTACCAAATTTTATACATCAAAATCTCAGAGTGATGCTCTTAAAAAAATGTCAAACCTCCATTTTTAGTAATGGGCTTGACTCATAATTTGGAATTTTTAATTTTGTGCTTAAATAAGGCTTTGCCTTCCTTATGAAGGAAAATGAATTTTTGAACAATTAGTGATATTTTGTTTTACAGTATTATAAGATAATGCTAAGGTTTTCTTCAGCATTAGGGAGGCAGGCAGGGGCAAATCACAGCTGGAGAAGAAATGGTGTATTCAGGAGTCTGGTGTCTGGCCTCTTGAAATTCATAATAGGATCAGAAAGCAAAGGCCAACTAAAATGGATTTATCACATCCATTTTTGAGCTTGGCATAAATGTATGTATTCAAACATACAATTTCTCTAATAAAAGAGGCTTCTTGAGAGCAGATTACTGTCTTAAAATTACTGGAATGGGTTTGTGAGAACAGTTTTCTTAGCCATTTATACTTGTTAGCAAAATAGATCAAGTCTTGATTTTAATGTGTTTCTACAGGTATATCTTGAAAGACTTTTAACTTATGCAGAGATAGATATTTGTCCAGCAAACTGGAAGCGAATTGTACTGGGGGCAATTCTACTGGCATCCAAAGTTTGGGACGACCAGGCAGTGTGGAACGTGGATTACTGCCAGATCCTGAAAGATATCACGGTCGAAGACATGTGAGTGCAGTTTGTTTATCTTTGTCAATGAATGCCAAGATCTATGTGTATGAGGGTGACAGGAAGTTCTCCCATAAATTATATGAAGTTTGTATATTTGTGTTGTATCTAAACGTGGTAAATACTGATAGACGGCATGAGGTCTGTTTGACAGTTGCTTATATAAAAGACATGAATTATTTTTGATTTCTGGTTGAAGTGTATTTTGCCACTGGATGTTCATGCACAGTAATGAAAACAGATTTGCAGGATATTTAAATGTATTCTTTGACCAAAATCCCCACGTCCAGTGACCCTGCATTTATTCACTTCAGCATTATTTACTGTCGTGCTAATTCTCCACACAAACAGTAGATGAACATGTAAAATGAGCAGGGAAAAAATTGTGATCCTAATGACCTTTAGATCATTTAGCCATTTTCTAAATTGGTGCTTTTGGGATTTGAAGTTTCTTCCCTCTGTATCCTTCCAAATTAGTTTGCAAGATGTTAAAAATCTAGTATTTTAACTTGAAAATGGAAAAAAAATTCCATTTTTCCATTTTTTTAATTTGATGGCATTCTTAAGTACGTAATTTAACAGCATAGAGAGTTCTGATATGGCTGGATACTCCAATCATATTAGGAGTACATTCAAACAGCAATAAAAAATAACTGTTGTACGAGTAAACACAATTATTATAATGTTTACAAATACTAGAATGAGTCTTCATTCACTAAATAGTGTAGTACTTCCTTTGTTTGGTGGGTTAGCAGGTGTTACATATACTGTCTGAAGTGCCCTGGGCCTGTATCACCCACTTGCCCAGGGCTGAGTGACACACAGTGTGCACTTTGTGGGATGCCCTTCCCTGAGCTGGCGTGTGTGCAAGGGCAGTGCTGGAAGGGATGCAGCTGGAGTTGCCACTGGGATGGTGCTGGGGGTGGCCAGATCCCTCATCTGTAGCATGTGTATTCATAGGGTGACATTTATAGCCTACTGGTGCACCCCTCTTTTGTAAGAACCAATAACAATAAAATGATTGAAAATATGTTCTAGTACAGTGCCTGAATGTTTCAGAGCATTCTGAAGCAGAGCGAAGTATCTGTAATGAGAAGTATAAAGACTTGTCTCTGCTTTTGCTCACTTCAGTGAGGATCACAGCCACTGGAGAGTTTGTTGTGGATAACCCCTCTGGGAGGAGGGAAGTAGATGAGAAGAAATGTTTAGGCAGACAGAATGTTTTTTGAATCTCAGTTTGCAATCTCAGAACAGTGAAAGGCCAAGCATTTTTGCGAAAGGAGCCATAATTTAGTTTCTTAATATTTTGCTGCATGTCAGTTTTATAGCTGGTCTGAAAATGATCTGTAAGGGAAAGGCTGAATGTTAGGAGTCAGATGATTGTTTTAAATTAAGCATGTTCATGCACTGCTAGATAAGTCTTATAAATTTTGAGTAGCTGTCATTGCTCAGGCATTATAAAAGTTATCTCTAAATCTTGTATTTACAAGCAATTTGTAATAAGATGGGGTTTTTTTTCCCTGAATCAAAGTGAGAAACACAAAGCTAGCATTGCTGTGGCAGGCTGTAGATACTTTCATTAGTTTTTGGGAAAGTTTTCTTCAAAATATAGGTAGGAAATACCACGTAATGCCATTTCAGTATCTGTTTTAATATATGTAAGCTACTTTAAAGAATGGTTGATGATGGTTGTTTTCTGACATGGCCCAGACAGAATGAAGTTTCCAGAATAAAAGGAGGAGAGGTAAGAGGAACAAGAACCAAAATCAAGCCCTTCACATTTCTGTGTGCAGTATTATTCCATACAGAATAATTTGATAATGCTTCCTTGGCTGTTTGAGTGTTTCCTAAATGATTTTGCTAAATCAGTTCTTCCCTTAATCCTTTTCATGCTTTTGAGTATTCAGTAGCAGTAAGGGTCTCCCTTCGTTCACTCGTCCTCCAAAGCAAATCTCAGTGCTTTTTTAAAGTGTTTCTGAAGCTGAGGCATGACCTCAAGTGCTGAACAGCTGGAAGCAGAGTGACAAGTTTGAATGTGCCATGTGCTGGTGTTAATCAGGAATGGATATAGGCATGAGTTTTGAAATGGCTGGTTCTCAGGGCCCTACTTGAAGGCAGGTGATGAGGTATATTGTGGTGGTGTGAAAGGAAACAAACAAAAAAAGAGGTTATTGTTTTTGACAAACGCATGTGATGGTGCTACTGTTGGAAGTTGCACTTGAGCTATTTACTCACATGGCAGACTGTGTTAACATCGCCCTTTTTCTGCACTGTACCTAAGCCAAGCTATGATGAGACCTTGTCCTCAAGGTTTTTAGCTTCTTAACATTGTCTTAAAGATTTTGGGCTTCTCACAAACTGCAAAACCAGAAGCCTTTGGGGAGCCTGAGTTCTCTATATGGTACTTCGTGATCTGGTTCATGGGCTTTGTGTTTAGGGCTCCTTGTGAATCCCCCAGCAAAGATGTTGGTGGTTGTTGACATGGTGCTTAGATTCCTGTTGCCAGTTTTTCCAAATTTTTTTCCCCATCCATCTGTTGTGTGTTGGATTTTTTCTTCTTTCTTATTTTTCAGGTAGTTGGGACAGTGCAGTCTGATGAGTTCAAAATGTTTAGCTCTAAGCAAGAGGGGGCCGTTCATTGTATTAGTAAGGCAGAGGAACTCTAGGTCAGAATCTTCAGCTGCTGTGAATCATTCAGCATAAGTGTATCTTGCAAAACATCTTGCAGATTTTTCAGTGTTTTGTAAGTCAGTATCAGTACAGTGAACTGTGCCCTAAAACCTAGTAGAGAACTTGGGAGGACTGAAGTGCAGTGGGTATCTGTAGTCCTGTATGTAGCATTACATTGAATTTCTGTGTGAATTTGAGGAGTGCCCCAGGGAAGCACATGTAAAGCAGTCTGAGGTCGGTGTATGGTAGAAGAAGGGTGTGGTGGTTAGGTAAATTACATTAGTTCAAATAAAAAGCATTTGTGTGTTTTTGTTCTTTCTCAGCTGTAGTTAATCTGCTGGCCTAACTTCAGAGCTGGGAGCTGGGGCATAGTAGGAGTCTGAGGCTATGTATTGTTCTTATAGTTTTGAGGATGCTCTTCAAAAGAGGTACAGCCAATGTCTTTTGCCATTAAAACAGGCTTTGTATCATCCATTAACATAGATTCTTAGGCTTAGCTTGCAGAAAGTAAAATCTTGGCAGTATAAAAGATAATAACCTGTATTTTTCATAGGCATCTTAAAATGTCATTTTTTATTCGTTTTTTTTTAAAAGCTGGAATCTTCAACAGTGTGAATTCATGCCAAAGAGTCCATATCTAGCTTTTAGTTAGTCTTTTAATGTTAATTAATATTTATCATTATGTAAACATAGAATTTTGGCAGAGAGAGAGTGAGGATAAGGGAGGATAATGATTATGATGCAAGAGCAATATAAGAGTAAAGAGTAAGAAGAAGAAAGATCATTGTGTTGAAAAAGTACTGTTGACAGTACTTTTTATCCTCAAATCCTTTCTCTTCTACTGCCAGCTGTGCAACCTCTGTTGCACATTCCTTGCACACAACACAGCAGTCAAAATGTAACTTAAAAGCAGTGTCACAGTCAATGCCTGCTGGTAACACGGCAGTCCCTGTGCTCTTTAGCAAACATCTGCAGCTTTCAGCACCCATTTATGTTTTTTATTTCTCATATCTTGAAATCTCTGATTGGAACATATCATATGTCCCTGCATAAATATTACATAGGGTATCTACCTACTGTGCAATTTATGAAAATTTCCAGGCCTTAATTTTGTTGGTTGGCTTGTTTCTCAACCTACTTTTTAATGTACTGTGTAGGTAATAACATACTGCTATACCAAAGCTTTACAAGGTGGGACCTCAAATAGGAGCTCTGTTCCTGTAAGGTGGTATTTTGACAAACACACTTGTTTTATCTGCTGGAAAACAAATTATCACTATTGTGAATTTTGGCTGCACATCCAAGGGAAAAATCACTTTTTTCTGTTCATAGAGAGAGTATGCTGAAAAATTGAGGTTTCCCATGACTAATTCTAAATGATTGGCTATGAAAGACTGAAGAGAATAAATAAATTCTCTAGTAATTTAGGTGTTAGAGTAA
Organism: Myrmophylax atrothorax; assembly: GCA_026770055.1. Taxonomy (NCBI): domain Eukaryota; kingdom Metazoa; phylum Chordata; class Aves; order Passeriformes; family Thamnophilidae; genus Myrmophylax; species Myrmophylax atrothorax. The sequence goes on along the minus strand of JAOXXN010000395.1, from coordinate 12,389,753 downwards.
TTTGCAGCATTTATGAGACACATCTGACAAATTTAGGGTATGTGTGTGTGTTGGTTTGGCATAGCTGTGTGTGCAGACCCACCTAGTGGAGGTATAGCAGAAACTACAAGAACTTTTTTTTTCTGCTAGCTTTTCTTTCCCAATTACATTAGCTAAACTGATAAAGGTGACCTTCCACTAGCAAAACTTTGTGCCTGGACTTGATTGGCATCACAGTAGCAGCTGCACAGTGCAGCATCTCTCATGTTCCTCACTGCCCTATCTACGCTGATAGAACTGTAGAGTAGGTCAAACCTTAGGCTGGAATAATTGTATCTGGCAAGAATAAGAAATGAACTTGGTTTATACCATTTGCAATTTAAAGTAAAATTACATTCAGAATGCTTAGTCTGAAATACATTTTCACATTTATCTTCTTTCTACAGGAATGAGCTGGAACGCCAGTTTCTTGAGCTGTTGCAGTTCAATATTAATGTTCCCTCCAGTGTTTATGCCAAGTATTATTTTGATTTGCGTTCCCTGGCAGAAGCAAATAACCTGAGCTTTCCTTTGGAGCCCCTCAGCAGAGACAGAGCATATAAACTTGAGGTAAGACACTTTCTTTTTAGAATTCTCAGTGTTAAATATATAGGGGGATTTGGAATTTCTTCATTGTTTCTCCCTTCTCCTGTCTTTTCCCCAGGTACTGCCATGACATATTAGAGTATTTTGTCACCTATTTTCATAATGGTTTTGTTAGTGTTTTGAGTATTTGTGGCTATGGGGACGGCTCTTTGGCCCAATTTGCTTCATACTTTGTCTTGCTTTCTGTTTCTTTTTCAATTGCAGTTGTCTGTATTGGCTTAGTGAAAGTACACACAGGTACAGTCTAGTGTTGTGTGTTCATTTGGGTTTCTTAAAACTGATTATCCACTTTAAAGGACAAATTATTAACAAGTTTTGCTGAAAATAATAGCTATTCCATGTTCTTTTTACCTGCTACTGCTTCATTTCATGTGGATCCAAGTCTGTTATCGCCTGTGGTGTCTTTCTCAGCAATGGCAGAACAGAAATGAGCACATGCCTTTAGTGAATAAGTAATGAATGCTATGAGACCTGAACATACCATATGCCAAAAGCACTGTGTTGAATGGTCTGGACCTGTGAAATACTGGGCACTGTGAATACCCACAGACACAGGAGGAATTTAAATCAGCTAATGTGGGCCCTTTGCAAGACTGAAATACATATTTTTCTGATATGTTTTTCAAATAAGGGCATTACTGCATGCGTGAGTACACATTTTGTTACTAATTTTGTAGATTTCCCATTAGATGCTGACTGCTTTCAACATAACACATCTTTAATTACATAACATCTTTGCACTGAAGGTTGTTTGCCTGTGGGTTAGAGTGAGCTTTGCGTGTTCTGAAATTCCTAGTGCTCTTGTAAAACAGGCAGGCAGTACTATGCACATTTTTGTGGGGGGAAATGGTGTGTGGGAAGGTTAATTGGCTTGTTTGTGACTTTAATGGGAACAGAAAGTGGTGGAGAAAATCAAAGCAAATTTCACTAAAGGTGTATTTCTCATTCTTTCTAAATATGTCTTCTAAATTTCACGGACAATTCCAATAAGAATTTAACTTAAATCTGTGTATTGAGTGTGATCTAAATTTGCATCAGATTTTGTTTTGATTAAAGAGACTATTAAAAAAAGTTCTTTTGATTTGTAATCTTAAATGAAAAGAGGTAGTTTACTGAGTTATAGAGCTCTTTGCTAATAAGTGCCATTACATATCTTAAAATTAAATTTATTACTTTTTGATTTAGCACACAGTTTCATAACAGTTTCTATCAGTCTGTATTGCACGCAATGTGTAACTGTAGGTTACAAATGAAGGTAACAATGACAGCTCCTAAAACCTTAGAAGAAAAGGAAAATGGGAAATGACGTTAAATACCCAGAGAATACTGGTGGTTCTTCTGTACTAACTAAAGAAAAGGCATATTTAAAAAGAATAAATGGAATATTTTTTAAATAAATCTGTATTATTAAAAATTTCCCGTGTTGGGGATGCTTTGTGCTGACAGCAGAAGTTGACTGTAAATAACCCTGCTAGTCTGAGGATGTCTTCAGGGCAGAGAAAGAGTATTTGCTGTAAATCCAGCTTGGTCTGCCACCTCCTCGCCTCTGTTCTGTGGCCAGAAGGAGGGGAACTGCCTTGTTCCCTGGCAGTACTTGGTTGTCATTAGTGTGCCCTTGAAACTACTTGACAGCATAATTTATAGCCTAGTTCCCTGAGCTCAGTTAAGCATTTAGCTTGCCAAGAGTTATCAAAATGCATTTGCAGCACTTCTCTAGGTCTCTTGTGTGCTGTTTAGACCAGAGTTCTCTGTTTTTAAAATAGTTGCCTGGATTGTCAAGTGGAGTAGATGTAGTACCACACAGGTTGTGATATTTTTGGTACTGAGGGAAAAACCTGCAGCTGGTGATGAAACACAACAGGCTTGTGGCAAATGTACACATGCAGTGGAAGGACTTGTCTTGTCTGGGAAACTGAAAGGACCTTGCTAAGTCCGAAGATTTAAAGCAAGTTGTTTACTGGCATGGGAGATCACGAAAGGTCTTGCACAGAGAAATGGTAATACTGTAATGCAGTTTTGCTGCTTTTGCATTTTAATGCCATTTTACATATCTAAAGTAGGAGTATTAGATCTGACGTGGCAGAATCTGCATTGCTATTTCTGCAAAATACATGAGGCTGACATACTTGTGATGAAAAAAGCCATCCTAAAAAGACCTAGGGCAAGGATGGTAAATACTGTTCCACATCAACTGGAAACATTGGACTAGAGCCATCAGCTTGGAGGTGTTATGAGAGGTTGTCAAAATTACATCGATTTCCCAAGCAACTGCAGTGGATGTTTTTCCTTCTTGATGTTTTCAGAGTTGTCATTTAAGAACCAGCTTTGTCTTTTAAATGACTAAATGAAAGTAATTTTTTCTTACCTTTCATTAATCTGTGGACTAAAGTGTCCTGAATTTGTTACACCAGCCCACCTAGTAGTGAGAAACCTGTTTTATGAACCCTCTTGGGATTTTTCCTGTTTAATGGAATCAGGCAAGTTAAAAATGGCAAATAACGTTTCATTACATCATCCAGTGTGTCCACCTGCCAATGCAGTTTATTCTAACCAGCATATGTTGTAGTGTATTTTCTTCTTCCTTTTAATTATGTCAGATGTCAAGGCTTCCTTTGTTTCTCCTGAGAACTGTTTTCTAATATGGAAGATTGTTCAGCCAAGGAGGTTGTTGGATGTCCAACCTTAACACACTATTTTGTAATTTCCTACTCTCACACCTGGTTATTCTCTCATGTGCTGAGCTAAATATGAGTCAGATTCTCCTCTTTGGGGTAAGTACACAAAACGTGCCTACCCTACTGCTTCTTGTGATCTTAGCACTGTGCTTGTTTCAAGGCTGGATTTTGCAGGAGTGTTTGCACTCCCATTTTAACTGACTGTATGTTGTCTGAGCTATTTATTGTTAGGATGTTACTTGAGCACATAGCTCAAACCCTTTGAAATATGTGCTGAATTTTCCTGACTCTAGGAGTTACAGTTCTATAGATCAAACAGAAAACAAATAGGAGAAAAATATGTAAGTTACAAGTAGAGAAGTGTATTTATATCTCTTCAACTTCCCAGTGTTGCAGCAACTGTTCGCAGTCCTGCACGTTTTGTATGTTCAGATCCCTCTTATCCAAGGAGCAAAGGGAGAGCAAAGCAGAGCAAAACCTACCTTCTCGTTTGTTAGGAGTAAACAATTGCTTTTTCTTTCATGCTCTATAAATTAAGAAGAACCACCATCATCATTTTACATTTTCCTCATATACAACCCTTCCAGACTGGGTGCTGTCTGTCCCTCTTGTTTTTGGAGGGTGTGCAGCAGGCACAGCTGTGTGCCTTTGTGCATTCCTGGTAGTGAAGCCAGAGCCAGCCACGCTGTTTTCCTGCCCTGCAGAAATGTGCATGCAGCCAAAATTTACACTACTTCTACTACTTCTACTACTGCCATTCTCCCACCTCCTTTCACCTTACTTGTCTCCTTCTCCAGTGACAAAAGTCTCATCTAGAATCATGTAACTCAGCAGTGGAACTGGCTCTAGTTCTGTGAGCCTATATATAATGGAAGAATATGTATGTATGCATTCCAGCTGGTTACATATATTGTAATCAAGTCCAACAAAATTTCACATGATGGAATAGTGTTGCTGTTTTGAATAATATTTTGATTTCATATGAGAAATGGTTCCTTGCAACTGTCAAAAATATTTTTTTATCATAACAATAAAAAGCAACAGAAATATCAGATGACAGAAGAGTGTTTATAACCTATCTGGATATATTTTAACTGAAGGACAATAATAAATATTTACAATTTTCTGCTTTGTCTTGTTTCCCCATGTGTTACCCTAAAGTTGACTAACTACCTTGCCAAATAGGCTCCAGATGTCAATTTTGTAAATTACTTGAAAATGAATAGGCATCTTTAGATACAGAACTGCTTTAAGTGGGAGTCACTGTGTTTCTTATCCATATGATCAACCAGCATCTCCTAGAGATGCCAAATATTAAATGTACTCCCAAGCAAAATTTCATTTTGTCTGACCCAGTGCCAGAACACAAATTTCCCTGTGAATCAGGCAGTTTTGAAGTGATTACCTTCTCCGACTGTTTGATGCCTAAGGTTAATGGTCTAATTTGGCAGCTGAAAGAAGCTGAGTTCCACCTCAGTATACCTATTTGTCAAGCCATACCTTGGCACATTATTTCATGGTAGTATTTCACTTTTATCCTATTGAATTTTAAATCTAATTTAATTGCATAAACTCTCTTAGTCCATTGAGTTTCTGGTTAAATAAATAAATTGTTATTAAGCAGCTTTAAGTGAGTTAAATTATGGTCTAAAAAGTATTAGGAATATTCGTGTTATTTTATTCTGTTGTTCTCTTCATGTGCACCACAAAAGAAAACTGTACGAGAGTTTTAATAAAAGAAAGTTCAGTTTTCAGCTGAATAGCAGAAACTGCTCTCTTAGTGGTGATAGTTTTTATGTTGGTTTTGGGCTTGGGGGGGGGTAGGGGTGTTGTTTGTTTTGTTTTGTTTTTAGCGATGTTTTGTGGCTGACTTGATCAAAGCATTAGGTGAACTTGCTCTCCAATGTGAGTTGTGTACTTCTGTTATACCTGCCTCTGGTCTTTGCAGGACTATTAAAGGACTCTTCACTGCTACAACTTGCTGTGCTGTAGAAGTAAAGGTCAAGAAAGAAAATGATGATCCATAGAGTCAGGCTGTTTAATTATTTGTGATGCCTTGTTTTATAATCAAACAGTTGTACTGGTTTTGTTTGTACAGCACTTTTTATTAAACATCTTATCTTGAGACACCACTTGAAAGCATTCCTGAGTAAATAAAAATACTGCTTTAGTTCATGTTATGTTTTGATTTAACCTTGAGTACTCCTTGCAGGGAGTTTTCTCTGCAGCTCTGCATGTTTGATCACCAGAGTTAACATCTCTACTGATGTCAACCATAGCCTGTCCCAGCTATATGAAATCTAATAATTAGACAAGCTATTTTAGTGCACAGTATATTTATGCATTGAGGTCCATAATAAGTTCTTGTTTTAGTTCACTAAAAACAGTAGAAGAAACATAAAACATTAACTTCAATATAGCATAAAAAGAGTCAGTGCTTGAACAATATTTGTCTCTCTCTTTAAAGGCTTTAAAATTGCTATGTGTTTATAATGTAAGTTGAAGTATTCTGAATATGAGCTCTGTTTTCCTCTGGCACTATACAGGATAGCCTGATCACACAGAAATCACCACCTGCTTCCGAAAGGCGAGTGAACATCAGCTCTGGAAGCAAGACCATTGCTCAGTAGAGAAAAATAAAATTACTACAGAATGAACTTTTTAGGAAATAAAAAAATGAAGAGCCATCTTCTCTATAAACTCTCCAAATATACTTCCGTATTCTATAATTGTTTTATTAAGTTTTCCACACTTTTTCACCAGTGAAGTGCTGTATATCAGTTACCTTGTAGCAGCAGGTAAGCACAGTCAGCTCCCGCAGTCAGATCTGTGATGGTTAATCTGCGAAGCAAAGGCTTGGAATATGCTCTCTGAGTCCTTCAAAAGTGTGGGGCAATGCATGTCTTTCTTTTAAAACTAATGAAATGAGAATGAGGATTTCGGGAGAAGCTCTTCATTTGTTTTGCTTAATGAAGTGACTGCCTCTATGTAGAAATCTGCATTTAGTCCTACTTTACCTCTGCAGCTGTTGCAATGCAGTTGAGGGTTTTCTCATCTTTTCTCTTACAGGCCATTTCTCGCTTGTGTGAAGATAAATATAAGGACTTCAGGAAAGCAGCAAAGAAACGGTCGGTCAGTGCTGACAATCTGACTGTGGTTAGATGGTCCCCTGCGATTATCTCCTAACAGAGGAGACTGGAATATTCCTCCGGACGTACTGTTTCATCCATCCATTTTTTCGGAGTGGGCTGGGGGCGGGGGGATAAAGAAAAAAGACTTTTGATTTTTTTATTTTTAAATCTGTCAAGCTGCCTTTACAGTGCCTCCCCATTGTGTAGCACACAAGAGAAAACCCAGTGGAAGGAGAAATGGGTGTTCGGGACAGATGACAAGCAACAATTTTTTTCTCACTTTCACTAACAGCTTTACACTTTTTATGAGGAAACAGCAAAGCAGGTGCTTGGAAGAAGAAACAAAAAATGAAGTAGAGGCAGAAAACTATATTTAAGAACTGTGCCATTTTCTATTATACTGTACTCATGAAGGGAAATGGCAGCATGAAAACAAACCGTATAGTCAGATGACTGTGCACTAGAGGAATGAAGTTGGGAGATTTACATCTTAATGGTTTCTCTTAATATCTTTTTGTTGTTGTTGTTGGTTTTTTTACGTTCCTCATTGCTGCTTCCCAGGATAAATTCTTCCCCTTGCACAGCAGGAAATACAAAGTCTGTATTTACAGTAGCACAAGCCCCTGAATAAATAGCATTGGGTTTTTTCACTGCACTTTTCTCTGTAAGCTGTCTTATTAGCATTATTCTTCTTAATTATTATGCATATGTTACATTTCTTGTATGCCTTTTATTGTATTTCTAAAGAGAGAACTTGACCATAGTGCTGAACCAAAAGTGTGTACAGGGATCAGAAGATCTTCGTAATTTCATGATGTGTTTTATTTATAGTATACTTGGGTGCGTGTGCCTTCCTGAGTTCTTGGAATCATTTATTTTTCCATAATATAAAGATACAATTGTTAAAGTCTTGAGATGGTGATGATAAGACTTGGGCCAAATCTCTGAAATTTGCAACAGATCTTTTGATCCTTTTTGCAGATTTTCATAGCATTAGAAGTTTAGCAGAATTCATTTATTTTGAGGGAGAATTTTTTTTTTATGGCCTGACTAGTTCATTCCTTCACCTCCAGGTCCATTGTTGCAAGCAATATTCTCAATTTTTATATGTTTACTTTAAATCAAAGTGAGTCTGTTTATATAAAATAAAAAATAATAAAAAAAATTGTTCCAATGAGAAGGCCTTTAGAAGAGCAGAATTGAAATCTTAATAAGGTATTTGTCACAAGGAGATCTGATTTGGAAGCTAAAATACAAACCCTCATGTTTTTCAGCGTAGGTGCTTACAGAAATTAAAAGTAACCGAACTGTGAACGTAATTTCCCACTCTGATTATTTAGCTCTTACTGTTGTTTTTACTCTTTCCCTCTTACTGTGGCTGTTGCCCTCTTGATAATTGGAAGAACCTTTCATAGAAAATCACTTGTCAGTATAAGCGTATTTGCTTCGTAATGCCCCAGGGTGATTTTCTTTTTTCCCCATTTTTTCTTGCACGGTTTCGAAAGATATAGCTAAAAGCTCTCAGTTCCCTGAAATCCTTTCCTTGTGACTATCACTGAAATGAATGAATGGCAACAGACGTCCCTGATTTATGCACTACTGTTGTAACCCATAACGATTCCATGTTTGTTTCGTTAAGCCCTATGGGCTTGTAGCAGACCTGGGGGCCCAGAGATGCCCACTTGACTCCCAGAGCGATGCTAATCAGGTGCCTTCGGGCAGAGAGGCACCGGCGGGATTGAAGTAGTGAAACCAAACAGTTTTCTGTTAACTTTCTAATGTGATTTGTGTAGTTTGAGACATGAAGGTTTTGTCCATAAATTCTCCTGATGTCCTTTGGGCCTTTAAAATAATCTAATTCTCATCACTTCTCGTTGTGCCAATGCATCAGAACTGTGAGTGTCTAAGTCCATTTTTCCCTTGAACATGGAATGTAAGGCAAATGTTTATAACAAATTGCAGCATTTGAAACCTCTTTACAGATAGTATCAAAAGGAACATTTTCAGAGCATTTGAAATTCATCCTTTATAAGCATAAATTGAGGCTTTAAAATATGTAAAATATTTTGATTTATCAACACTTTGCTAAACTATTTTCCATTTAACTTGATATCAGGAATATTGGTTTTATCCATTTCTGGGTGATAGAGATATGAACTTTGGATTATGTAAAGATATCAATGCATCTACTATAATTTTTGTGAAGTTTATTAAACTACTTTAAAGATTGTATAGTCTATTTATTGTATGTATGTACATACAGTCTGATACTTTAAAAAGTGGATTCCGTAAAACCTGGCTTAGTCTTGTTTAGACTATTGAATATCGTTTTAGCCTTGTGCACTGGACTCTACCTCTGTATAGGAGAATTTTCCATATTCTTAATTAGTACTGACTCTGTGATTAACTTGGTTATGTTTCTTGCACTAAGAATTAAAAAAAAATCTGCTGTAAGTGTGGATTTTTTCTTCAGTTTTGCTGTTATGAATCCTCTACATTTAGATGGATGTTTCTTTCCCTCATGGTTATAGAATAATTCTTTGCTTTTTTCTTTGGTTTGTTCCAGGGTTGCCAAAAAATACAGTACCTGTCATTAAATCTGAATGAGTGTCTTTTGTTTGCAGGGTATTCTATACCAGGTAATTAAAAAATAATTATTATTTAGGATTATGTTGTGTTTAGTGTAGTTTTTTAAGCATTACTGTATGGAAAATGCCATTGCAAAGTTAGAGAATCACCTGGGATATGAGAAGGGAGGAGAACAATATAGCATTTTAATTAACAGCACAAATACATTGTGTTTTGCTGTAAATGTTTTCTGGATAAAAGTTTTCATTATTGCTTTGGTCACTGGCTCAGAAATTAAAAGGCGTGGGAGATATAATAAACCTGTCCCTTCAAGCATCATTGTCTTAATGAATTATTTTTATATATTGACTCAGTGGGCCACTTGTTTGGTCATTATGCATTGTTAGTTGGACCAGTATTTGAAAAAGGCATCTTATAAGGGTTTTAATCAGGCATCCCAGATCATGCAGCCCAGAGGTGTTTCCCTAATTCCTTTTTCCATCTTCGATGTTTATATTTGATTTGCTGTTTATATTTTATTGTTTGTCAGTGATATGCATCATTCTGACAGGGGGACTGAGAGCAAAAATAAAACAGTGAAATTACCTTTTTCCACCTTCCACAAACCCAATCAGTCTTTCACATGATACATGTTTTCTATTGCTAAAAACATACAAAATCCTGCTAGCAGGGTAATGGTATCCTTTTCACTAATTGGGTTTGGTTTGGTGGGGTTTGGTGGGGTTTTTTGAGAGAGATGTCAGCATATATGGCTTACTTCCTGTTTACATTTATGCAGGGTGAACTAAGATTTTGTTTTTTAACACGTCTTTCTCTACTTTCCAGCTCTCCTAATGATAGAAACCTTAGCTATAATATAAAGATTAGAAGTAGCAAAACCTCATCAGAAAAGGGTGATGGTGTAATGGTGGCAGATGACAAAACGACATCTGGTAGTGTTGGTTATATATAAAAATACAGTATGTGAGAAGGGACAGAGGAACTGAAAGGGCAGGAAAAAACCCCAAATCTTAACAGCTGAAGCAACAAATTATTTACAGTCATCCTTAGTTGGTAATGAACATTGCATTTTCCAATGACATGTTTATGCTGCTAACTGAAGTGCTGCACATCTACTGCAGACTCATAGTGCTCCCTGCTCCTCCTTGGTGTTCTATGGAATGCACTCAACCTAGCTTTTAACTCCTTCATCATTTCTGTTTCAAACACATTTTCTGTAATAAAAATTTTATTTTTTTTACTTGAATTGACCACATTTTATTTGTTGACCACATTTGCCTACCCTGCAGTGGAGTTCCCAGGTAGGGTCTCTAACAGGTTCTGAGAAACCAACTCAAATATAAACACAAACATACCTGTGTGAACATGGGAATGTATCGACAGTCAAAGTGCAGGAAATGTCTTTCTGCTGGTTTTTTTTTCTCTTCAGCTGAACTCTGTCTTGAGGAAACCACAGAACTGATGAGACTCTCAGTTGCATAAACTAAAGGTAATGATTGAAGATATGTGACAACCACCGTTCAGAGAAAATACTTTAAAAGGAGAAACAAGATGCAGAAGAAAACCTGCTGATTGTAAGGAAACCAATAGTGATAGCAGACATGGGTTAGATGCTGGAAAGGATTGTTTTCATTGTGTGTGTGAATCTGCTTTTCTGGATCTTCTTACGGGAACCCACAAAAGGTAGCTGATGAATTGCAGAACCACAGCTTGAAAATGACTGAATGCACTGAGAGCAGTGAGAGGCACTGAAACAGGTTACACAGAGAAGTTGTTGATGCCCCATCCCTGGCAGTGTTCAAGGCCAATTTGTATGAAGCCCTGAGCAACCTAATCTAGTGGAAGGTGTCCGTAATCCTTAAGGTCCTTTCCAACTCAAGCTTTTCTATGATTGTCTGATTATAGCCAAGAAAGCCATGCCTGAGTTTACTTCTGTTGCCTGGCCTGGACCATTGGGCTCTTTCCATCAAAGGAAGAAGCCAACAGGATGGCAGGTTGAAGAAAGGCAGGTGACAGAGCAGTAGAAGTAGACTGTATTTGTTTTGTTCCTTCTAGAATAGTTGGTCTGATACAGTTTGGTATGAAAAAGAGGGTTGTTTTGTCATGCCCTTTATACCATGTGTAACATATTTCAGCATTATCACCATGGACTTTTAGTGGTGACATTCTGAGCAAGCTCCTTGGTGTGGTGATAGGTGACAGTATACCTGTGTTTCCCAAAGCAGTTGTCCATAATCTCTGTAAAGAGTTTGTAAAGCTCACTCAGGGCACTGGGCAGTATGTTTTGGGAAGATATCAATAGTCTCTATAGATGGAGAGCAGCAAATAACAAAATGTCAAAAATTGTGTTTTATGAAATACAATTTCCTAATGTACTTACATAATTTACTTAATGTACTTACATAATTGTTTCAAACCGTTTTTCCTTGCATGTCTGATACATAGACTGGGGTGCTGTGGTAACTAATATAGTAAAACTCTGCAGCTGGAAAACCTCTGGAACTAGCACTGCTGCCCCTTTGAATTTACTGGCAGTGAAGCAAATCCTCAAAAAGCAGTTGAAGACTTGCTCATGAGGCCTTAACTAAACAGGCATTAGAGTAAGACATCACCTTCACATAAGAGATTCCACAGCATACTGAAGTCTAAAGCTAATTTTTCTGTCTGTATTTTCTTGCTTCGCTGCCTCTGGGTTTTCATGCCCCTTTATTTTAGATGTTAATAAAAATTATTCTCCATGGAAACAGTATCATGGGAACTGGCAGCTGTAATACACTTGTTGTCTTATATTTAAACCATACAGATCATCTTGTGGCCACATACTTCTCTTTCATGTGTTTCAGGCAAGTGAAGCATTCTTCTGTAGAAAAAGGAAAGGCCAAAAAGATGGGGATTGGTGTGTTAGAAGGGTTATGAGGCACAATTAGGTGTGCATTGTTTTAAAATAATCCAGGAAATAAAGACAGGGAAATGTATTTGTACCTTCTGTGCTGTCAATACCAAAAGGTATTGATGATACTTGAAGTAGTGTGTGAATGTTAAATTCCTTGGGCAAAGATCTTAAGGTGGTATTGTCTCTCGTCAGTGGAACAGGATATGCAGATTGTTTTGCCACAGATCCTGGGACCAAATGGCACAGAAGAACACACAAATACATACACCAAGTAACATGATGAACATGCATGAACATCATGCATTAGAATGGCAGAACTATCATGCTGTTGATACACAATCTAGCAGCATTTGGAAAGTATTGGTGGTCAACGTACTTACATATTAACATTCTGTTCCTTTTGTGGCCTTACAGTAAAAGGTCATCCTGTGTAGGCAAAAGCTTAGTACAGTTTGTCAAGGACTAGAATATAATCAGTAATATTTGAAGTGATGATGGCCAGGCTTTGTGAACAAAGATTTGGGAAGGGCTCTCCCCACATGGGTGTGCCCTTCGAGCCTGCGCAGTGAATTTTTTTAGGTGAGGCACAGCGTGCGCAGAACTGGCCCCACCCTTTAACTCCTGAGGTTCATCTGCCACAGCTGAGCGAGCTTGGACAGTGACAGTGAAGTCCTCGGGACTAGAACCTACAGCCCCCGGTATTCTCAAGAGGTCTCCCATCCAAGTACTAACCAGGGCTGACCCTGCTTGGCTTCTGAGATCTGATGGGATTGAGAGTCAGGGTGGCATTGAACTGCCTAATATTTGGAGTAGAAACTTTAACAAAAAAAAAAAAAGGCAGAAGACCTCCTGTTAAGAAAAAAATGTGTGGGGCATAACTTGGTGCTGCTGTGGGGCTTCACCACTATGAACTCTGGGTAGAGAGCAGTAAAGAGAATCTCCTGTTTGTGACACTTTCCAGTACATGTGAGTGACACATTTGAAGTCACAGGGTGGGAGGGTGAGAAGAATTGTAGACAACCCCCCCCAGACAAAAACAACCCAAACCCAAGTCCATTGTAGTTAAATAATTCTGCATGATCCATAGCAGAGTTTTGAACAGAAGTGGGAAATTTTCTTCCAGCTTATGTAGTTGCTTTGCACAAAAGTAAAAATGGTTTAAATGTCCAAATCACCACCAGCACTTGTAACATTAAATATTTAACTTCTTTATTAGTGTCAAAAGGTATGTATCTTATATTTTACCATGAGTCCACAGTTTGAATTGAGTGCTCAGCAGTGTTTTAGAGGGCATCTATTCTAAATCTGTCCTCTGAGAAACCAGACAAATGATTCTTGTAACCTAGGAAAATATTTGGGTGTATCTTGATACTTTTGAATACTGTCAGGTAAAGTGATCTCCCAGATCTGCTTGGATTTAAGACTTTGGGTGTTAAGCTGAACAGAAATAATACTACAAAGCATAAAGCAACAGTACTGAGTTCATCTGGAGAAATTACAATCATGTCACCCTGACACTGAGCTTCAGTGAACAAAGGACTGGCCTGATTCTTCTGCTTCCCATTTAATAATGAATCTCGGTGAAAACGTTGTCAGTGTTTCTGACCTGTGAGAAATATAGACCATGAAGTCATTGCTTTTCTGTGGTGACCTGTCATTGCGGTACATCAAAACGGCTTTTTTTGTTCTGCTCTGTTTCGCTGGCAGGTGGCAGAACAAAGTTGTTCTGCCCCTTAAAGCGTGCAGATAGTTAAACCATGTGTCAGCTGGATCTGCGTGCTTAGATATCTGATTCCCAGCTGCACTATTCTCCCTTTAACTTCTCTAAAACAATTTTTTCTTTGAAAAAGAAACCAGGGCAAGAAGTCAGTTTTAAAATTTTCTCTGAGACACATAGATTGTAAATCAGCATCTCAATTTTTCTATTTCAGATTTTTTTTTTATAATTTCAGACTTGAGCTAAATTTTTCATGACAGTTTAGTACATGAGTGCGCATGAGAGCTTTTCGTTTTGGTTTTAAATGTGTTAGATAAGTAATTTCTTTGGCAGTTGCTAATAGTAAAAGCAATTATTTTAAATGTCATTTTGAACCAGTTGCTTGCCCCCCTGAGGAATGCATTTGTCTGGATTCTTTGACTTACTAAGATTAGGTAAATTCAGTGATACAGGATTGCAGGTTTTGCTCCTGTCCCCTTGTGTTACATGAAAAATGAACATTTTACAAATTACCAATATTTGTTAGAAATTTTACAATTTTCCAATATTTTCAGTATAAACTTAGAGCTTCAGAGTGCAGGGAATGCAGGCAGGAGAAGAAATCTGTAACACTGATTTCTTCAGCAGACTCATATCTCTCCCTCAGCTTCTTTTCTTCTTCATAAATATGTCCTTATGGAAAATTTCAGTATCTGTTGTCAAATGCCCTTTGTTCTGAATGCAGGATTGCTCAGGATTTGAAGGGAAAACCCCAACCCTGTCAACCCTTTATAAGACCTGAGGTGCACTCCCAGGGAAGTGAGGCTGAAATGCAATATAACATGGCAATGCAGGGGAGTGGGGAAGAGGACCTCTTGGGGCAATGGGGAGCACCCATGGGCTGAGGCAGCACCCGGGCCAACGAAGCAGCAAGGAGGTCAAGCTTCCCACAGTGGCCACCCCACACGTTCCCTACCCTGATCTTTGCAGCCAAAAGCCTGAGCTGCGACTCCTGGGCACTGAAATCATCAGATTCTGCAGATCCACACTGGTTTGTGTTACCAGTTTATGTTCACAATGCAGTTAAATGAAATTGGGTCTGTATGCTGGGGCAGTCCCAGTGCATCTCTAACCTAACACAGATTTGCAGCAGTTTCTCTCTGCATCCACCTGATGCATCAGTCTCTCCATCTTTCCTGGCCTCCTCCTGTGCTGTACCTGTCACTGTGGGCTGTGCTGGGATCTTGGAACCTGAATGCTGGGCAGAGCTCCTGGCACTTTTAATCAGACCTGAGTCTTCTCCCTGCTTCAGTAGCTGATATTTGCATTAGCAACAATGCTGCTCTTAGTGTTTGATTACATAGATAATTGGTAACATGGAATTTGGAGGTTACATCAGAAATCTTTCATCTTTCTTTTGTTTTTCAGAGCAGAGTGGGATTGGTAGCCAGTGGGTTTTCATAGAATCATAAAGTCATAGAATGGTTTGGGTCAGAAGGGAACCTTAAAGGTCAACCATCTCCAACCCCCTGCCATGGGCAGGGACACCTTCCACTAGACCAGGTTGCTCAGGGCCCTGTCCAGCTGACCTAGTTTCTTTGGTTTATTTATCTGCACACACTTCTACAGTGTGTAAAGTGGGGTTTGTACGACAAATCAGTGACCAGAGAAGATGGAAATCTCATAGTTTAAAATTGTGTAGCAACCACCTGCCCCCAGAGCAGAGGCAGAGCTGAACTGAAACACTGACCTCACCTGAGGCACTGTCAGTTACTCAGGGTTACTTTAGCAATGTTAGAGAAGTTGGAACCTCTAAACCTGAGGGATGGGTCATATAATTACTGAATGTAGGAAGGAAAGGTAAAGGGGCACATTACTTGAACTGAGAAGGGCTGTTGCCTACTTCTGAGCATCACAGCCTGGAACGGGAGTTCCTGCAGATCAGAAATGGGGGGTTCTGCCACAAACCAATCTAGGGAGAATTAGTCAATATATGAGAAGCCGTAACAATAAAGTCAAAAACTTTGTCTTTCTGACTGTCTTCAGTGTTGAGAAACCACAGTATTACTGTGGGGAAATGCAGTTTAAATGTGTCCTGAAGCACTCATGCTGATTTTCAAAGATGTAAAGTGCTATAACATTTCAAAATCTGTATTTTTGCATGGAAATGAATTTTGTTGTTGAAGGAAAGGTCAATCATTTTAAATATACATAAACATGATGTAACTTCATTTGTCATGTACACTTATATTCAGGAATGCAGGCATATCATATACCATGATTCTATTTAGTGATTATAGGATTGATTCCCCAGAAATGAAAACATCATTAGCAAATTGTGTGGGTTAATGTACTTAAACAACTTTCCTTTGAGTTGATTCCTAAGAGTTTTTTGATGTCCTAAATATTTTTTCCCCACAAAGGGAAATAGCAAAAAAAGAAAGCAGAAAAATGTAACAAATCAGGTGCAAAAATAGAGAAACTGAAATAATACCAGCATTTAGGAGGCACAGTGTAGGTCACAAAGGAATATTTCCATAATCTGTGACCAGTTAAAAGAATTGATACAGGTTTTAATAGTATCAGGAACACATGAATTGGTAGCAACTTTGTAGATTAGATTGAAATGCCGGAGTATCTGTCATAATGCAGAGGATGCAGAAAGATTGAGCTAATAGTCCTGTGTTGTCTTTGTGTTCTGTATTCTTGCCTTGCCACAGTAATGAAATTTTATTTCTGTTATTGGTACTAAAAGAATTTTCAGCAGAAGCTATTTGGTATCTTGGAGTGGGTGTAATCACTTTACCCAGGTGATCTGAAAGGTTTTGCTGAGGAAAATCTGGTTAGCTGGAGATATTTCTGAGGCCTGGGAGGGAACTACCTTTGGAACAAAGCTTTAGAAGAATGAATTTAGAAACATGAGATAGTTTACTCTGTGTTTGTGCTGGGCACAGGTAACAAAAGGGCTGAAGTGCTGTGCAAGAGGTAAGTAAATGGAGCATAATCAGCAATCCCGGGTGTTTTCATGGAAAACAGACTGTCAAGCTATGATTTTAAACAAACAGGACCTGACACGGGATCTAAATTGGTGTTCTTATTCATTCATGTCATGGTTTACCTTCCCAGCAAAATCTCCTTATGGTCTTTGCTTTGACCCCAGTACAACATTTGGGAATGTCTGTTCATCGTGTGAGATCTCTCTACTTCTGGACAATATCAGCAGCTGCTCTGGAGTAGTGAGCACTGTGAGTGGGTTTCCAGCTGCAGCCTGCCTTGGGGTTGGCTCCTGTGGGGAATCTACTCTTGGGCATTCTTGTGTGTTTTCTTTTGCTCTCTAAACCATCAGAATAGATCCTTCAGGATCCGCAGTTTCATGTTATGGTAAAAATTTTTAAAGACATAAATGAGAGTCATTTATTGAACTCCTATTCGTTTGATTAAGGATTCAGCCATCAAGCTAAAGTTCATGATGCTTTTCTCTTTAAAACAAAAAATCTTGGTTGATGGAATACATGGAGTCTGGATACTCTGGCAGTTTAACAAGGGAATTCCTTGTGTACTGCCCAGTGTGTTTCAAGTTCATCAGCGATGATTATTGAAAGTGCTCTTGGAAGACAACTAAGCAGATACCATGGAAACTGTAGGCAAGTGGCAAGGTAGGACAGTATTGTCCAAGGTAGG
>JAOXXN010000395.1:12344057-12366344 GCA_026770055.1 Myrmophylax atrothorax | reverse complement strand
CTCATCCTTTCCTACCCCCTTTCCTTCTATTATTCATCTGCAATTCTTGTGGGGAGACAGAGAGGTCTCTGTTATTTCCTGGTCTATGCTATTTTTTCCTCTCTCCCCATCTTTCACCACTGAACTATCTCAGCAATGCCAGGAGACTGGTATGCCCTGAGAGGGTAAGAATAGTCTACAATGGCAGAGATCACTCCTCTCGTTGTTTGTCCACTTGCAGTTGTCTGGACAGAGGATCCATGTGAGAGGTAGGAGCAATTGGATCTGACAAGCTAGAGCTTTTGCAAGGCAAACTGTTAAAGCCTTAACAAGATTTATTCCAACATTCAAAACTAACAGTCCAGTTCAAATAATCAAAATAATCCTTCATCAATACATGGTTGTGGCTGGGTTTCTGATTTCCATCCTTGACCTATAGCAATTCCTTTTTTTTCCTTCTTTTCCCTGCTCGCCCCCCTCCCCCCTGCCACTCCCCTTCTTTCTTCCCTGTCTAGTTCTAGTCTCCTTTGGAATTGACAAAATTGTTAGGACATCAGGAACTGGAAGTGTTTTGAGCCTATTCAAACATGGAGCACTGGGACTCACTGGGATTTTTGATTGTCACACTCAACTATAATGTGACTATTGCAGGTAAGTACTTTAAAAGAGATACCTTTTTCTGTTGCTGCTTCATATCCTGAAACCACCCAAGTGTCCTACTGATAATGTTAATTTCTAGCTATGGTTCTTGATTCTTACAGTAAGTTGTTACCTTGATGCCTGATATAAGAGGTTAATATATTTCTTTTCTTGTTAAACTCATTACTGTTCCCTCTCTGATAGATATTTCCTGAACTTTATGTAAATATTCTGTCATGGTTTTCAAATTTGGCTCTTCATGGTACCTGAGCTTCCAGTCAGCTGGAAGTAGGGATCATGGTGAAAACACACAGAAGTAACACTTTATACCACATAAAGTGAATGTTAGAACATATGCAGTAGCTGTAGTGATGGGTTAAAAGAGTTTAAAGAAGGAGGGAAAAAAACCTTCTCTTTTACAGGAAGAAGTTTGTGGTTAATTACCATTGCTTTTCATTCTTTATTTTTATAAACTAATAAAGCTCATGAGCGCTTTTTAAAAAAGCAAAACAAAGCAAAAAATACAGGTTTTTTTCATCAGCTAACAGTTAACTAGGTGATTTGGGGTTCTTTTACTCTTCTTATTTAAATAGGGTGCTCTTCGTCTTTCATGGGCTACTTTGAGCAAAGTGTGTGCCAGAGAAAACCTTTCAAGGGCCTTTCAAAGACCCTTCTCCTCCAGCCATAGGCAGTTGCTGAGTTTGTGCTGTGCTTTGCAGGGAGCCTCCAACTAAGCCCCAGCAGGGGCAGTGGAGGGGCTTGTTCTTGTATGTTTAATCAAGATTGAGTCTTTAGGGAAGGTGATGCGTGGAGGGGTTATCTCTCAAATGTATGTCATACTAAACTCCTTCCTAAGGAGCCATTGATTTTTCTTAAGCAGCACTCCCTATTGTACATGTTCTAATTAAAAATTGATAGTGAAATAGCATGTAGTATTTTGAACTTAATTAACTAATGTACTTCAAACATTGAGGTCCTCGAAGGGAAAAAATGCTATCCAAGGATGAAACATGGCTTCCTAAAGATGACTGATTCTTTAGAGCTGGTGTTTTCTATTGACCCAAACTATGTGCAAAAGTGAGTAACAGTAAAGCTTGCCAGCAAAACCACCACTGAAGTTCATGTATTAAAGATCAAATGGAAAGGCCTCAATTTATCTATGGTTAGATACTATATTATTTTGCCAGGTGCATCAGGTTTCTCTGAAGATCTATCATAAACCTTATATATCCTGAGCCTTTTTCCAGCTGGTTTTCCAGTACAGCATTACTGTTCCAACACATAGTTTACTGGCCACAAATGGTTTTTATGGGGCACTCAAACTGCATGTTCAGTACAAGAATAAGTTTCACACAATGTTGTGGAAATATTTGAATTATTAAAATTCTCACCAACTAACAGGAAATAGTTTTATGGGAAATATAAAAGAAAATTCTTCAAGACAATATCCATAAATAATTCTATATTTTATAGGTAAAATGCTTTGTGATCAGGATTTTTAAAAAGTCTTGTTATTGTATATTGGTGTTATTTCACTGATTGCCTTCAAAATCTTGTGTGCATGTGAGATGTGCATTCACTATTAATGAATTGAGGCTTTCAGTACATCTCTCAGCCATTAATTTCATATGATATGCTTCTCTTCTGTCACTGAGTTTGCTGTTTGTCTGCCTGTGGTTACAGTTGTTGTCTTAACCATTCTTTAAAACACAGACTTAGTCTCTCATGGTGGATTTTTTTTTCTCTTTTTGTTCCTTAGTGGATTTTTCCCCTATTTTCTTGAAGGGGATTATTAAATTAAATAATTTTTCCAAAAACGATATAGGTAACTAGTGACAGGACTCAAAAGGAAACTTGAGAAATTCAAATGCTAAACTTAACTTCAGATTCTGAATTTTTCTGCATGTTCGTCCAGAAGGTATTTTTAGCTTTTGACAATATAACCGTATACATTTAAGCCTTCCTATCCTGCCCAGGAAAAGGATTTAGATTTTCATAGAATCATAGAGTATTTGGGTTGGAAAGAACCTTAAAGGTCATCTAGTTCCAACCCCCCTGCCATGGATTTTTGGTTGTTTTTTTTTTTCTTTTTTAATGAAATAACTTTGTCAGTAATACAGCAGTGTTCATAAGTTCACAAAAAAATTTTAATAAAAACCTACCCCATGCAAATATCCTCCAAGAAACTATCATGAACAGTACAGTCTCATTCAGAAGGTATGATAGGTACAGTACCAGTGCCTGATCTTTCACTGCCATTACTGTAATGGAATAAGGATAAGGCCAGATCTTTCCTACCAAAACTGGATGAGACCAAGCCCTACCTACAACAATTATATGAGAGAATTCAGGGAAAGATGAAGTAAGCAATGTATGAAAGTGCCAAACTTGTAAGACTTCACTTGGTGTTGATCAGAGGACAGAAGCTTTGAATGAAGAAAAGCTGCACACCAAGGTGAACAAAGGTAGGAAGACACGACCGAAACAGGGCAACCAAAGAAGCAGCAGAGGGAAATGACTGGGGTACACGTGTGCACACAAAAATGTACATTTGTGGGACATTTTGCATAAATTTCCTAATAATAAATATAATAATAACTAATTACCGTCTCACTAGTAAATACCATTCTAGACACAACAGAGAGATTTTGTTTGTCACAGTAAAATTTACATACAATTGCATGGCCGAGACCAAGAGCAAATACTATGTAATGGAACAATCTTTTGTATCTAGATGAGTTTCACACCATCTTAGTCAATCTATATTATTGAAATAGGACAGAATTCAGGTATAGGGGTAGGAACCCAACAACAAGTGAAAAAATATCAGTAAGATTGTCAAGTCATTTCTGAACTCTTTTATCAGATTTGGACATGTTCAGAGTGGTTTTGTTGGGTTTTGGTTGACATGGCTTATTGTGCATTAAACTCCTACATCATCAAGTCTAGATGAAGATTATGGAATGTGTCAGCTACACATTTTCACATGTTTTTCAGTCTCAGTCAAAACAAAGCCAAAGAGGAGCTATTAAGAGGGGATACTGTTTACCAAGGCCATTTCTTCAAATGTCTTCTATATAGAAAGAGCATCACTACATTGTCTGTCATCCTTCTCAGTTCTCTGACTCTTTTTTTATACTTTTTCTTCCCTTCTAGGAAAGATCTGGCTAATGTTAACAATTCTGCTGCGACTGGCAGTGGTAGTGTTAGCAGGCTATCCCCTCTACCAAGATGAGCAGGAGCGCTTTGTCTGCAACACCCTGCAACCAGGATGCTCCAACGTTTGCTATGACTTGTTCTCCCCTGTATCTCACTTCAGATTCTGGCTCATTCAGACTCTGTCTATCCTGCTACCTTATACTGCATTCAGCATTTATGTTCTGCACAGGGTAGCTATGTACCTTGTAAGAATGCACTGTCTGGTGCATGAATGCAAAAGGAACAAGGGTTTATCAAGCCCCAAAGACATGAAGGAGCTCTATAGAAGTGCTGTTGTCAATAGAGTAGAGTGTGGTGCAGACAACCTAGGCATCCTCAATTTTTCTGGGGCATATACTGTTCATCTCTTTCTTAGGACCCTCCTAGAGGCTGCATTTGCAGCTGTGCAATATCTTCTTTTCGGATTTTTTGTTCCTGAGCGCTTTTCCTGCTACCACTCACCTTGCACAAGCACAGTTGACTGTTACATCTCCCGGCCCACTGAGAAATCCATCATGATGATTTTCATTTGGGGAGTCAGCAGCCTATCCTTTGTGCTGAGCCTTGCTGATCTTGTCTGTGCCCTCCAGAGAATGACAGCAAGAAGCCAAAAGAACAAGCTGCTGACAAACCTCTGCAGAGAGAAGGAGAGCATTTTAAATCTTCCCCCACCACAGCACAGAAGCTCTTCTCCGCCTCAAAATGAAGACTGCCCAGTATCAAATAGCTGCCAGACCAGTGATGGCTCCTGCTCACCTCTCTCTGAAGAGGAAGTTCTTCATTCTGGTGTTGTCCCTCAGCAAACTGCCAGCACTAACCTTAACAGCAACAGCAGTAAGTGCTGTTTATCAGGAGATCTTGATGTTAAGCAAGATAGCACTGAAGAACCCTTGTGTGCCAGTGACCATCAAGGAACTACATGCAGGCAAGTGAGACCAAGACTTCAGCAAGACTTCATTAAAGATACTGACCTGGCCTTGAGACCTCAGATCAGGTGTCACCTTGGAGTTTCTTCCTCTACAAGTCAGAGCAAGCTTTTAGAATTCTACCCCTCAACTGAGCTAAAAAGCCTTGATGCACAATCAAATTATAGCAATACTAGTTGCTTGAGGTCAAAGAAGTCAGAATGGGTATAGAGGCCAGAGTGAACACTACCCTGTGAGCTTGACAAGGCATCACTGAGGAGGTTTCAGAGAGTTTCAGCTGAATCCCTTGGCTGTGGTTGTGCTGTAGGAGTACTCTACTATGCTGTGTTCCTCCATTGACAAAGAAGGAAAATTTGGATAAGAGTTTGAAGGACATTACATTAATTGAACAGTTCTTTGGAAACTATAACATTTTTATGTTCTTCTGAGTGTGACTTAAAAAAGCTGTGACCTGTCACTGATGTATCTGACCTGGTTTTCCAGAAGCTTATGTGAACAGTTGTTTACCTTAACTTAGTTTTATGACAAAAAATTGAGTTTAGGAAAGACATGACTTTTAAACTGTTCTATATTGTCTACTTTCAAAAACTTATCTCCTCATACTAAATTGTCAAAAAAGTATATTCAAGCAAGAAGACTACATTGTAAATAAAATAAAAAATACTTGTTTTATAGCAAAGTGTTAATATGTAAAACCCCCTAGATCTTATTTCTTGAAGGCGATACCTCTCCTAGTTAGCAATGCCATGGCAGTAACTCTCTCTGACACTGATGTCAGCTGGCAGTCTGACCACACCTGAGTTACTCAACTGTAGCATCTTCCAGTGTCTAGAAGGGCCTACAGGAAAGATAGAGGGACGTTTTACAAGGGCATGTTGTGATGGGACAAGGAAGAATGCCTTCAAACTGAAGTGGGTAGATTTAGATATAAGGAAGAAATTCTTTACTGTGAGGGTGGTGAGGCACTGGAACAGGTTGCTCAGAGAAGCTGTTGATGGCCCATCCCTGGAAGTGTTTGAGATCAGGTTGGATGGGGCTCTGAGAAACCTGGTCTAGGAGCAAGGTGTCCCTGCCTGCAGCAGGGGGGGGCGGAACTAAATGATCTTTAAGGTTCCTTCCAACCCAAACCATTCTATGATTCTGTGAACTACAATAGCCTCCAAAACAGAGTGGCTGCATCCAGATTAGCTGTTGGGCAAGGTCCTGTGATCCAGAATTGCTCAGCTAGCGGCTGCGAGCCAGAAGGGTGTCAGGGAGTGCTCCAGCAGCTTGGCAGTGCAGGGGATGGAGCCGCAGTGCACACGCCCCGGTTCGACTAACTGTGCCCTAGTGTAGATGTGCTACTGACACGCCTACAGCGTGTTACCTCTCTCAATCTGAAATAGTCACACTGGGTTCTTGATTTCAGGAGGTGGGAATGAGTCACCTGACCTGTTTTAGGTATCTCTGAAGGTGAGTCACTTTCTAGATATACCTGTTTCTCCCACAATATGATTATCTCAGACCTGGGCTTAGGGAAAATGATTTCTACCCTAAAAGAAGGTTGTAGTAGCAATGTCTATATCAAAGTCCTCGCCCTCTTTGTCTGACAGACTTCTAACGCTTATCATTTGAAAACATATAAAATCTGAGTGAATCACAGAAGAAGATTTTATTACAGTCATGCTTTGTGCTTTCCTTCAGTGTTAATTCTGTTGCATTTACGTAAGCCTGGTCCAGCACTGAAGCACTACAGTGCATGAGATGAACTTTCTTTTAACTACAAGTCTGTGGGGGTTGAAGGTTGCATATACCTGCAGATCAGATCATCAGTGGGAGTGGATATGTAGGAGCATGTACTGTGAGGAATGTACTAGTGGTAGTGTCTTATAAAATGGATTATTCTGAGGGTGTCAAGAACGGGTATTTGTAGATATTGCTTGGAGCTGGAGTAGCTACGACACTGTTTAGACCAGGTACAGATCTAGTCTTGCTCTGTCTGCCATGTAACAAGTTTCTGTAATAACTCAATAGTTGGCTCCTTTGTGCAGACATGAAGGGACAACAGCTCTCACGTTCTTCCTTTTCCTTTGTATGAGTGCAGAAGTCTTTAAGGCAGTTTGGCTCATAACCTCTATGTATCACTTCTCATGTGTAAGATTAAGACTGGCAATTATCACTTATCTTCTGCATCTCCCCCAATATTAGGTAGCTCAATAGATAGACAGAACTGCTTTTTGGGTCAGGAGCAAAGTACTCTGGGATCCTGAGGTATGCTACAGCCATTTTTAATTACTACCTTCTAAGTAAAGTTTTCCTCTCTATTAACTCTGTTTGTTTCTTTTATCATGCATGCTTGTGTGATTTGTCATTTCCAAGGTAGGAGTAGCATTAATTATTGAACTCATCATAGGCAGAAAAACATGAAATATTTAACCTTCTCATCCTCCAAAGCCTCTTTCATAGGGTCTTTGCTGATTACACATACCATGACAAAACATTGCAACAATGAAACCTTTTATGATTCTTTGCATCTTCTCAGCTGTGAGAAGGAATGCAAGGAACAAATGTGGATTCAGTCTACTGCATTCATCCCTCAGTGTGAGATATAAATAGGATAGAATAAATAATAAATGCCTTGTGGCTGGACATGGTTTGCTTTTTTGTGTCTCTAGTTAGATATATTTTAATGAATGAAGAGTCTCATTTCAAATCAGAAAGATTCTGTTTGAAATGGAAAGTGAAATTAGTGAACCATTTCCTTAGTCTGCAGATACTTCTTGTGAGATTGTGGCCTTTGGTTTGTGTTGCTCTGCTGCAGGCCTGGCTGCTCTTGGAACTCGTGGACCTGTTGATGTGTGATTCAGAGTCCCTGTAGTAAGCACTTAATGTGTTTATAAAAAACTGTATTAAAAGAGCAAGATTTTGTATGGGCTTTCCCCTGTGGAGTGAATAGAAGCTTCTGGCTTCAACAACCTGCTCCGAGGGGAATGCCTCAGAGTCAATTCTACAACAATTTCCAAGTCACATTTATTAGTTACAAAGACATAATTTTACAAACTGGGTCTGTTTTACAAAACAGGAGATGTGCAAAAGTGTTTCAACTATTGTGAACTTCCACAGCTCAAGGAAATTTAAAGGGATGGTTGGGAGGGGCATCCACAATGAGGAGGAGAAAATGGAAAGGAAGATTTGTTTGAAAGAACAAAGAGTATCATCTTTAATTTCTCCTTATATTGAATATCACTGCATGCAAAGGTGCTGTAGAGATGTCATAGGAAGAATGAGCGAAAGAACCAATAGATGTGAAGCAAGGAAGCAACAAGATTTTTCGCTGTGTAAACAAAGATTTAGTCTTTTAAATTTGTGAATTAGTTTCATAAGTCCTTCCAGAATGTATTTCATGCTCAGGAAACTGTTACAAAAGGTGCTTGTTACATTTGCCAATGTGTCTTTAAATCTTTTCTTAGCTCATTATTTCAGAAAAGCATTTCAAAAATGAGTAGAAAGCACAATACTCCTAATACTGCCCTCAAGGATCTTTGTCTTGTGCTCAGTCAAGGCTGCCATAGCTGCAGTGCAGGTGTCACTTGCACCCTGAGGTGCGTTTATGAAACAATACATAATATGCATATATTGCTCATTCAGTCTTATATGGTCCTGGCCATGAGACTATACAGAAAAGAATTGAGCTCCCTGGAAACAGGAGTTGGAACAGACAGAAAAATCTATGATAAAGTAATTTTTACATAAAAGTAAAATTTTTATTGAAAAATTATAAAATATCTTTTAGAAGGTTGTTTTCTTAGCATCTTCAGCTAGATTATAGCACTTCTCTTGCTAAATAAGTATCTAGTAGGCTGCTGAAGATCCAGAATTTCCATGTTTTCTCTGCAGCAAAATCAAGTATCACTGGGAGTTTCTGCAGTATCAACATGATTGAAAGAAAAAAAATTAAATTTTTCTACCCTTAAATAAAATAGATTTTAATTTTTTTCCTAAACAATTGTTTTCTATTTTTTTTGTTTTGTTTTAGTTTGGAAAATATTTTTAATACCAAAATAGAAGCCAAACTCCAAGTATCAGTCAGTTATAATCACTTTATCTTCTTTTTGCACTCTTCAGTTTGGGTCACTTTGACTTACTCTCATCAGCATAACAGAAAGCTGTGACTCTCTTTTTTATTGAGAAGGACACTGTAGACAGGTGTCTAGAGAATGCATAATTTCCTGTCAGCTGCAGTTGTTCTCCATGAATCTCTCAGTTCAGCCCAGAATGACTATTAAATCTGAAGTTAGCAACATAGAGATCCTCAGTGTATTCTTTCAAGTTATTAAAATTATCTGGCCTTACATGATACATCATTATTGCAATGACTATCTTTCTAGAAGGAATCATTAAAGAGCATATTAATTGGCCATTATTTTATTGTAATGTCATGATTACAATGGAGAACAGATAAATTATTAC
Organism: Myrmophylax atrothorax; assembly: GCA_026770055.1. Lineage (NCBI taxonomy): Eukaryota > Metazoa > Chordata > Aves > Passeriformes > Thamnophilidae > Myrmophylax > Myrmophylax atrothorax. Next base: position 12,357,153 of record JAOXXN010000395.1, on the reverse strand, counting down.
TGCTTGTAGTATTTTAGGATAATAAAGAAATGCATCTCCAAAAATAGGAAAGTAGAGGAGTTTAAAAGGCTGTTCTTTAACTTCTGTCTTTTGTACTACTTTTAATAGCCCGAAAGAGAAGTAATTTTATAAGTTAATGCTCTTACATTGTAATTGAGTTACTAAAATATTCTGCAGATCAGATAGTCTCTGTTCACTCATGACATGAACTCTTGGCCTGTGATGCTCAGCAGTGCCAGTTCTGAAAAATGAGTTCATTGAGGCAGAAATCTGATCAGAATGTATCAACCAGGTCTCTACAATTAAAATTATCCAGCATCCATGTCAATAGATTACAATTACAATTTACTTCACTGCTTTTGATTTCTCTCACTTTTGTATCTGTTCTCTTCCATTTGGTTTGGCAGGCAAGATGTCCCAGGCCATCTCAACTATAATTTAATTATAGTTCCACACATACAGTGCTAAGTTTGAGGACTGTTTTATAATCCTGTGCCATTCACACCATGGAAATGCCAGGAGACAGAGGCCTATGTCTAGTTCAGTTTCTGCAGGTAACACTTTGGGTTGGGTACTAGATTAGCTTTGAAAAGCTTTCACTGATGAACAAACTTATGGAGTGAAGAAGATGGCAGATTTTGAACTTGTCTTTAGAAACTGAAGTTTATATATGGTGCTCTCAAGAAAGATGCAGCATTTGGGGTCAACAATCAGAAGTAAGTTCTTTCAGTTCTGTCTTTCCTATGTGTGTAACATCTGTTTTGCCAGTGAGACTTAAGGTATTACACACCAGAGTGTGTTTGGCATTTTCTGTCACTGAAAATGTTACTTTTGGCCAAAAAATGGAAATAAAAGACTTTGACCTAACAGAATCAATTTTTGCATTTTCTCCAGTGATTTCCTGCCTTTTCCTTACACTGAAGATAGGCAATACTTTCATTTTTAAGAGAAATCAGGATAAGATGCTTTTAGGGCCCCACTTGTCCTGACAAATTAGACACCCACTTAGGCACCCACTCCTCCTGCTCATTTCTTTACAAGTCAGTGTGAGTGATTCTTACTTCTGACAGACCATATGCAGTGTAATGAGCTCCTTCTTTCTGGTACAACCTTTTTTTCTAAATCTGTGTACTGTCTTTGAAGGCCTGGTGGTGATATTCAAGGTAGGTAGATGAACAACTCATATATGTTGGCTAACAAATCCAAGCTTTACTCTTCAGCAGCAAGCCTCTTTGTGAAGCATTTTGCTGAAACATAAGCATAGAATATCTGTAACACAGTTTACCAAATGTGATGCATTGATAGTTACCTGTTTGTATATGTTCACCACAGACTTTCACATATGACTTGATATTACCTGATCTTTGAATGCTGGAGACAATCACATAATTTGCATTGCAGCCCCACTCTTGTCTCCCATCAGTCACTCAGAACTGATGCCACATGGCACAAATGTGTATGAAATTCACAACGTGACTCAGTATTAAGGAATGGTCCTAACAGACATTTTTTGTAATGAAAGATAGATAGATAGATAGATAGATAGATAGAGAGAGAGAGAGAGAGAGAGAGAGAGAGAAAGAGAGAGAGAGAGAGAATGAGATGGAGAGATGGATGTGGTAACAATCCACCTCATGGCCTGGAGTTATGTGAAACACAGAGCTACTTCAATTTAGAATAAATCAATCTTAATTTTCAGAGTTTATAGCAATAGACTCTGAAATGTACAGACCAGGAAGGTTTAGTGGCAGAAAACCTTAACAGAGACAGGTCCATGAACATGAGCATATTTTTGGAAGCTCTTTTATGTGGGTTTCCCCGTTAGAATGAGTTTGCCTTGCTGTTAGGGCTGCACCAGCTGTGTGAGTCCTTGGACTGGCATCTGTCAGTCTTTCTTTGGAGACTGGTCCCAAAGAACAAAGGGATCTTTGTCCTTCTCTTCAAGACTTACATATCATTTAGGTCCAAACACATGCTCATGTTAGTCTGAAGAGATCTGTAGCTAGGAAGATTTTACATTGCCTTTGCTATTTTTCTTAAAAAATAAAAAAACCCCTTAAATCCTAGTTAGTGCATCAGGAACCAGAGTCCCATCTGTCGAACGCCCACTGATGGCCATGAGGAATGGAGAACTTGGGGGTGTTTTTCTTAAAGTGAGTGCTTCCTCTTGGCTGACAGTCCTGCGTAAAGATGGAAGATTTACAGCCCACAGGTCTGGTGGGCATCCAATTCTGGTCCCTGGCCCAGGCTGAACCCCTGTTGCCTTCTTTTCCCTCTCTGAAGATGTTGGTGAGTTGGGCTTGGGCTCAAGCAGGGCTTTTACAGAGGGTAGGGGTCTGCATCCACACTAAATGCCAGGTCCAGAACAGTTCTCAGACTGCCTGAAAATGCCAGAGTTGGGTATAAGACCTGCATTCCTTACAGTTTTTTGCTCTTAAACAGTACTTAGCAAGCTGAGTTAACAAAGACTGTGGTTCAGGAAACATTAGATTCTATCAGGTTACTATTTTATTTGAACATATTTGCTGCTCTCTAGAGGAGCTGTTGGAACTTGCATGATTTAAGGATATATGGTTATGTATTTTAAGCAGTCCTAAAATTTAGATAAATGAAGAAAACTGCAGAAAGTAAGCAAACCAAAGTAGAAAACTGCCTCTTTAAAATTTTGTCAGGAAATGAAGCCGCAGCAAAATAAAATTTGAAGTATAAAGAACAGAGACGTTAATACACCCCAATGAGGTAGAAGAAAGCTCATAGATATCATCGCAAGGGGGCTGCCAAAAGAGATGATACCAAAATATCACTTTTTTCAATAAATTATTATTATAATGAAGAAATTATTATTACACCAAGCAAAGGCCTTGCCAAGAACAATTCCCCTCCCCCTCAAATCCTTAGCAGATAATGTGCAGAATGCTTTTAAGGGGATCAAAGAGGTCAGAGCAGTGGCTAAGAAGAAGCCTCTCTATCGAACAATCAGAACTATACATTGTGCCATCTTGTACAAAGACATGACAGAGCCCAGCAAAGTGTAAAACTCGAGGAAGCAAAAGCTAAAGAACCCATCACCAAGAAAATACTGAAATCTTGCAACAGAGATTTGACTGATGACAAAACTAATCACCAGCCTCTTTTGGCAGGATTCAGCTCAAGGTTAAGTCATCTACATTTTGTCACATAGCTGTGAGGTAGGTGTCCAAAGGCCCACTACTCTCTGAGGAGATCTGGTCACATCCAGTTCTTGGCTCAAATAAGTTGCCCACAAAAGTATCCCATATTATTAGAGTTTCCAGAGGGTAACTGAGGTTTTCAGACATGACAGAAAATTACAGGAGACCCATGCTCTTTTGGAGAGGCAGGTAGAAACTGCATAGGAGTCTCCAGGACCACCTGGAGCCCATGTCTGGGCCACTGAATTAAGGTTCATCACATTACTTACAGAGAATGGACTCACCTTCCAGGACCCTCTGACTGCATTACTAACACTCTATTCACTGCAACAAGAGCTCATACAATAGCTTAGCTTTAAAAAACCCCATGTTTAGATACATACCTGCATTTACATGTCTTAGTCTTGAGCTGAATCTCAGCCTTCACCTAAATATGGCACTTGCAGAGAGTGGGGGTGGAGGGAAGAGGAAAAAAAAGTATGAATATATTGATAAATATTTAAGCAGTGATAACACCTGGAGAAGTACTACTGTAGAGGATGCTACCCTACAACAAATGTGATACTGTTTTTATTCAACAAAAGAGACAGAGAAAGCAAAGTAAGGAGAAGAATATTGCTATGTACCTGGAATATCATATGATGTCAAACATTTTCACAGTAGAATTATTCAGAAAAAAGATCAGGAAGACAAAAATCACATTGGTCATACTTTTCATAGATTTCAAAAAGACATCTTACAAACCACCACTGCAACACTTCAAAATCTTCTAAAATGCCAAAAGAAAAATTGACACTAACACTTAACTTTCACAAGTCAATATGGCTGAACACCTATAGACTGAGCTCTTTGAATTCTTGTATGTGTTGTTGATAAGGACTTAGTTGAAAGAATGCATAAAAAGAAGCGTAGCTCCACAGGAATATGCTAGGAGATGTAAATACACAGCTCAACCAATGCGTCTATAGAAACAAAAAGGTTTTCCAGTGTTGACAGAGAAACATGATCTCTTAGTATCAGAAAACACAATACATCAGAATCTGCCACCTCAGCCATTGCTTCTAAAGACATTTTGAGAGAAATTTTCTTTTAGGAGACATTACATAAAAATTTGTTTTGCCCAGAGTTAGTGACCACTGACTGGAAAAGAAAAATGGCAGGAGTTTCTTAAAAGAAATTCTCTTATTTTTTGCGAAGACAGAATATAATACCACTGAATGCAAAACACTATATCGCTTTTCTTTCAAGAGACTGATATTATGTATATAAAAATCTTCCATAATTTAGTTGGGATGAAACCAACAGTAAGTCTATCAAAGTTGCTTTATGAATATTACTCACTTTCAACTTCCACAGACTGATCACTGCAAGCTTTTGGACCTTACAGAAAATTGTACCCAGAATAGTTCTCCATTGCCTTCTTTTAAGACATGAAGAAATATTATTTTTTTTTAAATATTCTCATCTATTCTATTTTCTCAGTAGGAATTATGTTTGAAAGCACTGGGTAAATTCACAGGTTGAACCCTAATTCAGAAAAGTACTCTTGTTCGGGAAAACATTTATGCATATACTTACTTTAAGCATCTTATAAAAACTCACTGAAATCAATAGGACTTTGGCATGCACCTAAACAGTCCTTACCACCCTACATGCTTATGATCTACTTCTATTCAAGAAAGCAATCAAGCACAAGTTTCTGAGTCAGGATCTAAAGGTATTCTGTGAAAACCATTTCTATTCCAAGCTCTGCTAATAAATTAGGTTTTTTGTGATTTTGCTTTTTTTTTTCATCAAGAATGTGTAACGTGAATGTGCTTTGCTTCATTTTAAGCTGCAAAGGCCCATTTTATGTACTGCTTGTTAAATCAGATTCTAATGATTCTTTCCCTCATGCAAATCTTTCCTCTCATTCATGGATTGTATTTAAATTCTGCTCAGCTTGCATTCATGATGCCTTGTCAGTGATTTGCATTGCTCTGATGCGTTTGCCCTGGTTGCACCCCTCACTCACTTTGGCTTGAGAACATAGAAGCCATAAATAACTCTTTAGCTGCTAAAAACAACACACACAATTCCTGTACACTAATGAGCTAGAGGATGGCAGCAATGAAGCTCCGTGTGGGTCTCTGTGTTTTCCTGATCTGGCTATTTCCAATGCCCTGCTCCATATTCTGTAAAACTGGGATTTTCCAAATCGTTATAGCAAAATATTGCTTCCCCAGAATTTTGCAAAAAGTAACTTCAGCTTAAACCCCACAATGATAAATGTGTTTTCCGCCCCTGCAGGTTTGGAGAAAGAAAGTCGTGCAGCTCCCTGCGGAGTTGCTGCTCTCCCCTGCTCAACGCTGGGCTGCGGCTCCGAATGGCAGCGCTGTACGGAACACACGGTGCCCAAAGCTGCACAGTCTGTAGCTGCATGGGAAACGTTTCCCCTTCCCTTCCTAAAAGTCAGGTTTAATTTTGTTCCCACTCTATATCTTGACAGAAAGCCAAAATAAGTAATTTGTTTCATAAGCCAGATTGCTACATTTTCTGATTTACATGGAAAGAGGTCGTTTATACTTCAACCACTGAAAATGATGAGGGTATCATGTTTCAAATGCATTTTGAATCCAGTCAGTCCGTTGCATGAAAACTATTCTTTCTAATTTCAGAAGATGTGAAAATGGGACATTCTAGTCGTAGGTTTACTTTTGAAAAAAAAAAAAAACAAGTAGAAAAAATAATTTGAGGAGACTGATGCTGCTTTGTGAAGAATGCTACACATAATCATCAGTGACAAAAGTTTGGGGAAAAAAGTATCTAACTAATGCATTTAAAACCCACCTGAAAGCACCTAGCAAGTCACCCATAAGGCAAAAGTGAAAGGATAAGAACCAGTTTTTATTTCTACAACATATTAAAAAAATCCTTTTTAATATATTGGGCATCTACAGGACAGTGGCCACATTTTTCTGACTAAATTTCTATTTTCTTGGAAAACTGCATTTTAAAAAAGGACACCTTAGTTCTATAGTCTTCTCTGCTTCTTTCAACGATGGTCACTCTGCCCAGAGGAGGACAGCAGGGTGTCTGCAGGGTCAGCGCGCAGCGGGGGTCGCGCAGGGAGGGCGCGGCATCGCCCCATCCGCGCAGCGGGGAGGAGAAGCTGGGAGAAAGGTGTCAAGGGGTGGCTGCTGAGCCCTGCCACAGCAGGACCGCTGGAAGGTCCGGGGGGGTGGAATTCCAGGTCTCTCCAGAGGAGGGCACTGCTGGATGGCGAGAGCAGCGCCGGCGCCCTCCCAAATCTCGCTCCCGCTCCACCGAGGCTCCCCGCACGCCCATTCCCACCGCAGTCCCTCCGTCTGCCAGGATTCCTTGCCCGATGCAATTCCAAAATTTTTGTAAACCCTCTTTTCCATACCTGCCTGCCTTAGGGAATGGGAGGAATGAGTAATTTTTCTCCAGTCTTTTTAAAAGCCGATTTCGCTTCAGCCCCTCAGTGTCCATTGCCCAGCTTTGGCTCGGGCAGCCGAACGCGACGGCCAACCCGGTGACAGATTTGGTGCTTTCCTGGGACACGGCGTGGTCTCCGGGAATGGGGGATTATGGCCTTTGGGGAGCTCTTGAGGAGGAATGGGTGGGGAGGGCAGAGGTGTGAGGAAATGCTCGTCAAATGGGGCTTTACTGAAAACACAGAGTGGACTCAGGAAATCCAGGTTCTTCTTCTAGACCTGTATAGAATTTTTGTTAGCCTGGGTATTATTACTGCAATTTTTGTCTCACAAGAAGAAATTTGACTAGTAATTCAGAAGTGAATGTAAAGTGTTTTGAGATCATGGATAAGAGACGGGCAGGAGTGAAAAAGTGTTATCTCAGCCTTCAAAAAGCTTGGCTCAGCATTTGACCTTAGGTGGTAGTTTCTGAAGTTATTTGACTATCCTTAGTCACCTCAGATTATTGCTCCACATTTTAATACCAGACACTAGTTATTTCCATAGCACCATAGCATTTGTGATGTGTGATCCTTTCTGCTGAACTAGTGAAATTCATATACCTGATTACAGTAATGACGGGCAGTTATAAAAGCTTAAATAAATAGAGCTGTCTGAAGATTTCTAATTAAGTTCTCTCAGAGGCTGCATAAAACTCATCATGACCGTGTGCTGGGAGCCTGCCCTGTATAATGGTTCTTCTTTGGACCATCATTTGCAGATCCCTTTATTCTTCTTAGTCTCAACCTATTGTTTTCAGGGTGACCTTTGTTGCACAGCCTCTTTAACCCTAGGAAGAGATGTACTATCTTTTCCATATCACCCAGTTTTGGTATGCAGGACAAAAAAAGAGGGAACAAGGCCAGGATGGGTAATAGGGAGAGGTTGTTCATCACTCACTTCCCTGTTAGGTCAAAAGCTGCATTGACCATGTTTGTGTGGGAGTAGAAGTGTGTGCCTAGAGAAACACAGGCTGTGTGGCTCTGGAATGGGGTGCAGGAGCAGGGCATGCCACAGGCAGGTTGTAACAAGCACTTTGGAAACTGGTTGTGATTCCACAAGCTGGTTTGACTGGCCCACATTGAGCTTTCCTCCAGCATTATCTTGATTGTAGGAGAGCTTTCACTCCAGGAGCACCTTCTGTCATTTTTCAACATTCATTATCACCAGTTTGTTTTTTCCCCACATTAGGTGACCTGTCTATCCCATATAAAATTCATGTCTTTCTTGGCTGAGAAGGTTATTAACTTACTAAGCAGGCTCAGTTTGCCTTTGCACTGTATATAGTGCTTGTCATGTAAGTGTTTTGAGTACAGTCGCTGGGAACAAGCAGTGGTCTTGTATTGAATTTTAGTATTTCAAAGTAGACCTGGGATTCTCCCAAGGTATTTCTTTCTCAGCTACAGATTCCTTTTTAAATTTGGGCATTCTGCCTTGTCTCCTGGTGCTGGCTTCCTCTTGTGAAAAACTGCTGTCAATTTCTTCCACAAGTCACCTTCATGTGTCCAGCGAGGTGTGCTCCAGAGTGCACCTGGAAAAAGCCTGGGCTCAGAGGCTGGGATAAAGCACGCTGAGAGTTGTGTGTGCACAGAGGTACCCCTACCTCCAGCTTTCCTACCCCTCCTGGGACACTTTTTAGGACTACTCAAGCACATTTGAAGACCTGTTTAATGAGTGAGCAAACCAATACTTTGATTTTTAAATATTATGTAAGAAGGAAAAAAACTCCTTGTGTCAGTCTTAGCTTTCACAGCCTTCCCAGAAAGCCTGGTCACATTCATATTATTATATGAGAATTATCTAATTCCTCTCTGTTTGAAGTACCTTCCCTTTCATAATTGATTACCAAAGCTCCAGGCAAGCTTCTCCTGCACAGGGAAAACTTTGGAGAACATTGCAGGACACTTCCAGATAGTCCCCAGGGACTTAGCATCAGGGCCCTGGGTGGACATTTAGAGTCCCTGCTGAGTCTCTGCAGCACACCTGCACAGCTCTGCCTCCTTTTAAAAGGCTCACCAAAAGCTGGGTCAGCTCTCTGGGAGGCTGCAGAATTTTTTTTAGTCTTTGCAGCCGGAGGAGAATAATCTGTAACATTTTCTTTTGAAGCAGGAACATGTAAAGCAAGGAGGGGTCCTGGAAAGAAAAATAATATTCTAAAGGCATATGGCTCATTAGAGAAGAAAATAAAATCCCAAACCATGTTTCTCTGCTAGCTTGGTCAGTTGCCTAAACAGAGCAGTTAGTTAGGCCTTTCTGTGAGCTGTGGGAGGCTCTTAGTTGCCATCTACCCAGCTCTCCAAATGTTGCTATACAAGTTGTGCTATGGGCCACATCAGCAATAGTGAGGATTTCCCTTAGCTCTCTGGAGCTGGTGTGTGGGTGCCATCCCTGCCCATGGATGAGCCTATGCCAGCAGGGATGCCAAGGGCACTCTTGCTCCACAGGCAAGGGCTTGGGCCATGGGTCTGCTGGGGCTATTTTTAGTAGCAAATTAGGGGGGAAGGCAGTTTATCATCAGATCTTGAAAGCTAACGTGCAATTCCTACCAACTCACCAATATTTTTTGAATCTTTAAAATTCATCCTTAAAGTCTGATAAAAGACATCTTAAAAATGTTCCTTGTAGTTTTGGATTTTTATTTCTTTTACACCTAAAAATGCCTTGCTGTTCGTGTTTCTGACTACATTGTTTCCTATACACAAGTTTTATGTTGAATCACAAAAACCAGCACTTGTAAGTTAACTTCTTTAGCACCATTTCCCCATGTTTGTGTTTCTAGTGATTTGAATTTTGCCTCATTTTTGTTTAACCTTTGCATTATTACTCAGTCACTTCCAAGGCAGGCACCTTGGTAACCTGACTAGCTCTGAGACTCCTTTCCTGACTAAGTTCACCTGTAGCACCTCTGGCTCATTCCAGTGTAGGTTAAGCCACAGGGCTTCTTCCTCTCTTTTACTAAAAATGCTTTTATCTCAGTACCAGCAACCTTTACCAGCAGTCTGCAAGGGAACTATCTAAACAAAATCTCAGAGAAGAGTTGTGGCTGTACCTCCCCTCTGTCTTCCTTACTAGAACCTGCTGGAAGGGAAGGAACTTAGATTTTTATCTGCAGAACTGACTGCACTTCCATATGTGGGGCTTCCCCAGCAGTCAGACCTCTACCTCAGCCCCACTGACAGCAGGAGAAAGTGCCACATTGATTTAGATATTTCAACAATCGCAAAAAACCCCCCACATTTTTAGCAATATAGGAAACTTACAGGTATATCAATATTCTGATCCTGGTCAATTGGTGTATTAATAGGTACCATGCATACAGCCCAGTGGAACTTCCTTTGCATTTGAGAAGTTAAAACTTTTTCCCTCCAAGGAGTTAGGAGCATTTTAAATTCCTCCTTTGCATGATGCCAGTAACTTTGTAGAAGTGCAGTCTATTAAGTTACAAGATCTTTGAAAGGGACACCAATAATCAAGTCAGCCCTCAGTGAAACAAGGTTTTTCCCATAAACCATGACTGATATCTGTGTCATTAGTAGGGTAGCTGCCCATCTCTTACCATGATTGGCAGGTTAATAAGCGACCTGGGGCTATCTTTTCACTGCTAGCACACAACCTAACCAATTGCTTTTAAAGGATTGTTAATTTGACAGACTATAAGCAGAAGACATAAAAATATCAGGAATAACGTCTAATGCAGTTTTTACTCCTGGTATTGTGAGCTCCCTCATTGTAGAAAACAGATTAGAATGTAGTTAATAGATTTTAATTTTTTTTAGACACTCAGTTTTTAAAGAAAATCTTGTAGTTGTTCTTTGGTTCAATTAGGAGCAAAAGAGAAGGGAGTTTTGTAATGCAATTGTCCTGTAAAGGAAAATGTTTTAAATTGGGGAGATTATGTGAGCAGACCACCTGTAGGGCATTCATAGCTCTTTTCTATAATGCTCCAAGCCATGCCTTGCTGCCTGCAGTCTGGCTAACAATGCATGGAAAAGCTGTTTAAAAGGCTGTTCTCCCTTTTCCCTCTGGTGTTCACTAACTGTTACAAGTCTTCCTCTTAAAATAAAAAAAAAAAAAGTCCCATGTCCCTTTAATTGAAGAACTTTAAGGCTCCATGGTGGCCAATTGGTCTGCAACAAGAGGAACCAGGCAGCAGGGAAAGAAACTTCAGACTATACATCACGTTTGGTGAAGAGAAAAGATCAAAGTTTTCTCAAACTCAAAAGAAACCAAGTTCCCTACAGATTAACCCTATTCATTTAGCTCCTCTTAAAGGAATGATGTTCTGAGCCACTGGGCAGACAGGTAAAAAGTTCAACAATTGCCAAAGCATTCTTCTGTTAATTCAACAGCCTTCTGCTCAAATAAATTAGCTTAGTCCTGACAGAAGAACAATACCTTTTCCCTTGAAAAAGGACCATATTTGATATACAAAAGTTAGAGATGTTAGTTTAATCTGTTAAGAGGAGATTGATCTAACAAATCTCAACTTGCTGTTCCACGATAGTACATGATCTATGAATTTAAAACATTAACCTTTTACACTTCAGTATGCATCCCAGGAAAGGCAGGTGCTTACAGAAGTGTAGACAACAGATACAAGAGGCCTGTGTGCACATTCCTAAAATAACACCCATTTTAAAAGGATACTTAACATGCCATGTGAGATGACTCTTTTGTGAAGGCTCAGTTTAAAGATACTGTCATCTTTCAAAAAGCAGAGAATCATGGTAAGGCACCTCCCAGTTTTGGCAAAGACTTTTTCAGAACAACTTGTTGAATGACTTGTTTTCTCCTGTCTGCATATCACACTGCTTTAGCAGGTAATGACTGGAACACAGATGTAGTTCATACAACTACCTAAAGATATAGCAGTTGGAATAACCAGGGCAGGAGTAGGGGAAAAGCTTGAAAAAGTCATTTATCAAAAGTCATTTTATTGACAAAATAGAATACTCATATTTGCTCTTACAAGGGTAGCCTCTAAACATTTTTACAAAAAAATTTACAGACTGTATAGCTTTGGATATATACATATTTTACACATCTGTACAAGGTAACAAATAATTATATAAATACATCCTTTAATGTAGGAAACCCGTATTTAGCTGGGGTGTATAATTAAGACATGTTTTGTTTCAGTCTATATCGTAAGGCATTTGCCTGGTCATCAACATCCCAAAAACCTGCAGTCCCAGCAGGCTCCCACCTCAGGATGGAGGGGAGAAAGACCCTCCCTCCCACGAGTAAAGAGCTGCTGTTAGTCCAGAGCTGACTTAGAAGCCGCTGTGCCTTGTCCTCTTGGAGACACGGGTAAGACTTTGCCCTCGTATGCCAGCAAAATAATAAGCTGGCTCCTTGAAGTACATGCTCCCTGCATATGAATGCAGGAGAAGGAGGAGGGGGCTGGAGCCTGGGGCCTCTGCCAGCTGCATTGTTCTATACAAGCTGTGGCTAATAAGGACCATTAGGGGTTCATTAACGGCACCAAACAGTGAGGGGGCATTTTAGGCAGGCCAGTGTGCCTCATTCCCTAACCTTTGGTCTCTTTCCCCCTCCTCACACTTGAGACAGGGGCATCTGCTTGGGATAGGAGACAGAGCTGGCAGTGCCTGATCTCCACGTCAAGCCAGTGCTGACATCGCTGTAGAGTGAGCCACCACCTCCAGCCCCAAGTCCTCCTGCTGCGGTGATTGCTGCCTGCCCACCTGCTCCTCCTCCTGTGCTCCCAGCCACGGCAGCACCTTTGCTGGCCCAGCAGCAGCGAGTGCAGAGGGCCCTCCAGGACTCGAGGGTCTTGCCAGACCAGACCCAGACACCAGAGGTGATGCCCACCACCAGGCACATGAAGTACTTGAGCATAAAGACAGCATAGTCAGGGCGGCGAGCCTGGTCAGGCTGCTGGTCACGCAAGCAGGGGCAGTTGTGCGTGGCCTCCCAGCGTGGCCGGTTGTGCTGCTCGTAGAAGAGGCAGGCGACCACGCTGGCAGCTGGCACAGTGTAAAGCACAGTGAAGAGTCCCAGGCGTATCATCAGCTTCTCCAGTTTGTGGGTCTTGGTGGGGCCACCCTGCTGTTTGATGACGCTGCGAATACGGAAAAGCGAGACGAAGCCAGCGAGCAGGAACATGGAGCCGATGGCCAAGTAGATGAGCAGCGGTGCCAGCACGAAGCCCCGTAAGTTCTCCAGGCTCTGATTGCCCACGTAGCAGATACCGGCTACGGGGTCCCCGTCCACAGAACTGAGCGCCAGCACAGCGATGGACTTGACACTGGGGAGCAGCCAGGCGGCCAAGTGGAAATACTGCGCGTAGCCGGCGATGGCCTCGTTGCCCCACTTCATGCCAGCGGCCAGGAACCAAGTGAGGGAGAGGATGACCCACCAGATGGAGCTGGCCATGCCGAAGAAGTAGACGAGGAGGAAGACGACGGTGCACAGCGCCGGTCCGGTGCT
>JAOXXN010000395.1:12319756-12338680 GCA_026770055.1 Myrmophylax atrothorax | reverse complement strand
CAGTTATCAAATAATGCAGAAATATAAAGCTGACAAGAGTGTTACAAATGCTGCAACCTTTTACAAACTTAAAGATTTGACTTGTTCTCAAGTCCAGTCACTTTGTGACTAGTTTTTGTGACTCCAAGTCTTTGTTGCCACAGATATTCACGCCTCTTTTATCCAAACATTTATGTTTGTCACTGGCCCCTCTAGCATAAGCTTAATTCTTCTGTGCATCTAAGGCTTTGCATTTGGGATTATGTGGATCCCACCAAAGCAGGTAATGGTAACTACAGGGCATTTAACTTTGAAGTAAGTAAATTGGCTCATGATTTTCTTTTTTAACTGGAAGTAAAAAATCCACATAAAATCTTGGATTTAACATGCTATTTTGTTTCTGTAAAAATAAAGATGTTTAATTTATAAGATTGAAAAATTGCTTTTTAATTCCCACTGAATGTTCTCCAATAAATTTTAGTATGGCATTGTCTACATTGGATAGGTCACTGAATGGTGCTTTTATAAAAATGTTTGAAAAGAAGAACTTGGTCCATGGAAATTGTTCAAATAATCTTGTTAGAATGAAGCCTTGACTGAAGGCAGTAATTTCATGGATTAAACCCAGAAGGGCTGGCCAGGCTGATCTCCTTCCTATCTCAGGCCACAGAGCTTTATCCAGAGACTGTCTATACAAGTGCTGGTTAGCTACAAGACAGAGGGGATTTTGCATGGACAATACATTGAACAACATCATGAAACTAGAAACTGTGGAACTTTTTAAGAACAGAGTAAATAGGAAGAGGAAGAAAGAGTACTTTTACAGGCAATTTAATGGACAAGGTAAGTGGAGTTGTTGCGTCTTACTATGTTCAGCTTTCCCCTAAAATTACCAAAAAAAGTAAGAGAAACTGGTTTTTTCCAGTTCATCCTTTTGTCTCACATGCCACATGTGGTCCAGAACTGAGCAACATGATGGGCCATTCAAGTATGGGAAGGAAGTAATTGACTTGTACTTCTGTGAGTCTGCAAAGCAGAAATTATGAGTAAAAATCCAGCACTATGAAACTGAAGAGACTAGAGATGGGAAAGTACAGTGTGCTTATAGTTTGATAAATATTTTCCCTTTCACCAAAAACACCCTTAGCGCCCCCCCCCAAACCAAAACAAAATAAACAACAACAACAAATAAACCACTCATGTCTTCTGAGGCTGTATTTTATTATGATTCATGAGAACTTTTTGCAGGCAAGAACACCTGCTTACATCTTTTCAGGAAGGTCAGATCTGATAATGGATGGACACAGTACCATGATCCTACTGTTGGCCAGTGAAATATGAGAGAGACTTTAGGCAAAAAGAAAATATGTTGAATACAATTTGCTGTAATAGCAACTTCTGGAATACAGTGAACAGGTGATAGAGGAGGAGGAGAAACTGCTGGAAGAGTACTTTGCTGTCCCTTTACCACAAAGGACGATGATAAAATGATGGATTGGTGCTGTGGTCTGAGGATTACTCCAGTGGTGAGGCTGCAGGTTGTGGTCCAGAATGTGGCTAAAGGTAGGAGCAGGCCATGATTAGACTCCTTCCTGAGGCTGCTTTGGATGCATGAGCTTCACTAGAGAAGCAGCACGAGCAGCAGAATGAGTGTAAGAAGTCAGTGGGAACAGCAGTTCAGCATGAGGGCAATGTAAGATGAACTTGTATTGAAGGGCTTTAGCCCTGTTCTCCCACACTGTGCAGCTGATGATCGGACTGCAACGTATTTGCTCTCTCAGTGTAATTGCTTCATTTCTCACCAGTGAAGCAGTGCAGGAGGAAGAACACATAGATTATAAGGATTATGAAGAAAAATAAGTGTTCTTGAGGGCTTTTTCCTTAATATAATTTTTTTATTTTTCTTCCCATTATCTGGCAAGCTGTATTTATAATTCACCCATGCTACAGACTGTAATACCTCATGGTGTGATGTTTCACATGTGATAAATCCTGTGACTTTTGAAGAGAAATTGTGCTGAGTAAAACAGTCTGTTGATTCATTGTCGCAGTATTTGAAGAATAAGAGAAGTATCATGAAGCTAAATTGTTAGCCATAGTAGGTATGTATGGACATAGTGACTACTGTTGTCTTCCTCTGATTACCCAGCTAACCATGAACTTACTTTCTGGCGATTGCCAGAACATTAGGATGTAAATGCACTCAGATTTCAAGAAGGTTGTGTGGATTCAGGCTGGTAAGGAGAGGTTTGGTCTCTGGGGATAATATGAAACTATAAACATGCACCACTTTCTTCTAAAAGTGAGAGCATGACCAGGCCTCTGGCAAGCCAGTGACTTCTGTGGTCATTTTTGTGATTCTCTCTCTGTGCTCCATCAAAATCTCATAAATGCTCAAATGGCACATTCACCATGGTTATTCCCAGCATGGACTGGGAAGCCTATTTGATCAGTCTTCAGTTTTGGAGACCTCAGTTTTAACAACTTGGGTATAAAACCCCGCAAACCTTCTGGTAAATATCCACCTGGTTTACCTGTTTAAGATGTGACAGACTGGGGTGAGCAGTTTCTGAATAATAACTACCATCTGGCCTTATGATGGTATGGCATGCAGGTATCTGATCTTTGATGTCAGATCTACTGGAGAAATTAAGGGGGCTCTATCTGTTAACTTGACCTACTTAACTTTGCAACATTTATGTTTGGGTTAAATGATAGCAGACAGGTAAGTAGCAAATTTAACTCTTGCCAACTCTGAGTATCGATGCTGGCAGGGCATACGGAAGAGCCACGACAGAGAAGATGGGGAGTGCAGGGTTCTCTCTCCTGTATGGTAAATCAGAGTTGGGATGGCTCAGTTGCCACACCGCAAGGAGCTGTGGGACTCCTGGCAAGAAATCCAGCCCAGCCTGTCCTGGTGCAGAAAGGCATGATAGCAGTAGATATGAAAGTCTTTGAGCTGAGGTTGTCCTGTCTGCACTAGGCAAGTCTGGGCTATCTGGATTGATGCAGAGTCAAGATTAAGCAGTGTAGTCCACTTTGATTTATGAACTTTTGCATAGGATATATGGAGACCTTAGCTTACATATATGCCCTCTCATGTGCTGTAAATTAAATGAGAAATTAATGAGGTGATGCACTAATGAGTAAGAAATAAACTGAAGAAAAAATGACACCATGTTAAAAGGCATGGATAAGGCTAAATCCTAGATACGAGAAAACTTTGTATGCCTGATTTGAAGAGGAACAGGTGTCATTAACTCCTTGAACAGTATCAACTTGTTCATAAATTCTGATGCTACGTTTTGTACCTTAAAAGTCAGTAATACTGTAATTTAAGGGAATAATGTTTTGCATATGTTTGAAGTCTGCATTTTTTAGGTTCCACTATTTCCAATCCCAACTTTTGATGGATGCACAGTAGTAATTTTTAAAATATTGAATGATAAAAGTCACACTGAAGAATTCTTGTAGAAATTACTTACTCCCCTGGAATTAACATGGAAATAACAAATGTATCTTTTGTCACTAAATTTGAACATTGATTTTTTGTATTTCACTTATTCTAAACAATTTTTTTATCTCGAGTTAGATCCTGACTAATCCTTCACAGTGCTGATTTTGTTGGGACAACACATACATGTTTTCAAATATGAGTAAGGGCAGCAGGCTTGGGCTTGTACTAATTTTGATGATAATTTTGCCTTGAGAATGACAAGTTGTGTTAGCACTTTTCACTTTATAACATTAGGAAGTCAAAGATGTTAACTCTCTGCAGGGGAGTCAGCATTAGGCAGTGTTTGGAACTGCTTATAGGGAACTCTCTGATGCCTGGTCTCAGCAGAAACTCTTAAAAACCTTTCTGTATTTTTATTTTAATAAAAGAATTGTGTGATTGAAAAGCAAAGTGTTGAAAGGAATTTCACTGTAATAGCAAAATGTCCTTCCTTTCATTTTACCCACTGAGTTCTTAAATAAAGATATGCCTTTGCCAGTTCCTTTGAATTTTCTTGGTTCCTAGTTGGCATAATGACAACAGGAATTGTCCTCTGTGTGTATGGTGAGGGGAAAGAAAGTACAACCCCACTGGTAAGAGATTTTTGCACTTGTCTTTTGTGGGTTCACAAGTGTTACAAAAGATGCAGTTTTGGCTGGTTTCCTGCTTTTTATTTATTTTTCTTTATACATTTGTTTTGCCATTGAGGGAGGGGATGCAATATTATGTCAGGAAACAGCCACAAGGGAAGAGCAAAACTAGAAATTTAGTAATAACATTTTCCCAGGTAGCATTAGTTAAGTCCTTCTCTGTCTTGGTCGAGTCAGGGACTGGTTTTGGATGAAAGGCTTTCAGTTCTTCAGTGGATTGGGGTTCCAAGTAAAGGGATTATAACAGCCATATTGAGATACCTGTTACTCTCACTTTTTATTGTATTAGCCTTATCAGATTTATTCCTTGTGGTTTAATTCACTGAATTAGAGAGCTCTGACAGGGAATGGAGTATCTTATTTTCTTGCCACTTTGGCAATTTTGCTATGCACATTTTTGTATTACATATTTCTTACCTAGTAAGTATAGTCATTATCTGAATCTTACATTCACCCTCTGCTTTTATAAGGTAGGCTTGTTGGTCTTTTATTATTTAGGGCTCATACTTTATCACATCTAATGCACCCTTTTTGTTTTTCTTTGGTTTTAGCTCCTTGGCTTTTGAACAGCTAACAGAGCTGGAATTGAAAACTTGAAACATTTTACTGCTGTTTAAAGTTTTTCTGATTTGTAGATGGATATGTTGAGATGCTAGGTTTGAATCTGTAGGTTAATGAGTTAAAAAGACCTTACTGACCCATGAAATTTCCTGATTTCCTTCAGGGCAAAAAATACAGAACTTTTTTTCCTTTTTTTTTTTTTAGTTTAGGTTTTTGTTTTTTTTTTAATTTCCAGGAAACATTATATAGTTTGACAGAATTCAGAGGACTGGGAGGTTTTGTCTGAAAACTAAAACTTCTTGATTTGAAAAATGTTACCGTAGTCCTGCTCTGACATTACAACCTGGATGTCTACTGGCCCTATTCTGCAAGGCTGAGACTGCCTACCACCTTTGACACTATGCCATGATCTTTACTCTTTGAAGGGAGTGCTGAAAGTAGGGAATTCCTCAAAGTGATCTATCATCAGAATTCTCCTTTAAATGGTAAGTCTAGTTGATAGAGATCTGCCACATAAAGCAGGTAAGGTGGAGATACAATGAAATGCTAAAGTAGCAGTTCTTAATAGCATTTTATGTTTTCAATCAAAATATTTTGGTTGGTAAGTTTGGCTTTTTGGTAAGAAAAGTATACTTGCAGAACTACATATTTAGACATGCCAAACCCCCCCAGACAATCCAACCAGAAAATGTTTAGCTGAAAACCTCGTTTCCCATCAAAAATAGATGCAGTGGAAAATTTTCAGGCAGCCCTGTATTTAACCTCCTTGGATCAAAATTTGGTTGTTGGACTGAGAGAGGCTTGCAGAGTGTTTTTGCTGCTTTTGTTAGGGTGTCTGGTTTTTCACTCATGACATCTGCCTGCTTTTCAAGCTATATTCAACCTTGTTATAATTCTTGCTATTGCAGCATTTTCCTGTGCTCAGAATGCTAATTCCCACTGGACTCAACTTGCTGGGGTATGTGCAAACTCAGTTTCTTTCAAGGGGTGCGTCAATCTTGCCTTATTTTTTTTTTCATTTTAGTTGTGTTTTAATAAGAAAATATGAGTACCATATCCACTGAACACTGACTGTGCACAAAACTGCATCACTGCAATACAGTTGCTAGTTCTTTGCCCAGGGCAGCCTTGCTTTGGCTTGTTGTGGATGTAAAAGTATATGTAAGTTTAAGGGATAATTGGCTAAGTGTTTGAAAGAGAAGACTCATTGAACAAGACAAATAGATAAATCACATCAGTCTCAGGAATTTCTGAGGGAAATATAGTTCAAGGGCTAGGGAGTTATTCTGGAAAAATACTGTATTTGATTTATTTGCTCATGCTTTCTTCTCTTGATTCTGACTTGTGACTGCTTTTGAAAGCAGGATACTGAGCTAAATGGTCCTTTGATCTGAATTGCCGTAGCCATCCTCGGGTAAGGAGAAGTACACCAATGAATGAATAAGTGTAGGCTTTGGCAATCTGGAATTCAGCAAAATTTATCAGAAATTAAATTCTTTTCTCCAAAAAAAGTGTAAGCCAATCACAAAAGGTATGAGCAGAGGGATACAGAATTTTGCCTGAATAGATTGTGATTCTGGAAGTCTCAAGCTTTGTGTTGATTTTGTTTTGCCTTTGCAGCTTTCATTTATCTTTTGTTGCCCTTTGTCGCAGTAAGAATTTGCTACAACTGTCTTAAATACAACTGTGAACCTTTTTGTGTGTCCTTCCAATGTTGGTGAGTAGAATGTAAGTGCACTCCTGCAGAGTTCACTGGACCTTGTATTATGTCAAGAAAACAAAGCAAATATTAAAATTCAGGGAGGAAAATTGTTAATATGACCTACATTAGTTCAGTATGTGTTATGTTTTGTCATTAGTTCGGTGTTAGAATGCAGCTTGTAGCCAGAATCTATCCACCAACTGGCAACATGTGGTGTTTCTTAAGCAAAAGTTGATTGTTATTCTTTATTGCTTGTTTTGCATGTTAACACTCTTAAAGAAATACCTTTCCAGACAATTTTAACTTTGTTTTTATAGCAGTTTAGTTTAGTTCGCTTCATGACCACTAAGCCATACTACGCTTTTTCACTCTTCACAAGCATTAATGATCAAATCTGTAAATGAGCATATGCTTAGTTTTGTAAGACAGCAGCTAATTTTTCTGTATTTTTAATAAACTCTTCACAATTGTTATGATTTCCTGAAAGTATATATATTTATTTATACTCCCATGTGCTTAAGTTTACTTGGTAGTTATACTGATCAAACTAGGTCATGTCTCTTTTATTTCTTTTCCTGACATGGTAGACACTTTTTATTCATATTTCTGTCAGCGGAATTTTTTTATAGTACATTGTCAGTACTAAAAGTTTCCTTTCATAATAAAAGCTCCTTTTCATTATCTTAGAATTATTTTAAATAAATATTTGCAAGAAAATATAATAGCCTGACAATGTTTGAAAGGAAGAAATAGTTTGAGCATCGTTGAGAAAGAGAATCATCATACTAGAACCCAAATCATGCCAGGAAAGACAATGGAGAAAGGAAAGCAATACTGAAGCATGAGAGTGAGCTCCTATGGTACTGCTTTCCACCTGCTCATATATGGAACCTGCTTTTGGAAGCTACATGTTCAGTTAGTGTTATTCCAAATAATCATTGTCCAATTTTAGTACATTGGAATTCATGAGTTGAAAACAGCAAAAAACCAGTTCATGTTTTCCTAAAAATGCAGTAAAATATGTAAATTCTTATAAAATTAATTAATAAATTTTGTGAAGTGAAAGGAGATACTGTAATCTTGTCTTTAAGGTGTGTCAATAATAGCAGAATAATGCAACCTCTCTCACATACTTTGTATTCCCTAATGAGAATTTTTATGATAATACAAAGAAATGAGAAGCAAATAGAGTTGCCAAGTCTGTCCACTCTTGAAACTGGAAGAATTGAGGGGAGTAATTGCATGCAAAATGAACATGTGTTTGTAAGTAATTGTACTGCCACTATTAAATTTGTTTAATTTTAGTAGTAGATAGTAATTACTTTAACGTCAGGAAACATGAGATGATTACATCCTGCAGAATTTTTTCATACAAAATAGTCTATCCTCGATCCTGGTTACTTTAAAGTGTCTGCTTGCTTGAGAAAAGCTTTGTCAAATCAAGTCTTTAAGTGGGAGAGAGGATTAGGAAACAACAAAATCCAACTTGCAGCAAGAGTTAACTTTCTGGATGTGGGGCAGAGAATGGACAATGAATATGACCATCTTTTCAGTGTTTGGTACTATCTAAACTGTTTTCCTTACAGGTAGTCCTTTACTGGCAGAAAATCTGTGAAGGATTCAGTGAAGGAAAATGCTATGGTAAAATACACATAAAGAATCTCGTGCCAAAACCCGGAGTTAAGACATATGTCTTCTACAGGTTTAGGAAATTATGGGGATTAACTGAAAAAGTGTTTCTGTGCTTAAAAAAGCCCAATTGTCACTGTATATATCAGTCTCTTGTCTATTTTGTACAGCTGCTTGTGCTATCTCACTGGCATTTTTGAAACAAACAGTATTTTTACCAGATTCATCTGTTTGGTTTGAGATACAAGAAATAGTTGTTAGTTTTATGGGTAGTAAATCTGAACGTAATAATTTTCACTTTTGAATAAGCTGCTTCATTCTGTGTGTAAAACAAAATAGCTTCAATATGCTTGGTTGCAATTAACAAATGTCAAGTTGATCAAAAATATCTTCTCTAGTATGATGCATGGAAATTAGGCTAGACTGTGTTGCAGAATAATGTGATTATAATGATTTCCTTAAGAGAGCACAAAAGCAGCATCTAAGTTTCAACTGACGTTTATTGACACACAGCATCCGTTGGGAGCCCCATCAAACTTCCTATTCTTTTCTGTTTACCACCTCCTGCTTTTATTTACAGTCAGCATATCTGTTAATTAGCCGCTGGTAGAGCCAGTTCTTCTAAGAAGATCTCTTGTCTTCCTGGTGATGGCCCCATGAGGTGACCATGTACACACAGTCTGTGAGTGAATTAATCTTTAACTCATTAATTTCAGTGCCTGATTCTGGAATGTTTAACTGCTGGCTTGGTTTCCTGCTCAGCAGTTTGTGTTTGGGGAATTGTGGTCCTTGACTTCCACTGACTTTAGTGTCATGAACACATCCCAGTGAGCTTTCAGCTCCTCGTGGTTACCTCACTTACATTGTTGTAGTTTTTTGGTTTCCTATGATTGGACCAGAATAAGATAAGACATTGGTGACTTCCTCTGTGTCACTGCAGTTATTTACCTAGTTTTCTTTGCACTTTTGCAGAATAATATTACTCCTTCCTTTCTTCAGCTATCTCTGTTGCACAATAACTGAGTGCAAACTGAAGTTCACAGGAGGATACTCTGTAGGGTACCATCCTGTTTTACAGAGTCTGTTAGGGCTTGTGGTGATGTGAGGCTCTTTATAGCCACAGTCTGAATGCTAGAAGTGGTGGTTGTAGTGCACATCTCTCACAGCATGGCTTGTTTATTAGAAAAGAAAAAAGTTGCAGCTGTATTTGCAGGAAAAATTCAGGAGCATGATCCAGAGGTCTCTCGCCCAGGCCTCCTATGTGTGCTAGAAGTGCTTTCAGTGGTGTGAGCTGATTTGTGCATCTCACTGGGGTGTTACAGATCTTGTAGTGTCAGTGTTAATGGTTGTGTTTGTTTCACCTGAAACTTAAGAAAGGAATGACTGGGCCACTTATCCTCACAGTCAACTGTAGGTAATGTCTTAAAGTGATGACCAAGTTCCTCACTTTTGTCAGAATGCCATTTATTCCTTTTCTGTCCTCCCCTTGAGGAGTAGCCAAACTCTAAATATTTAAGCATAGGTTACAGGTGCCCTTGAAATCCTGCCCAGAGCGAGTGCAAGTATTGAAAGCCATAAAGTACACGCTCTGGTAGTGTGAACCTTTTCATAATTTAATGAGTGCTTCGCTGATAAAAATTCATTACTTCAGTTAAAAAAACCAAAACAAAACAGTAATAACACGTAAAAAAAAAACCACCAAAAAAAGGCCAAACCACGCAAAAACCAACATAATCCCTGGAATACATCCAGTTTTTATGCTGGAAAAGTGGCTCAAAGGAGTATGACTTTCTCTCTTTAGTGTGGAAGTATTTCTGCTCATCTAGAAGAGCTGCATCCCATTGTCTCCTTTTGTGGATTGGCAGACCCAGGTAAAGTAACTTAGTTATACAGGCACTTGAAACCCTAATTCCTTTAAATAAAATTCCTAACACATCCAAGTGTCCAGGATGCTATGAAAAGAGATTCAAAAATTAGAAATAGAAGCTGGATGTTTGCTGCTGATGGCTCATGTCCTTGGAGAGTTAGTTGTGATGCAGTGTTGTGACAAAATATCAATGAAAAATTATTAATGAAAATTTCCACCATCTTTAATTGTAATATGCCAGGGCTGACTGATCTGTTAATGTTTCATGGGGAAAGTTGACACTGAGCGGAAGTGGTGGGTGTTATTTCTTCAAATCATGTTAACTGCTTTTACTTATTTTGTGGTTGAAGGATAGAGAGAGAATTAGGTGGCCCTTCATCAGTGTTTTGTAGGTACTATTTAAGCCATCTTTGTTCAGGAGGAGTAAAGGAGAAGTTCCTTTGCTAGTAATACACTGTCATCTTTCAAATCTTATCAAGGCAGCACCAGAATTTGTTTGCACAGATTTCCTTTGACATGCAGCCTCAATAAATATGGAAATTGCAATTTAAATCTTACTTTTTTTCTTGCAAAGCAGTGCAGTGCCCAAATTCATTGAATTTCAACTTTTATTTTTTCTTAATGTTGAAATACATATATGCAAATTTTATTAACAATATGCATAGTTAAATTTAGCTGTAAACTCCAGTCAGGGATTTTTGCTTTGTTTATTGTCCAAGTCAATATGTCTGTGGAGAAAACCTCCTGCTGTGCAGTAATACATAGTCAGCTACTTGGAAAAGTGGAAAGTTTAATTATGAGAGTTTATTCTGAAAAAAAAAAGTAGAACAAGCACTGGTTTTTGGGTTGGGCTTTTGTATGGAGACTTTAGCTAGCAGAAATATAACATACATGGTATATTTTGACAGTAACTGTTCTCAGACAAACCACTTGTTTTTTCTTTAAACTGGTCATCCATTTAACTGAGGGGTTCTATAAGAAAGTAGAGGTCATGAATAAATGATGCATTTCTTAAACTCACAAGGTAGATCATGACACAAAATCCAAGTGTGAAGGAAAAGCATAAACACATGTATTGCTGACTATATCTTCATTAAAATATACTTCATCCTATGAAGATATTAGTGTTGGGTTGGCTGAAAGATGAAAATTTCATTTGTTGCTCTCTCTTAAGTTGTTTTGATTTTTGTCCGTGACAACAGTGAAGTGCCTTTATACAAAGGTTTTGAATGGAAGGATAAATTATTGCTGGGGAATGTGTGTTAAAAATTATATCCCAACATATTCTCACACTTGGAGAGCTCTCCAAGACTGTAGTTACTGGGGTGGTTCCCATGTGTTCATTTTTTTTATAAGTCATTTACATGGAATACATTTTATGTAGCTATCTAAAAAAAAACCCCACTGCTTAAAAAGGAAGGGTTTCTCCCACCTACCTGGAATATATGTAATACTGTAATAATCTGTATTTCTCCATATGGTTCAGTGCATGTTTCTCCTTTCTAAGCCTGTTCAAATGTAATATGAAGAATGATTTCATGATAATTCTACTATGGATGATAGTAATTAGCTATACTCAGGCCAATAAAATTTTTTAAATTGTTGTTATGGCTAATATTTGGTTTGTATAACTTTCATCCGTTGTGAAATCATGTTCTTTTTTCCTTTGTGTCTGTGTAGGACTGATCCATAACCTGAGTTAGTAGGTTCTACAGTAATACAAATGGTACATGATAATTGTGTGTGAAGAAAGGCTGGCAGCTTTACAGAGGAAATTTCTGAACCTGTAGGTAAGTTCAGAATAAGCAATTGCCTGGAACTTCCCTTCCCCCATACTCCGTATTTTCACCGTACAACTGCTCTTCTAATGCTTTTACTGAGTCTCATTAAATGGTCCTGTGTGGGGGACATTACATGTATTTATGGTAGAGTGGGAGTTTTGTTCTGAGTCACTGGTGCATCAAGAGTTTCTTCGTAATTTTCTTTTGGTTGCCTAATACAGTGAGACAGGCACATGAGAGGCACATACACTGATGTCTTATGGTAGTGGTCCTTGAACCTGAATCCTAAGAGATGGGAAGGTGGCTAATTTCCTGTAGAACTGAGTGGGACTTTATGTTCCTAAGTAGGATTTAGGAGCCTAAATACCTTGGAATTCTCCATGTATAAATCTTAGTTGCAATATAGCCTCTTAATTCCCCACATATCCCTGCATTCTTCTGTACATGTTTCTTGTTGGCTTTTTACTGTTAATTGGCAATTTGGATGCTTAATTATGCTTCTGTTTTGGGAGATGTTTCTTCCTAGTCTTATCCTGTGCTTCTTTGGACTATGTTCCTTTTCAGCTCTTTCCACTCTTACACTTTCTGAACGTAATAAGGGCACCAGCAAACAATTTCCAGTGACTATCTTCCCTATTACAATGGCATGTATGAAACATGAGGCTGTTGGCATTAACAGAGCTAGCTACCTTGTAAAGATGCTATAAAACGAAACATTAAGGATCAAAATTGAGAGGGATTTGACTATTTTGTCTGTTCAATCTGTTTTTTGACAAATGTATGCTCAATATGCAAGTTGCATATTAGCCAAATTCTACTTCTTTTGACTGACAAAAAGTGTAGGGTGAGGGGTATGTGCCACAAGTAGTTAAATAGTGCAAAACCTTGTCAGTCTAATGCTTTTGTCACAGAAATTACTCTGCTGTTTGCTCTTCTGAAGCTAGTAACAGTTAATCTGAGCATAAATAAAAATAACACTTTCTTCCCATGCTGGACTTTTAACTTAGTTTTAGGAGTAGGATATGGTTTGAGTAGTGATTTAAGTGCTTGGATATCACAGATTGATTTTTGATTGTGAAACATGTTTTCTTTCTATATATTCAATAAAAGAACATTAATTAATTAAACAAATTAATGTGTTTGACTGTTTCTTGTGGCTCAGAGATTCATGCTGCTTGGCTAATCAGTGGCTGTGAGTGTTGCATGTGTAAGTAGTTAGAAACACTTTGTTTTATTCATGCTGATTTTTATCACAAACATCTTCTTTTGTACTGAAGGACACCCCAGGTGGACCATGGCCCTTGCACTCCACCTTAGTGAGGGGTGCTTTCAAAGAGCCTTTTGTTGTCCCACCAGTGAAAGGCCTAAACATTCCATAAACAGTTTATAGGATCAGAGCGCAACTGAACTGGAGATGATGAGAATATGGTAAAATAGGTCAGGAACAAGTACAAGGTTGCTGATCCTTGAGGGACACTCTGCAACGCTACCTCTGACAGCATGGCTTCTTCCAGTCTTCAGCTGTGGGGTTGTTGCCTAATGTCATATGCTAGATATATATATTTAATTATGAGCCTTTATTTAAAAGCTGTCTAGCTGCTCTCAGCTGGTATTGTGAACTTTCTACCTAACTGTGATGATTAAAATGAAAGATGTTTGTACTTGGTCTTCTTTCCCGATCAGATGCCTATGGGAACTCAATCTATAGAATCTCTTTTTAGAATAATTTAAATCTTTCTGAGTGCCAAATACAACCAACTGAAATGTCCAGAGATTGATATATTTTAAATTATTTTTGTTTAATCTAAAAACCACAGCCATTTTTTACATAGAATTGTTAATGCCTCCCATTCACTGGGTTTTTTGTGTCATTAATGTAGTGTAATGTAGTATTTTTTACATGGGAATGCAGAATATAAGTGGGTCATCAACTGATATATTTTTTCCTACTCTATATGTGTTAATACAGTTCCACATGAGTACTGTGTTAATCAGCGCTCATGAGAGATGATGCTGATGGAAAACATGATCATGGGATTTGACCTCCTTGGAAGCAAGGACTTTTCCAGGTCACGAAAGGCCAAGTATGCAGCTCATGACTAGTGCAGAACTCTTCTTCTGTCATAACAGAAATACTGACACCTGGTTTGCACTTGAAAGTGTTATCAAGGAGGCCTGTCAGGGAGGGCTATGAATTTTTTGCTGACATAGTTATGCCAGCAAAAACCTTAGTGCAGAAGCTGCATAAGAAGTTCTTTTACCTGTACATTTTACTTCTCTTGAGGGATAGGTGTAAGTTGCTTGGGAAGAGGAGTCTTGTTAGTGTAATTTCTATATTAACCTTTCTAGTGTAAATCAACTGTAAGCCTCATCCTGTAGGGACTCATATGCAGCTCATATTACTGCACACAGAGATAGTATATCATAGCTTATGCTTACATCACTCCAAAGAATACCCTCCAGAGCAACTCTAAGAATAGTATGTGTCACTGTCTCCTGCTCATCTTCTTTCTACAGAGTTGTCTTACAAGTTGCATGAATAATGCCTAAAAATGCACAAATTTTCATGTTTAGCACCTGTCCCGGTGGTAGTTTTAGTCCTGAAGATAGTTTTGGGGCCATGTTTAGGAGACAGTATAGATATAACCATTGTTTAACTAACTGAACTACTTGCAGGAAGAAAGGAGGCTGGATGTAGGTATAACAATGAAAAGGAGGGAAGGAAACTCCTTAGCAGTAATGCTTCTAACACGCAACACACAAATTAAAGGATGAGGAATATAAAAGTGGAAGCTTCCTTGGATGAGTCAGTTCCAGGAAAAATAAGGACACGGAAACACTTGGGGGATCAAGATTGTCCTTTGCTGGTGCTACATGCAGGACCATAAATGACAAGTAGTTCTAAAGAAATTGGTAGTGGAACAGGAGAACACTAATGGTGGGAGTGAACTCAGGTTATAACTTGAAACCTTCCCTTGCCTCTTAAAATGCAGTTCCTGTATGCCTCTAATTATATTTTATTTAGAAATTCTACCTTACGTGGAATTGATGACCTAAAGAGTGGGCTCTTAGTGTTTGTCTGCAGGAAGGACTCCCTTTTCTGTTATGGGAGAGAGCGACACCCAACTAGAAATTACAGCTAGGCTTGAGCATATGCATATTTGGTATTGGTTCAAGTTACTTCATAACATCTGAAATGAAGGCTGGAGCAGATACCAGAATACATTATTTGCACTAGCAGAAATAATGTCACATCACACTCGGCAGGAATTCAGACTTGTTCTATTTTTGGGCTTGAAACAGGAACAGCTTGAACAAGGTAGGTGATGTTTTATTTGAGACAAAGGTTTCCTTTTTCCTCAAAGGTTTTTCAAGACATGTGGAAAGGCTGTTTCAAATAACCCTGCCAGAGCCAAAGCTGTGTATGTAAGCTCTGTGGTCACGCACTGAGGTTGATTAATCAGGCAAGGTTAATTGAAATTGGTGTTTTCACTTCAAGTCCCAGAGACTTACTCTGGAAATGCATGAATTTGTAGGCTTGCAGTCTCCCTGACAGATGAATCTAGTCTTGAGGATTGCAAATCAATCCCTGCTGTTACCAGTCCAGCCACAGGGGCCATTTAACAAAAGATCCCTGAGTTAATGATTGCTGTTCTATGACAGGGATATTGGACTTATTATACACTGAACACAAAGGTCTCTGATCCATATTCGTGCCTTGTTTCCTGCTTGGGATTCAGTACCACATGGTGGTAACTGTCTGCTTCATGCAGGAAAGCGTTGTGCTGTGATGTCAGTGAGCGATAGTAAAAGAAGAACATCCATTTTCCAGGAATTTAAACTATTACTGCAGTTAGGTGCAATTATTGAGAATCCCTGTAGAGTTGTACAAAAAATGTTGTCTCTGTCCAAAGATGTTGATTCTGGAGTGTAGCAGTGCCAGTCTGACATGCGTAGTTTGGCATCTCAGTGGCTGCTACAAATTGTACTCTGGAAAATGATTACCAGGACTAGAAGGTATAGTGCTGCATTTCAAGCTCTATTTTGAATATCAGTGGCTTTGTCAAACTATACATGAAATTAAAATCAAATTTATATGGTGAAAATATGTTGAAGAGGAACCAATGGAACAAGATGACTTCATAACAAAGAATATTGACTTTGCATATTAACTTCATTAACTTAATGCTGTCTCGTGTATTGGAAAATTGTTCAAGTGAGAATAATAGCTTTTGAACTACTTACAGGCTAATAGGTAGTGATTGTAGTCACTAAGACTTTGAATAGCTGTGGCTGTTGATTACACAGATTAAATGTGAGTGCAGTTTTCAATATGGCTGGTTTTCAAAAAACTCATTTTCTGTCCTTCATTTTGACTTTCATGGCTAATGACACTGACTTCTAATACATATTAAATTCTGGGAGTGGGAAATTAAATTCCTTTTCTTCCATCTCATAGTAGAGACATGATTGCATAAGCATGCCATATGCTTATTTTAAATTGTTCAAGACTGAAGCTGTCAAATGAAAGGTTGCATTGGTGGTAATTCCCATACAGTGGGATGTGCTCTGCTTAAACAGCTGATTGGTTATAGATATTTGTAGCATTCACAGAGCTAATTTTTCATGCACTCCATCCTTATGTTTTTTCTCTTCATATCTGAACTGCGTGTGCGTCTATTTGCATCTGCTGTGATTTCTCAGTGAATGCTGGTTCCCAAGTTCTTTCTCTATTCTCTCCTTTTTTTTTTTTTCTCCAGGGCCTAATTATGAAACAGCTTCAAATAAATACAATTTTTTAACAAAAAACATTCTGCTTCCTGTGAACAATGGGCTGAATTTTTCTCTTTATTCTTGGGGAGTTCTTATTCAGTTGGAGTGCTTTGCAGTTGGCTAGGCCTGAGATTTCTGGGAGCTGTAATTGTGTCTCATTAATTCTTACAGTAATGTAGGGTAACTATAAGGAGCATGCAATTAGTGGTCTGGTCAATGAATAGAGCAGTTAATCAGCAGACAAAGGATGGGGCTCAGGACCTATTAGGCTGAAAGGAAGTGTTACTATTGTCACAGGCAGTAGGAATACATGCAGACATGCCTTAAAGTTGAACTGTTTAAGGGAACTGTGTATGTCTTTTTGCTAAACCAGTTTTCCTACCTATTCCCCTGCTTGAGAGAGATTCATTTAAGCTTGCCTGCTAGGAGTCAGAGACCATAGCAGAGGTTTCGACAGGCTGAACAGACTGCTCAGTGTGTTCTCTCACCTTAACAGAGGTAGCCCCAGGGTTTATCAAAAATAAAAAGTGGCCAAAGAGATGTCAGGCATCCTTAGCTGCTCCTCCTCCTCAGAAAAAAATGGTCGGTGAATGTAAAGTTTAAATCAGCCATTGTGTATATTGTCACTCAGTCATACTCGGCATGTTTGTCTTCATAATGAACCTTGTTTGTTCTGAATGGCTGTGCTGTTTGTTCTGAATGGCTGTGCTTTCAGTGCATGTAAATGTATGCAAATACTCATAACAGTTTAAAAATGGTAGCTCTAATGGTAACAAATAACCTCTCCTACTTTTATGAAGCCCTGACTTTTACTATATGAAGGGTTTAAAATGCAAAAATGACTCGAGCTTTAGACAGTGCTTTGGGCTTTTTTGTTAGCCCTGGATCAGAACTTCCAGTGGTTTCCCTTTGAAAAAATATGAACCTTATGAATCCTGTGAAATGTTATGACATATGATGATTATAAAGAAAAAAAGCTTTATCAATAATACACTGCCCTTGAGTAACTTATTTCTAGGAGGCATTGCTTCAAATAGAAAGTAATTTCTTCTCTTAAGTAAAGCAGACACTTGGCATAAAAAAGCAGTAATTATAATAACTTTTTTTGGGGAAAAAAAGGGAATTGAACTTTAATAATTAACTTATATACAGAGCTTAGTGTTTTTCTCAAAACTGAAAGTAATTTTTAACTGTCTTCTTTGTATTAACAGGTCGGTAGCTTTATCTCTTCTCATGGTATTCACATCAGCAGCAAGTAACGTTAGAAGAATAAAGTCTCTCAGGCTTTATATTAAGGATTCAATTATTCTGTATAATTAGCCCTGATTTGTTAAATATTTGAAACATTTTCTACTCTTAGGTATGGAACAGTGTACTGGAGTGATCAAAACCACAAATAATTTGTACCTTTACACAGAAAATGCTTTTTTATCAAATAATAAGGAAGATTAAGCCTAAGTCTCTCTCTTTTTCTGTTTGGATTTTATTCCCACAAGAAATATCAGTTTTGTCCACAATCTCTTGTGTATTTCTATTCCCTTGAAATACAAAGAGGCAATGGATTCTCGTATAAATTGGGTAGATTTAATGAAATTTAAGAGTTGTAACTTGTGCCTCGAATATAAAATACTCGAGTGAGGCATAAGGTATTTTGCTCATGCCATTGTCACCTGTCTGTTTTGTCATTCTTCTCTGCCTGTTTTTGAAACACTTAGGAGCTGTGGAGTCTTGGGAATAAGTTTCTCTATGCCATACATGGGAAATCTTTCCAAGGTCATATTTTTTTTTAAAGTGTTTTCTTTTAAAGAAACAAGGTGGACTTACCCCGCAAAATGATGGTATTACTTTCACACTCAGAATCTGGCTCTTACCTCATATATATGCTACTTTTACATTTAATTAGGAAGTGATTTCTCATCTGGTGTTAGGCAGCATCAAAAAAGTTGCTGCTCAGTATCATTTTTAAAGGTTTAATGGGAATTACCTTTTTTTCCCATCCAGTAAAGTTTTTCCTGTTGAAACACAGATTCACTCATGGGGGACTATATATGTGGAAGGGATCTTAAATAAAGTCACTGAATTATTGTTTGGAAGGGTAGCATATTAATTATGGTCTTCCATAAGAGCACAACGTTGTGACTGGAATGGGCATTATAATGGAAATGATAAATACTCCTTAATTTGTGAAGATTGATGGAAGTTTTGTGACCTTGTAAATTAACAGGATGTCTATCTCTGTATCTCTTTACATGGACACACATATATTTGTACTTAGCATTGAGAACCAGTGTTAGTCTGGTGGACAGTGTAAGTTAAGGTAAATGAAACAACTGTGTTGCTGTTTTGGGAACTTCTCTTCTTTCTTATTATGGTGTGAATCTTACTTGGTGTACCTGGCCTGTTGTACAAGTCTCCAGTGTGCAAGAATCCTAGAGCAGAAAAAGGTTATTGCTGCTAAGAAAGAATGGATACCAATGTAGTTTAAA
>JAOXXN010000395.1:12287384-12309055 GCA_026770055.1 Myrmophylax atrothorax | reverse complement strand
GGACACTTACAAGAGCTGGAAAAGGTTTTCTTTGGCTGTTGTTTGGATTTTTTTTCCTCTTGATTTAGTTTTAATCTAATCTCTTCTGGGCACCAAGCAGAGCTGAAAAGTGAGTGACTTTTTATCTAAATTGAAGTGATAGCAATTGATCAGGTTTTCATCATCTCTCTTTGCTGTCATTGGCGCTTCCTCTGTGATCTGCAGTTGACTGAGAGAAATGAAAACTTAATTGAATTCTTCAGCTTGCTAGCTGTTTATTTATAGATAGGTATGTTGAAGCATGGTGATGTAGGACAGAGTTCTCTTTCTTGCTATGAATATAAAAGCTTTATTGATTTCATTAAGAGCAGGGACATATTTGACTTTCATGAAAAAGCAGGATGAAACTTAGCTTTGTATCATAACTTGGGAATTGGTCATGGTGACTGACAGTAGAAAAGAGAATTGGGTCACCCTGGTGAGGTTTCAGGTAATGCTTATCTCCCACTTTTTCATTTTGCTTTTGAGTCAAGAACCAAGAAGGTTTTTAGAAAATACATTTTGCAAAAATATGCTGGTCCCAGTACCTCTGTGGAATTTGATAAATAGATGGTAGAGTCTTCAGAAAGTGTCCTGGCACTTTATTTTTCCCTCTACTTCAGTTTTTCTTATAAAAAAGTGACATTGATTTGGACATTTTGTTATACAGATTTTGCTCCATTAGAACAGCAGCATCACTATGCATTAAGTAGTCAAGGAGCAAAGTAGAATGCAGCCTTGTCAAAGGAAAATGAACTTCCTAAATGTTTGTGAGTAATAAAAAGCATGTAAAAAGCATTTATTAGAATTGCTTCATTTTTTGTCAGCTGCCAGAAGTAGTAGCTTAAATTGGGAAAAGTGATTTAAATTGCTATATGCTGCCTGGTCACTACAACAGTTCTGAGACATATTATTCCAGGTAGATATATTATCAGTACTAACTCTTCTAAGTCACTGTGCATTGATTCCACCAACACATGGAGAATTCTAGTCTAAGTTAAATATTAATATAGTTTTCTGCTTGGAAACTCTCTGCTGCTTTTTAGCTTAGCAAAGCTCCTTGACCAAGGATTTGGTCAAATGAGGGAGGAAAAACCCCAAATCACAAAAATAATACCTTAAGCTTTAGTTTAGGTTTGATTTTCTTTAGAACAGAGCAGGGCATAATTTTAACATTTTTTTCATTGAATAATTATATTTCCAAATGTCACAACATTGAAAAAGATTCAGGAGTTTGAGGAGTATATATGATATTTTTGTGATAAATGTCCTTGGATTCTTCTTGCTAATTCACCATGTATTTGCAGAGCTGATCTAAGTGTTAGAGCAAACATTGACAGCTCATGTTATTAGGAAGCACAGAAGAAAAATCTAAGACTCAGCAAAGGCTGTTGTGTACCGTGAAGGTAAACCCTTTTATTTTATTTTTTTCTTTCCTATGTGTTGCTGGCTTTACCCCTGTATTCAAGGGCAGAAAAAAGTGTTGGCTCAGAGCCAACAACTTTTTGGATCTTTACCCATTGCTCCATTTTAACAATGCTTACTGAAGTTCACCAACAAAACTGTTTGAAATATTTATTCACTCACAGTCTGCAAATTACAAATAGAAGCCGAAATTTTTTTGGGCATTTTTACTACTCCAGAGGGGTAAAAATAGTTTCTGTGATCACTGGAATTAAAGCATTCCTAATCAAATGTTTCCAGCAGTCTAGTAAACAACTATTAAAATTAGGTGTAGAACTGGAATGTATTTCATCATAGGAAGACAGGTTCTTGGGGGCAGTAGCTTCTTCTGCCCCCTGAGAGTGTTATTAATTCAAATCCCTCATCAGTTGTACCCTGTCATTTAATCTGAGTGAGTGCACATAGTATAAAAGTTGCTGTGGGTGGCACTGTCCCTTTCTTGTCTGAGAAGTGTTTATTGCTCTGATAGTAGAAAATGAAATTATATGCACTGAGCTAATAAAATGTTGTAGATGCTGTTACTGCATGCTGGAATCTAAAGATATGAAAATGTATTTCTTGGCAAGGTGGCAAGGTTTAGGGGTGGCTTCTGTGAGAGGCTGCCAGAAGCTTCCCTGTGTCTGACAAAGCCAATGCCACCTGGCTGCAAGATGGAACTGCTGCTGGCCGTGGCTGAGCCCATCAGTGACAGTGGTAGCCCCTCTGGGATAACATATTTAAGAAGGGGAAGTAGTTAACTGTCCAAGAGAAAATTGCAGCCAGAGAAAGTCAGAATATGTGAGAGACACAGCTCCGCAGGCACCGAAGCCAGTGGAGAGGTAGCGGGAGGAGGTCCTTCAGGTGCAGAGATTGCCCTGCAGCCTGTGATGAAGACCCTGGTGAGGCAGCTGTGTCCCTGAAGCCCATGGAGGTCTGTGGTGAAGCAGAGAACCATCTGCAGACTGTGGGACCCCACACTGGAGCAAGGGGATGCCTGAGAGGACGCTGGGACCCCATGGGAAGGCCATGCTGGAGCAGGCTCTTGGCAGAACCTGTGGCCCCATGGAGAAAGAAGAGCCCACACTGGAGCAGGTTTGGTGGCAGGACTTGTTCATGGAGGAATGTCTCCCATGGGAGTGACTTCATGCTGGAGCAGGGGAAGATTGTTTGGGGTCCTCGCCCTGAGGAAGAAAGAGCATCAGAGATACTGTGTTATGAACTGAACACTGTAACAATGAGCTTGGGAAGAAGGGAGGGGTGGGGGGAGGAAGGTGTTTTAAGATTTCCTTTTATTTCTCATTTTAATCTACTGTGATTTGATTGATAATAGTTTAATTTTTCCCCAAGTTGAGTCTGTTGTTGTGGCTGTTAAGAATCAGTTTCAGCTATAGGAAAAATGGATCCCAAATTTAGATTTTATTTTTGTTACTCCTCAAAACTCCAGAATAGGATAAGATACTTGCCAAATTTCAAACTCTACAAAGTCAACTCAGCCCAGGAGCAATTATGCAATAGAAAAGGCTGCCAAGGGCTGTTTTGTAACCGGTATCACTGGAATATGCAAGACTCAACAAGATGCTTATCTGTCAAGGGTGTTGTAGGATTAGTGAAATTATGCTGCAGGAGGCTTGGATTTAGGTAGTCTTTGAAATCGTATGGATTGCAATTTTTCCTATCCCAGATGATTCTAGGAACACATTGTAAAGAGCACTTATGTAGTGGGATTAGCATTAAAATGTACACAGTTTTAAAAATATTTGTAATATTTTTACCTTTATTCTTTCTTGCAAATGACGTTCATTTCTTCCAGCATGAATGCATTTTGCATGGTGTCTGATATTAAAAATGAAAAAGAGCAGAAAAATTATACATGTGTACAGAGCTTAATTATAATTAATGTTTTGTAATGAGCATGGGCTGTTTTCACATAGCAATAACTCTTCATAATAATTTTTTCATTAAAAGAATAGATGATCTGGGACCCTTTATGCACCAAAACAGGATAATGCAGCATCACATGACGAATTGCCAAGAATTTACTGAGAAATGAAATGTTTACAAAAACTTCTCTCCCCAAGACAGGTCCTTTAGGTAGGAAGTTTCATCCTGTATAGGACTGCATGGGTTTTTTATTGTCATCCATGGTTATCATTCTTACAGGTCTGGTTATTGCTTCTCGGCCAGTGGCCTTTATTGAGACCATTGGCTTCACTGGGGCAGTGCGTTATATTAACCCAGTACAGAACATGGGCCAAGGAGCATTTAATTTCTGGGGCAGTAAGATAAACTTCCCAACCTAATACAAAACTGTGGAATTATGAGTCTTAAAAACATTCTAGAATCATGGAATAATTTAGGTTGAAAGGGACTTTTGCCATTCATCTAGTACAAACCTTTGCTCAAAGGAGGGTGAAAGTCACAGGTAGACCTTGTAGTGAAGAATGAAAGAACATCAGAGAAGTTTATAGCCGGTATTGCAGAGGAAACATATGACCAATCCAAAATCCCCAGTGAGTCCTAAAAGCACAAAATGGTTTCTGTGGATGTTGAAGTATGGATACTCCTCAAACATACTGAACACTGCCCCTGTTATCTATTTGTATGCTCACATAAGCTAATAATGCTTAATTTTGCCACTTCTTCCTGGAAATTGATTATTCTTCTGTTCAAAATGCTATCTTATCCTTACCTTTCCACTTTTTTTTAATCAACTTTTGTCCAACTTTCTTTGTTCATAATCTATTAATAGATCATCTGTAATAATACTTCCAGTTTTGTCTTTTTTCAGAGGTCCTGTGTAGATTTCAGAAGTGTCAAGGAACTTTCTCCCATGAACACATTTCCTTCTTTTTGAATATGCCTCTCCAAGCAAGTTTTGGAGTGGGCTGTCAAATACAGGTTGAATTATATGTGGAGCAACCCCTCTTTCTGTTGAAGGTAGAATATCCTGTGAAGGACAAATTAACTTTGAGATTGTCTCAAATAATTAAAGATGCTAATTTATAATTTTTTCTGTTCCAAATTACTCTAGACTTTTGTGAGACTGATATGACTGTAATTTATGTCATATAACTTTATATATTTTGTCAAAGCATACCAGATGAGAGTGTAGGTAACTCCAAATCATAGATGAGCATCTCCAGAGGGACAAGTCAACTGACTGAGGCTGATAGTCTGCAATACAGGATTTCTCTGTTAGAAACTGTGTTCATCTTTATGTCACCCTGACCCAGCAAACCATCTTGACTGAGGACTTGGCTATGCATTGAATTAGTCAAGAACAGCCATTCCAGAATTCTTTCTGAATAATTGTGTGTGCCTACATATTTATTCCAACTACCTCTCCCTATGCTCTTGGTTATTCCTAGTTGTTTCTAATAGACACCTAGATTCCATATGCTCTTTTAATCCCAGCTGAAGCATTAACAGGCTCTAACAGAGTCGATAATGTTAACATTAAGATTTCCCTGAAGTTACATTGCTTGGTAGTAGGTGTTTAAGGAAAAATGCTGTAACTTAGGTTGGTGACAGCCAATTCTAGGACTAGACTGAGGTATCACTAAGGATATTCTCTTTACTCCTCCCTCTGCAGTTAGACACCGGTGGAACAGGATTACACACAAAAACAATCAGCATGTCTAATGTCTGTCAGCGTCTCTCTGTGATAGCAGAAAGCTCCTGAGATGAGAGGATGCTTGTTTAAGCATCTCAGTTATATGCCATGTTCTGCAGGATGAATCAGGACAAGGTCACCAAGTCCTCTATCTGTGCAGAAGGTGATGTTCAGACATGTTCCGATTGATACAGTTTTGTAGTCTCTAGAACACCACAAAATTTTCCAAGTCTCCTGGAAAAATATGACTCTGTAGTTTGAGTATCACTGAAGATGGGATTTCTGCCCTGCTTTCAATTTCATTGTAGTGTGGACTCCAAAATTCCGTGAAAAGTTCTGCCTAAACTTTTAGCTCTTATGTGTTATCCCAAATGGGGCAATTGGGTGTGTGTAAGAAGAATGAAGGTAAACATGAGGGAAAGTTCTTGTAGATAAAGAAATGGAGAGGAAAGAACTTAAGATACCAGCAGACGAGGAAATCCAAAGAGCTGATTTATGAGAGTATAGAGGCAAAAGACAAAGACAGCGCCCTAAAGTTGATTGCAGTATTCCACAGGCGTGCTGAATAGTGAGTTGTAGTTGCTGAGTGACCTCATGAAACTTCTGTTCCTGCTGTACGTGTGTTGGAAGTTGAGGCAGTCTTTTGATTCCATACTAAAATCTGTCAGAATTTGCAAGCTGGAAACCTAATTCCAACACAATGGTCTAACAGTGCAAAGAATGAGTGATAGTCATCTGGGGACAGTATGGTGTAAGGTATCAGTGAACCCTATTTTCTGAGGAAATCTGTTGGGGGTTTTTTGTATGAAATTCTTTTTTTTTTTTTTTTACTCTGTGAGGATATACTTCAAAGTGATAGCCTTCAAAGACAACCCCTCTCCAAGCTCCCCACCTTGCCAATAAAGAGGGACATGGCTTTCAGCAGTAGCACTAGTGCAATTAAAAAACCCACTCATAATTCAATGACCTTCTGTGTATTTTCATCTTTGAGGCTCAAGGAGAGAGCATCTTCATTACAAAAACTGTGAGACTCATCTAAATTATCTATTGACCTTCTGGAACCAACCCAGAAGGTGATAGCCATTCATTTCTGCACACAAAGGGAAGAGGTGGGTGTGAGCCAGAAACATGGTAGGAAAGTGAATTTTCCTAAAGTGTAATGTATATTTATAGGAACTATTTGTTAAGTAATTTCAGAAAGGCCCATTTGCATCTGATGCATCTGACTGTGGTTACTTTATAGAAAGCAAATCCTTAAGTTAGTCAAGTAAACTCATCAGGGTAAATTTACCCACCCCATCTGCACTTGTTCCAGTTTTCTCTCAGGTGGAAAACTTTCCTGTTGTAACTAACCCCACCACTTACCCATGTAACCTTTATTTAGATAGGGCCAATAATGTCAGACACCTCTGGTGAAATCCTAACCCATTGAAATCAGTGGTGAAACTCCTGTGGATTTCCATGAGGATTTCTTTCTTACAAAAGAACCTTTCAGAGAAAAGAAAAAGACATTTAATTTTCTGCTTGTGTTAGATAAATGTAAAAACTGTGACCATAGGTAATTAGATCATATTCTCCTTCACACTGTTTTCCTCTTACTTGACCTGTATTTAATTAAGGAGTTACCATTTCTGCATGGATCATTCTGCACATGGAACTCAAAATTCCTATATCACCTTGAGCTTATGTTTGAGTCAAATTAGAAATGTTTATCCTAATTTGAACCATTTCCTAACCTCTGATGCTGATGACAATAGATGGATTTAATCTTAATTTTTTTCTGTAAATTGTTAATCAAAATATGAAGAATGGCTATCTGATATAAATCCCATGCAAAACAATTTTGCTGTGGTATGATGAATGCATACTTTAAATTCTCCTCTTCTTCTTTTTGTCTATAAACCAATTATTTAGTTTTACGATTTTCTTTATCCAGTCTCAAAATTTTCCTTAGGGCAGCTTATATTTAATACCACATGCACTAATCCATCATGTGAAAAGTCAAAGGCATTCGAAAAGTCTAGATGTCTGTTGCTCCTATGATTCATGTCAATGGATAGTTCTCCTAGAACCTTGAGGTTAATAAGATGTTTTGGTCTAATTTGGTTCATAAATCCAGTCTGATCTGGTTTTATACATCTTTATGCATTTAATACATCTTTTATATTTTTAACGTTTCTGCTACTGGCTTTTTTAGCCAATTTAAGTGGCGCTGAAGCCAAGTTAATGCCACTGGAATTGAAGATTTTACATGTTTGAGATCATAGATCATAGAATATCCTGAGCTGGAAGGGATGCAGAAGGATCATTTAAGTCCAACTCCTGGCCCTGCACAGGACCAAATCTCTGCAAGTTCCCAAGAACATTATTTTTGCCACTGTTTAGTTTTAGAGCGTAAGTGTGTAACAGATACTGTGAAGCAGTATGCTTGGTAACATGTTAGCTTGGGCCAAAGTTAAATTAAACACAATTTGTTTTTCTTTAAATTTTTTGGGTTTTGCTAGCTATATGAATTTTTTTATCCTTAGCCTAAAATGTTCTTGCAAGATCTATTAACGTATATTTTAACATATATAAAAATCTGTGATACCTACATGAAGACATCTAAGGAAAAATGCTACTAGAAAACAGCCAGCAATTGTTTAGAGCTGGAGAGCAAGTGAAATCAGAAGGGCCTTAGCAGATGACACAAGGAGTGCTAGATGTAGTAGATGCAGATGACAAAATAAAATGTAGCTAAAAATAAGAGTAACTGTTATTGTTGCATTTGTATGGATGCTTTTTCTCTCCTAAAAATTTTAGATGCATGGGTGCTTTTTTTTTTCCTGGTGCATAAGTTTTCCACCATCCAGCCGTTCAACAGCTTCAAGAGTCAAGACATCTGCCTTGGAGATGTACTCAAGTTTTGATGAGCCTTAAAGCATTGTGGGTTTTGGCATAATGTTGAAATGAAATCTTTGATTCTTGACGGCTGCTGACTGCATAGAATGCTTTTTTTTTTGCTTTTTTCACCCCTTTTAGTGTGATGTTTACTAAACATTATAAGAATGTGCATCATTTTGAAGAACAGTTTAATTCCCTTTATCCAAAGAGCTTTCTGTAAAAGTGATACATTCATAGGAGTTAACGTCCTTTTGGTGAAGAATGCTGGCAATTTTAACAGCTGTGTATGTATGTGTGTAAAAGCACAGACTAGGGATAAAAGCCTTTGTGAAGTTTTGCACATGGTAGCAGAAAGATGCCATCAGATGTAGTGCTGGAACTGACATTCCCATCTTGGCATCCCTGACCAGTGCTGACTGTATGTTAGAGAGGAGCTGCAGCTGGGATGCTGTCAGCTTCACAGAAACAAAAGCAAATGTCCCCCAGAAGCAGTTGCAAATGCTGTACAGTGCTGCTCATGTAAGCTGCAAAGCCAGATGGTGTGGCTCATGTGGCTCATGCACATGGGTGAGCACTGCAGGAGCAGACCCATTGTCACAGAATTTCTGTGACGATGGAGACTTGAGGGAAGGAGTATGGTCATGTAGCATCAGAGTGGGTAACTCATGTTGGCAGTAATGCCTGCCTTCTCCAATCTGTAGAGTGATTAGAGATCCAGTTATGACTGATGGTTCACACTGATGCTATGACAGCCCTTAGGGCAATTTCTGTGCTGCGTTTTATTTTGTGTTTATTAAAGGTGGCATCTCTCCAGCTGCTCTTCACCAGCAATAATCACTTTTCACTTGATCTAAATGAAAAGAACGATGACCACTGCCTTTATGTGGTGGTGGTAGAAACAATAACAAGCCCATGTCCAAGACTGTGGAAAAGCCAAAATTTAACTAAAAACAATAGGATAAGAAATTTCAGAGGGAATATTTG
Organism: Myrmophylax atrothorax; assembly: GCA_026770055.1. Lineage (NCBI taxonomy): Eukaryota > Metazoa > Chordata > Aves > Passeriformes > Thamnophilidae > Myrmophylax > Myrmophylax atrothorax. The sequence continues at coordinate 12,300,114 of JAOXXN010000395.1, read as the reverse complement.
CCAGCTCAGCTGATTTGTAGGTGTCCATGGGTGAGAGACATCAGTGAACAAAATAGTAAATGAATAAAAAGAAGCAGACATGGCAACAGGGATCATGGAGACATTCACAGAGCTTAGATACACAGTACATAATGGAATGGCAGACTTAGATTTCACGATAATTATATTCGCCCTTGGTTTTTTTTTCCCCCCAGTTTTGTTCAATAAAAAAGGACTCTTTCCTTCTCCAAACAGAAGCAAGTGAGCAAGGATGCAGCTATGGGCAAACTTTCAGACAAATGGGAAACCAATTTTCTTTAATTTAATCAAGGTTCAGTGTCTGTGGGAGGTTGTCAAATGTGCCCAGGCCTCATCACTACTTTTGGATTCACTCCTGTGAGCTGCTGAAAACTGTGGCCCTGAGCCAGCAGCACCATAGATTGTGTGAGGGTTTTTAAGTGTGCAAATGGCCCCATGGGTTCCGTGGGACCATTTCTGTGTTTAAATTAAATGTGCTGAAGTGCTTCACTGCTGCAGAGCCAGAATGCCTGACACCATCGACTGGGTCTTTGGAAATCTAATTAATACATTTCAGTGCCAAAATGGGAACAAAGTTCTTTTGAAAGTGTCTGCTGGGTTAGGTGTCTGAATGTTGAATACTGAGTTTTCCTAAAAATCTAACCTTTAAATATCAACCCTGATAATTTTTACTGAGAGTTTAACAGAAACATGTAGTCAATATTTTTAATCAATCCTACCTGCCATTACAGGTTATAAGGTGAAGGATTTAAAATGAACTAAATAACATGTGGGCTATTGTAGTTATTTATTTTGCTGATTTAGATACAAAAATGTAGGTTTGTTCCAAACAATGTAATTTTAAAATTTAATTAAATTTAAACATCACACATTTCTGAAAATAAAGTTGACTTTTATTTTTAAAATTAGTCTTTCCAGTATCTCTCAAAATCAATTTGCAGTAGTAGTCAATGTGATTGACACATTATGTCATGCTTGTGCTCATACACATAGGGCCTGAGTCTTGTGCTAACCAGTATTAGCCTTTGCTCTGCTTGTGTTTAGGAAACACTGTACTGATAACTGCTATTTTATGAGTGTGGCTAAGGCCGTATTTATCTATGCAAGCTTTACTGGTTGTGCTATGCTTAAGAATTACCATAATTAAGACTGCAAATTCCATAGTTAAAGCTGCAAATAAGAACGATTTTTATCAGTGCTTATTTTAACTGTTGAGTTTGCAAAAAGGAGATTTTTTTTTGGTGCGTGTGTGGGGGTGACACCACTTCAGTTATCTCAGGATTTCTATTGGCCTACTGTAATTCTTTCCTACTTTTAAGCATCTTAAATAAAATGCTGGCTGAATAATCATGAGATGAATTACAATTCTGAATAACTTTCTACTGTGCCTGCTATTTGGTAGCTAGCAGCCAGGGCAGACATAGTGGTCATTGGTGACTGGTTTTATGGTGCACACAAGTGAGCCCTCTGGATATTAGCAAAGTAAACTTTCAAGGTGGGAACTCATCACCTTTTGGAAGTAATTTTGGTGGGTAAAGTCTGATAAATCCACCTCATCTGAATGGTATAAAATGTCAGGGTACTGGAACTGTTGAAATTGAACTTGTCTAATATTAAAGACTTCTATTTAGTGCAAAGTCAACAGGTGCTAGGTCTTTGCCTTTCTGCTTCCATCTGACTAGGCCAAAACTTTTCATATACATGAGCTGTCTGACCTTTTTCTTCCTAGCAGAAAAATCTAGAACTTCATAAAAACAACATAACTGAAAGTTTCATTGTCCCCAACGTTCTTCAACATCAGTTATCTAATTCTTAGTTGGGAGATTCATTGTCTTGAAAATTAAGCAAAATGTAGTTGCTTTGGCTGACCAGAATCTTGGGAAGATGCATCATGGAACTAGTTCTGCAACTTACTTTTCCTTGTTGACTGTATTTCTTTGCTATTCTTTGATATCTATTTTCAAGATTTCTGCTGTAGCTGGGGTAAACAGTAGATATGTTGTAAAAGTTTGCTATCAGCTCCAGAGAGAAGCTGTAATGGCACAGATAATGCTCTTGGTAAGTAATGATTTCTTGAAATGATAATTCATGTGATGTTTGTGTGTGGTGTGTGTATTTAACTAACAGGACTGAGTATTTACAGAGGGTATATGCATTTTGTTTACAGGTGTTGACTGGTTTTCCTTTCTGTTCTTTTGGTATAATGCACTAAAATCTCCCTTTTGCCCAAATTTGATAACACTGAACATATTCATACTGAATTTCTATCAATATGAAGGCCTAACAAAGTCTTTGAAAATGTCTCAGTTACTTTGGCCTCGGAGGTTTCTCTGGAATGCATCAAGTGCACTGATTATCTGCATTGCCCAGTCGCTTGTAAAAAATTAGCTCACTGTCATCTCTTCAATTCAGCAACCTAGAATGATGCAGCATAACCTCGGGAAACAGCAGCATTAAATTAGAGATGCAAGCTGCACACTGTAATATTAAACACGCGTTCTCCTACTGTGGCCTAATTTGCCTTTTTCTTTTTATGCTGATAATGTATCTGAACCCACACTGTGAGCAGTGTGTAATAAGTTTCTAGGCTTTTGGCATCTTTATGGACAAACTGTGGATTCTTTACAGCTTCAAACAGCAAATGGAATGAGGAGATCGATGGAATTCGTGTCTCAATGTGTGACATGGAAATGTGCCTAAACAAATGCAGTTTTGTAGCAGGAACACTTAAATTATGTTGAGGCTAAAAAACCAGATATTTCTTAACACATGAATTAATTAACTGCAAAATATTTCTTTCTCCTGTTGTTACACAAATTAAAAGGTTGGGGATTTGAATCCTGTAATTCAGTATATAAAACTGCTGTCAGAACCTCTGGCTTAGGAAGCCCTGAAACCGCAGGATGCTGGAAGTGTAACTAGGGGAGGGATCCTGGCGTGCTTGCTTTGCTTGTATGCTTTTCCTTAGGCAGCTGCAACTGGCTGCTGTCAGAGCCAGGATACCCTACGAGATGGACCTTTGGTCTGACCCAGCATGGCCATCATTACGTATGAATTCATGTGATAGGGGTATTTTTGATCTTCAGCCCCTTGCAGGTCTGGATCACCACTGAGGATGAAGGAAACTGACTGGAGTTAATTGTAAAACACTGTTATTCAGGTTTGGAGTAATTTCAAAGAATGTTGTGCTCTCCAAAAATATGAAAATCCACTGGATATACAGTCCTACTCAGAAGTAAATGGTATATGTTCACATATTCTGAAAGGATTTGAAGTAAAAAAAGTTGTTACCTTCTGATTCAGCAACATGAGATACCTTGATGGTGTTATACTTAACTCTCTACATCCTTCCAGTGTAGTCTGCTATGCATGTGGCATAGTTTTACAGTGATGATCTGGAAATAAACGTATTTTCTCATTTTTCTCTTCCGTTTAGTTTTTGGTTTTGTTTTTTGTGTTTGTTTTTTGTTTGTTTGTTTGTTTGTTTTGGTTTTGTTTCTCATAGTACATTCTTTGTAGCAATATCCTCTGGTGTTTGTGGTTGAAGCACCTAACACAAAGAGTCCTAAATTTATCTGGGATCTTTAGATGCTGCTGTATTGCACTCATGCCCAATGCTTTCAGCTGAGGTGGCAGAAGCCAGTTTTTCTGAGAGGAGGGAGAGTCTGCTTTAGATGCACCTTCTCTTTCCAGATCATAGATGTTTATGTAAGGCTGTAAAGTGTAAGTTAGAGTTCTGCTAGCAATGGAATAAATATTTCATTCTTTTGTTTAAATGATACCCCTTCTTTCCTGTATCCCTGCTGTCAGGAAAGCAGACTTGGCCCTGCATTATTGTCTCTTGATGAGTGTGGAAGAAGAGAGGGCTGAATTTGACACTGTCTGTCAGGTTACCTTCCTCAGGCCCACAGGCAGGGAAGCTGCCCTGGAAGGGGCCAAGTTAATTCAGATGTGACCCCAACTGCTATTTACATTGCAGAGAGCAAAAAGTGGGAAAAAAGGGTGAATACCATTGTACTTGGTGAACCTGTAGCTAAGTTGTTTGCAGTATTTGGAGAGCAGCGAGGTGTGTTGGGCAGCTGATGTCAAATAATGGAACTTTTCTGTGAGCACATATTTGTATTGGTATTGACCTTTCAGATGTTTAAAACAAGGTTACAACAGTGTGACTTCTTGAGCAGATGATCGAGCTGTCCTTTTGCTTAGTGCTGAGAAATACCAGCTATAATGAAAAATATAAAGAACAGTATGGAATGGTTTGTGTGGTGTGGGAAGAGCTGCTTGTCCTGTGCAGATCCTTCAGTCTGGGCTGACTGAATTAGGTACAGTTCTCCTTCAAATGTTCTTTGGACAGCATGATCTGAAGGTGGCAAGTGAAAAGGGAGCTAAATGTATTCAGCAGGAGGTAGACTGAAAAGGGAGAAAATGTTGCAAAGAAAGCAGGAAGTCTGAGAAAGTCTTGATTTAATTTCCATAAATGTTTGTTCTAAAAATGCAGCAAGTACCAATATGAAAAAACTATTAGATTTATCCTATTTTCTCTTCTGGAATTTTGCTGATTACAACAACTTCTGTAACAGAGGATTTTGGGTTGTAGTGGTTTTGTTTGTTTGTTTGTGTTTTTTTTGTTTGGTTGGTTGTTTTTTCCTTTGAATGCGATTATTCTGTCCACTTACATGAACCTGTATTTAAAACTAATAGGGGAAAATAAAATCCTACAGTTTCTTGAGCATCTATCTGGAGGGCCACAGTTTCTGGTAAAATAAAGTTGTTAATGGAATTAGAATCACAGTGACATACTGTGATAAAGGCTTCTCTTTATTACACCCCTAAGATTTAAGAAGGAAATGGTCCAGACTCCTACAAATTCTTGTGAATAGTGAGGAATATATACATTAGTGTGCCAGACAACATATCTGTATTATATATGCCAGATTAAAGCACATGAAGATTTCAGCTGAGATGGCTTTCTGGAGAAGTTCACTGTCTTTATGATAATTTTAAAGCTCTGTTTTATTGATTAGATTCTTGAGAGCAAGAGGTTGAACTAATTCAATCTGAATTAGTTTTATCTGAATGTTCTAAGAACGTAATCTTTGTCTACAGCAAATGAGGGATGTGAATTTACTCAGTTGTCTGAACTTTTCACTTCTGATGTTCATTTCAGATGCTTATACTTTAAGCCACAAGAATTTAGAAAAGTTATGAAATGTGGTAAATATCTGTCTTTTTGTTTGGTTTGATTTGGTGTCTTTATTTATTTATTTAAAATGAATTTAGACTTCGGGCAAAATAAGAGACTAAAGACAGAGACAGGTATTGCTGTTAATAATCGTGGAGGTGTTGGTGTGGTAACGGTTTGCCTGGACACGTTAAAAGTGACCTTCTCTATGGAATTGAGTAAATTGGTGACCAATGTGTGGGAACATAAGCTATTTTATTACACTTATTCCACAACGGTTTCTTATGTAGGGATTCTGTTATAGAGTAAAATTTGTTAGTTTATTAGCAAAATTATTATTTCACAATGTAGTCTTATTGTGTTATTCCAGCAGATTATGTCTGTACAGAAAGGTTTTCTGGAACAAGGAAACAAAATACATTGTCTGAATCTTCATGTGGCCAAAAAGGTTAAAGGGGTTAGTTCATTTGTATTTTGCCTGTATATTGAAATTCCCTATATGAGCACCAAGACAAAAGGGTGTCAGTGACGGAGCCAAACGTCGATTAGGATGTGGAATAGAGTGATTCCTCACTGCTGACAGATGGGATTATACTGTTGGGAAACGTTTCCTTCCTTTCTTTCAGTTTGATTTTTGATAAAACTATGTAAGAAAAATAAGAAATCCAAATGCTTAAAAATTCAGTCCTGAGCTTTGATCATTATTTTGTGGTTCTGATTTTTTTTTAATATGAAGCCCATGTCTATCTTGAGCACTTCCATTTTCATCTAAGGCCATGAAAATTAAGTTTGTAAATTAGGTATTGTATTACTGGTTGAAAATGGCATTTTTCTGTTGTTCAGGATAAAATGTGTTTAAGTCTTCTCTTTTTGTTATAACCTGGAGCAAAACTTATAGATTTCCATGGTATATAAAATCTGAGAATTTAATTTTTAAGATTTTGAATTACTGTTATCTGATACTTAAGTGATTTTGTTTTGTTAGTATTGAAACATGCTATGTATCACTATTTTATGGCAAAGATATAAAATAAATGAAGTGGTGAAATAGAAATAAAATGGAAATTAAAAAAAATGCAGCAGCAATTGTTTATTAGAAACTGTCACATCTAAGACTTCATCAAAATTGTTGAAAACTTTGGATTTTGTTCAAATTGCTTTTTCCAGAGAGTAGTACCTGATAAAATTTTCTTTGCTCTAAAGTGTTCTTGCATCAGTATGGTACATATTTCAAACATGAAGGAAACAGTTTACTTGCAACTAGGTGCCCCAGTCTGAAAACTGTGCCCCCATTAATATTAATGGGGATTAAAGGTAAAACAATACATAGCTGTCATTAGTCATCAGTATCTGATGGTCCATCAAGCTTGAAAATCAAGCATTTGCTTTAAAAACAAGTCACTTCTTCACACTTAGGAACATGAAGAACAACCTGTATCAATTCCAGGTGTAATGGGTTTGAATAAAAGGTATCTACAATCTCTAGGGCATATCTTTGCAGTGGGACTGCAGGATGGACGTAGTGAATTCTAGTTCATTCAGTCCTGAGGAGACATCTGTGGATATAAAAAGAGAACTCAGTCCACCAGGCACAGGATTTGACTCCTGCTGTTGCAATACGTTACTACTGCTCTTTTCCCAAGATCCCGAGATTCTGTATCTGAAACAGCTATCAGGCTGATATTTGTGGTTAGAAGAAGAAAAAAAGGCTTTGGTGGGATTTACATGGGATAGTTTAAACACAGTGAGAAGGATTTGTATGAGTAATAATGAATTGTGATGGGGCTGTGGAGGAAGAGATCAAGATTGTGGAGGGAAAAGGAAGAAAGGAAGCTTCAGAGATTAGATAAGCAGCCATAATTTTCATAGCATGAAAATTATCCAAACCTCAGAAGACATTGTGGGTTCATATATCATTGGATTTTGACCTGTGCTGGAAATTCTTTTTAGCAGAAATACTGTAATGAATTGGCAAAACCCATATATGTTTTCTTTGAAACCTCTTGTCTTTATGCCAATGTAAGCAAGAGAAATGCTTTTACCATAAACCTTTAGATTTCCTATAATCCATGATTGTTGTTTCACTCCCAACACACTTAAGCACTGGGTTAAAGTTTTTTCCTTGCCCTTTTTTTTTTTATTTATTTTTAATCTAAGCACAGTTTTAGGAGTTTCTCTTGTTTTGTTGGGCGGAATATCCTACTGGTAAATTTCTTTCTGCACATCTTGAGGTCTCTCACATTCAACAGAGCTTATCAATGGGCAGCACTGAACATTAAAATGCATGAAGTTGAATTAGATTCTTCATCCTCCAAATGACCCCATAGATAGACACCTTGAAAGAATTGTCATTTAGAATACAACTAGCAAATATTATGCATTTTAGGCTGGAAGCATGGAGTTTGAATCATAATTATAGATGAACAAGTATCAAAAACAGTTGTGGAATGAAGCCAAGAAATTATCAGTTTTTCAAACACCATTTATAAAAGGCATTTTTGATTTTTCTTTGGTTACACATGCACAGATATTATGCAAGCAGCATACTGAATCATGACAGTAAGATCTTTGGTGTATGAGGTGGTGGGGTTTGTTTCTTCAAGTTTTTCCTTTGCTGCTGTTTAATCTGGAATTGGTTCTTATTTCTGTTAGTTTTAATTGTCTGCTATGAATTCAGAGGTTTTATGTTGGTATACTTGGCATACTTCCATTTTATCCTTCCTTGCCATGCTGAAAATGGGCTCTGGATCAGACATTGTGAAGGACATGCATTTGCAATCGTTCTTTTGAAAACAGGCCTATCCCCAGAAGCACACATCTGCTTGTTGATGCTGCTTCACAGCTCACTGTTTGTCACAGGTGCAATCTTTCAGTGTCTAATAATAGTGGGTGAACCGATACAGCAAGAAACTCTCTCACACAGTTGTTTTCAGACTATTTGTGACACCCAAGGGATTGAAAACTAATTCTGGAGCATTATCCAACACCAGGAGCATTTGTATACTGAAGAAGAAAGATGGCTTTCTCTCTTTCCTTGTTTGAGACCTTTCTGGTCAATCACAGTGTACTGACTAACACAATTTTTCTTCACAAAATAAAGACAACACATCTGGAGACACCTCCTGCCAGATAGACTGCCATGTGTTGTACTTACAGAGGATCAATGATGAGTTACTTCACTTCAGAGGACAATTCTCTGGTCACAATTTCTTGAGTTTGATTGATCCCAGTATCACAGAGGAATACACAGCTTTGTGGAACACAGGACTGGTGCTTTCAATAATGTTTCTGCAGATGTGTGTCTGGTTTAGCATGACATATTCCAGTCTGTTCATTTTGTTACTCTGAAGGTGTAATGACATAGCACGACCTTTTCCATTTTGGGGTTTTAACACAATGACAGCAACTATATTTTATATAATGCAAAGGGTCTTTCCAAATTTTTGTGGAGAAGACTGATCTTCAGACTCTGTGTCATATGATAGAAACAGAAAATACTCTAAGGGAGGGGAGGAGTATTCAGGTGTGAAAATGTATGCAATGTGTCCTGTGCTAGGCACCAGCCTCTCGTATACATTCTAGTAAAGAATCACTAACTTTCAGAAATAAGTCAATTACGCGGTTTTCTACCACTTTGGTATACCACATTTGCATGATCTGATCCTATTAATTCACGTTCTCCTGAATCCCACTGCACTTTTTTCTCTGAAAAGCGGACCTCAAAGAGATAGGAAATTGTAAAGTCTCCCAATTCCTGCCTTGTGACCACGTGAAAGTGAAACAGACTTTGGCTTGTCATGAGAATTTTACTAGTAATACTATAGAGCACATTTGAAGAAAACCAAAATTTTCTGGCTGAGTAAAATTCATTTTACTGATGAAATCCTTGATGTTTCAAGTGGAAACCCTCTTTGGTAACTGAACAAAGCCATCAGGTATGTTATCTGACTTGACAGTCTGGTGTTTGATTAATCAAACTGTTAATTTGATTTTAAATGACTGATGCTCTTTTAGTACTTCTGACTTAAGTGTCTGTTTATAATTACGGTACTGAATCAAAGGCTCGTCTTAACCATTGTACAGATTAGTTTGAAAAGATGTGTTTTGATTTTAGTAGTCGTAAAAAACTAGCATTGGTGTTTACTTTAAAGCACAAATATGTTCAAAGAAACACATAGTTAAAGTGATAAAGCAGTGCCCTCACACTTTTTATCTGAAAAAGGAATGGAAGGGTGCAATTTTTAATAAGTTATGTAAACAGCACACTTTATATTCTTAAAGACATAACCAGTTTGGGGCATTCATAGCAGTTTGATTGGTGGGCACTTAGCTTTGTGTAATGGACATATATAATACAAAAGTTTTGTAAAACTGTTGGAGGTAAGGGATTTAATGTTGTGTGCAGCTGCTTGCATCTTGTGTTTTGCTGGGAATTTGTAAATTCCTGATGAACTTTGAATTGAATATAATTCTGTGTGCTGTGGTGTATTTTCTAGTGGATTGCAGTAAACATTCAGATATTAGGATAGCTGAATGTTTGAGTGTAAGTGAACATCATGAGTAAGGTCCTAATCCTATAGGCAGCCAAGCACATGTTTCATTGAAGTCATCTGTTTAGTCTCATTTGGCCTGATAGTTATATGAACTCTTAAATACAAATCAAATCTATCACTTTCCACAGGCTTCATGTATGATTATAACTGCAGGAGAGTGTCTGCACTTGGAAAAAAGGCCAAAAATTTCTGCAAAAAACCATTCTTTGAAATAGTTTAGATTATGGCTCATCACTAAGGTGGTAAACTCAATCTCTAGTAAATGTACAAAGTACTGTAAAAGTATAATCTTGGTGTAGCAAACAAAAAATGCCTGGAGGCGTTATTTCTGCCTATTTTTAAACTCTGCATGTCTCAGATAATACATTATCATCCCTAGTTTTCCTCACAAGCTTCTTGAATATCTCAGGGGTATGTGTTGCAACACTATAATTATATAGCAGAAAATCCAATCACTTCACAATGACATTATTTTTTCGAAGTGTCTTTTTGAGCATTGTAGTTAAGTGGGTGTTTAAAAAATATTCTAAATTTAAAGAAAGTTTTCCATGCCTCCTTTTTGGTTTCTCAACTACATACAGTTTCAAGAGGCCTGATTTTCAGAGGAAAGGTACTCGGCACTTTCTGGAAATGAATACTCACATAGGCAATTCAGGCATTGTAACAGCCAAAATCATTAGTCATTCTTGAAAATCTTGGCTGAAGGACACTAGACAATGGAATCTCTATGTCTGTAGGGTTTACTCTTTCCTGTTTCTTTTGTTCTCACATCACAATTTCATAAATTCTTCAGTCACTGCAGCTTTTCCAGAGTACATAGATGTGAATTTTGACTGTAAAACCAAACTAAACCACCTCATTGATTCTTCCCTTTAGTTTTTCATATATTATATAGAACAGTATGAAAGGATGAAAAATCATTATTTTTTTCCTTAGCAAGGCATCTTTTTTGGGAAAAAAAATTAGTCTCTAAAGGAAAGGAGAATGGGAAAATATAGTTTTGTCCTCCCCCACTTCCATCCAAACCGTAGACAGTTGAATATTCTAAGTTAGCATACCTAAATAACCCTTACTTTGTTGACATGTCAGTAGCCTAGATTTTTTTAAAAGAAAGAATACTGAACTTGGCTGAGTGAATGGATTTTGTCTCCCTTGACTGTGGTAGAATCTATCCTGAGAAGTTATATAAATACATGGATTTGATTTTTTTCCCTGTTTCATGATTCTCTGTTCTTCCTGTGTCAAATTCACAAGGAGGTTACTTATAGAGCAGAATACACTTTTGAGAGCTGTGTATCCTCAGGACTCCAGAGTACACCGATTCCTGGGTCATGCATCCAGAGAGTTACTCTGGGCTCTGTTGTACCTTTTCCATCTGTGTTCAAATACACTGCAGGTTTGCAGTAGGGAGCCATGTCATTGTTCATTCTATTCTGCCTTAGACTGTTGAAGATCTTTCCTGGGGACTGGAATGGCTTACAAATGGGGTGAATTTGAAGTTCAAGCTAGCTAGCTAGAAATGTCTACCGGGAACATTGAATGCAGTCTAAGGCAGTGGCAGTGGTTATAACTTTGTGAAACCATAACACCAGTGAGAATGGTATTTTCCCCAGGTTTTCAGAAACCTGCAGGGCAAAGTGAAAGACAGCAGCATCTGTCCTATGTGTTTCTTAGGTTTGTGAATAATTTTTTTTTCTTTTCAGAATGAAAGAAAAAAGGAAAACTTTTTTACTGAAGGAACCCTAGGGATGGGGCCAGAATTAATTTCAACTAATTGTAATACCCAGCTGAGATTAGGAGCCCTGTTCTATAGTGCATGAGAAGAGGTAATTTTAGAGTAGCAACACTGAATTATCCTTTAAAGCTGTCTCTCAGCATTGACTTATATAGGCAACCTTTGTTGATGTGCCTCCTAATTAGGCACCCCAGAGAAATTCCTGCAGTTAGTGAGATGAATTTGGATCTCAGGGAAATAAAACTTCCTCAAATTTATCTCCTGTACATAGCACAAAATTATACAGAAGAACATACAAGCATTTACGTTTAACAGAAAGGTGTATTTTTAATCTGGAAAGTTGAACACTAAAACTTATTTTGATAAACACCTTGCCTTGCTTGGCTAAGGAGGAGTCAAGGCACAGAATTTTTTTTTTCCAGTTGATTTTCATTTGTACCACCGTTATTACTTCTGAGCATATTTTTACAGTCTGAAGTTCAAAATCGCCATATATGTATCATAGTTGATGAGTCTATCATATTTGATGATGCTTGGCAGGAATATTGTTTGATTTGGATGACTCTCTTAGCAAGAAATAGAGGTAATGGTACCATTAACCTGCAATGGCAGCTGTGAAGTCTGGCAAAAAGGAGTAATATTTAAGAGACAATAATATTGCATGTGAATAAACTTCTTTTATAACAAGATATGAATGGACCCTTTGCATCAGGCCAAAATTTGACAGTAAATTCTGGATATACTTTGCTCACTCTCACTCTTCTATCTAAACTTAAAATTTAGATACCAAAGAGCATAATTATAATTTTTTCTTTTGTTTTGCATGTTTTGTATGGATCTCTTATTAGACCTGCATAAGGGTAAACCATAGTTTTCAAATCAGATGAAATGCTGCAACGTGGCTGAAGAGCTCTGCATAGAGGATTTAGTATTCTCAAAACCTGTTATTATTATTCATTTAAGGAAGTCTGTGCAAGTTATCCAGAATAATTCTTGGAGTCTGAAATAGGCATTTTCTTGCAGATAGTGCTACTCACTGTCTTCTCTAGCACTGACCTCCGAAAAGAAATTCTTCACAGAAGAATCACACAGAAAAAGCATACTTTACTTAGCTGTCACAGATCAGCAATGGGAAAGCAGTTAAATTTATATCATCATCATCATATCCAAATCTTTCTATTCTTCTTCCTTATTTCAGATTTTTCACAAACTTTGACAGCAATAAACTGGAGCGCACTATAA
>JAOXXN010000395.1:12253111-12287284 GCA_026770055.1 Myrmophylax atrothorax | reverse complement strand
AGATGTTTCTGTGGGGAAAAGAAGGAATGTGAACTTGTATATCCTGATAAGTAGCTGCTGTTAAATTATTAACCGAATATCTCAGCCTCAGTTCTGGCAGTTTCAGCTCTTGTTCTCCTTCAGAGCAGCTTTGGCTTTAAGTGTGATAATTGTTAACTGTAACAGGAAAACTGAAAGTGAAGGGAATGGGAGTTTATACTTAACAAAAAATCTCGCTGCAAACCTCTCTTGTTTGGGTGTCCTGACTTTGTTATAAATATATAATGGTTGTACTTTTTTTTTCCGGTGAAGGGAAACAGATTTTTATATATGAAATTAGGAAATTGATCCTGTACTGACTATGGATTGAAGTCAAAAGCTATTAACTTCAAGTATTCACAGCTTTAAATCCACAAGGGCAGAGTATTTACAAGGGACAAAGAGGACGTATATGGATGTACTGCTGTGTGCAGGGAGAAGTTATGGGTGCTAGGTTGCACTATTGGAATTTCTTTGGATATATCCAGCATTTAATGGTAAAGTTGAAGGAGTATCCTAAGCAGGTTTACCCATACATCAGTTTTGACTGGGAGCTCATACTGGTTTTAGTACTCTGCATTGTTAACTCGAATTTGCCACATCCAAAGTGCTCACGTTCTGTTCTGGATTGGTCACTGCAAATAAGCTCAGCTCAGCTGTTTGCAGTAGTATAGAAGCAAGGGAATTTGCTGAACCACAGAGATCTGGGACAGTATATACAGGGTGGAAGGGGAGCCCCGGCAGTGAACATGACAAAGCACTTCAGAGGGATTATTTTTAATATTTTTGTTTGCACCTTTGGTCAATGTATTAAAGATCTTCCCTTCTAAGAAGCTTATGCATTGGCAACACTGCCAAATAGGTCTCAAAAGTTCCTATAAACTCCCTTTTTTTTTCCTAGCAGACCTAGCTGTCTGCCCCACACTCTGTGTCCCCTCCATAGCAGGATGGTCTTACAAGTCCTCTGCAGTTTTTGCTTCCTTCTGCTTGCACTTCACTTTGTTTTCTGTGCAGGTGATAGTTTTTCTTCATGCTGCTTTGACATTGGCATATTAACCCTGCTTGAGAAATCTTCTCTCCATTTTGCACCTGTTCTGTACAGAGTGCTTGCTGCTACCTCTGCTGGCTAAGACTTTTAAGGTATTCTCCAGGGTGGATGGACTATAGGAGAGTGAGTGTTGAAGTACCTAAACTAGTTTTAACAGAGCTAATTTCTGTGCAAGGGTTAATCCAGTTTAGAGCTCTGTGCAGGCTAATGTCCTCTCCTAAATTAGCTGGCAGAACTCTGTGCTCTGAAGCCAAACTCTTCTTGTCACTTGTACTAGGTTTTAAAAGCTGCTTTGTATATATTCAGACTACAAGTAGGTTAGACATATGTTTGTGATCCTCCCCTTTATATGTTTAAATCCTAATTGAGGATCCTGAAAATGTTCCTGTCTAACTGCTAACAATCACAGGCATCACATTTTTCCCATATGAAGCAAGTCCCTGAGCCTGTGATTCTATTTGTGCTTATGTGTCTTAATAGTTACTTATTGCAATGCTCTGTAATTTTAGGGCACAAATTCATTTTTTTATCCCTTTTTTCTGTCTGCATTAATGAAGGCTTTGGAAGGTGTCCTGTTGTCTTTGTGATTCTTGGACCTTTTGGAGAGTGAAGAAACAAGGAGAAGGTGAGTAGTATGAAAAATCCTTTGTTTAATTTGTAGGCACCACTGAACAAACTATGATCATAAATTTCTGTTAGAAAGAAGAAAATATATATGAAATTAGTGTTGAGTAGCTCTCACTCTACAGTTCAGACCAAGGCTTGTTTAGGTTAATTGGAATATTTTCCTTATCTACTACATAAGTTGGGATTGGATCCTCAAGGAAAGTTTTATGAATGGCATCTGCAATGTAATATTTTAAAGCCTTTTTACCATCTGATAGAAGTTTCTAAACTAACAATACGGGAGGCAGACTATTCCACTGAACACTGCTATGCTGAATATGTTTCCTAAATAGATTTGTAAGAGACTATAATGGTCTGGTCTGATGTTAGTGAGATGAAAAAAATTTATTCAATAATGTTTTTAGGAAGTCTATTACTTCTCGTTGAGCAGTGGTGTGCAGTACAGGATGTATCATAAATATTTATGCACAGATATATGTCCATGCAGCCTGAACTTAATGAATAAGAATTTGATTGTGGTCAAATTGAAGATGTGGATTTCCAGAGGTATTATGATTGCTAAAGGGTAACCCAAGCTAGAAAAGATTAATGTAATTAAAACCAGACTATTGCAGATTCATTGATAATACTTCTACTCCAGAAAGAAAGTTTGCATGTCTTCATCTATATTGTTTATTAAAACCTCTCCTTTTTGCTTTGATTCTCTCATGCTGTGCTTACAGCTTCTATTTGTTGAGGAATTAAACATTCACGTTTGCTTCCTGAGTAGTTTCTTAAGTTTGTGTCAGACAAAACGAAAGGAAAACAAAGATTGTCTGGAAATTCTAAAGTAATTTAGTTTTTAAAATCCTTTCAGGAGATCCAGTGTTTACTAAGTGAACTACATAGGGTTAATTTACTTAAGTGTTCTGAAGGACTTGCCCAAATGAGAAAAGAAACATTACCTAGAGTTGCTGTTCTTTGCCAAGAACAAAAGTAAAACAAATCAGTGGCAGGATGAGTGGATCCGGTTAAATAATAATGTTTCTACAGCAGGAAGTCTGTCTATCAACTGAAAGATGAGACAGCAACATAATGACAATGCCCTGTGGATCAACTCTGAGAGTAAAAAAAAAAAGCATTTCACAACACAACTCATCCCCCAAAATACATCAATGAAAATATAAGATGACAGAATTCACAACTGCATTTTTTCAGTCTTCAAGCTCAAGTGTCTGGAAACACATTTCTTCTCTAGGTTATTCACATGCAGATTCCTCCTTGTGGTGGAATGCCCCAGGGTAAGGAGAGAGAGCAGAATTTGGCCCTTTCTGTTTGCTCACTGAGGCCAAGTGCTGCTTTCTCAGTGAAATACCTGCCTTCGAGCTGTACAGCTGCGATACGCAAGAGCAGCTTTGGCATTTCCTTTTTTTCTTTGGTATAGGAGGGGAGTCCTGTGATAGCTGAAGACTTTTTGTGGAAATGAAACATTCAGGGGTAGGTGACACTCACGAGTTTTGGCCTGAGATCTCGGGGTGTTGGGGCTTTTGTGATAGCAAAGGTAGAAAAAAGGCTTATCAGAATTAATATCAAGTTGTTAAAACATCCAAAGGGGCTTTTCAGTCTGGTGCTCTGTTATGCGTATTTCAGTTCTGGATGAGCGCAATGCTCCTAGGATACATGAAAATTTCCTGGAATTCAGCAACAGTTGTAAATACTTACTGTCTCTGAGAGAAAAATCTAGTTGTTTAATGTGTTATTTAAATCTGGATTTAACAGCTGACAGAAGTTTGAAAACTTTGGTCTCTGTTTCTAGGACTTTCAGCATTTTTCCAAATCAGTGTACTATTTTTTTTTAAATGCACGAAGCCTTCTCATACTGGCATCAAGAAATCCCAAATTGCTGTTTGTGTGCTTAAAACACCTGCAGGAGACAAAGGTGTTGGGCTGCTTTGCACGGACCGGTTCAGATCTCATTTCCATTTGGTAATTGCTGTGAAAGGTTTACCTGCTGTAGTGTAGTTTATTTTGTCTGGAAACGCCTCTGTCTCTGTGTATGGCTGCTAAGCAACAGCCCAGATATTTACTGTCAAACAAATAAAACAAAAGCCTCATCTGCCACTTGGAGGCCCGATGTCATTGTTACCGAACCACTCAGCTGGGTCATCATATTGGAGAGTCAGCTCTAAACTTAGTTTTCGAGCTTTTGACCACACAGTAATTTAACTTGAGGAATCCTTTCAGTCCTCACATTAACTAGCAAGATTATACCTGTTTGGGAGCATTCTAATTCCTCATATATTATTTATTTTAAATGATTTTGGTTTTCCTCATCAAAAGGGAAAAGGAAAACTTACCTCATGAGACAATCTAATTTTCAAAAGTAGAGTTACCTTCTTGATTCCCCTGGAACAATGAGGGATTTCTGTAATAAGTTCCTGGCATGGTTAATGCTGAGCCCTTCCCTTCTATTACCTCCCTTGCTTAGCCCAAAACAACAATCAAAATATATTTCTTGGAACCAGTCTGGGGAAAAAAGAGAAAAATAACAGAAACCCCAAGTCCCACAAGGAGCAGTCAGGCAGAAATGCTACTGACATAGGGAAATTACCATTGAGGCAAGCAGATAATCAATAGTAATCAAGTTGGTGGCTCTAAAATACAGCAGTTTCCCTCAAGACTTGCATTATGTTCATCTGTAGTGGGTCAGAGGCTAAGGCAGACTAATTGCAATTGATGTAAGCTTTTCAGAGAGATCCAGGGGACATGAGAAATTCACGGTTTTTAATAGCTGTAACTTGTCACCTTGTCCAAGGCTGCAGTTTCTGACTGTACCCTCTGTCACTATGAACACCAGCTCCTTCCTGTTTCAGCAGGTCTGTGTTAGTGCTCTGGTCACTTTGGGAACTGGGAGTGACATCTGCCAGGTGTCTGTACACACAGAGTTCTCCGGGGGCTAAACAGGGCGAGGCCTGAAAAGCACAGAGAATAATTTGGCAGTAATTTCAGTAGTGTTGCCAAAATTAGGCACCTAATATCTCCAGCTTCCATATACCCTACACCTCATTGCAGGCATATGCAAAAATATTTTCATGTAAGCTAGGTAAATGAATTTTGGTCTTTTCACCAGATGTGCACTGGAAATGAGTGATCCTGGCAAGGAATATTCAAGGAAGCCATGGCATCAAAATACCAAAGTATTCCAGAATTGCCTTTTGTTGTTGCAAGTTTCAGTATTTGTGGAGGAAATAATAAGCAAAGCCTGAAAAATAAAATCCACGAAACTGACTTCATGGATTTTGAAGCAGTCAGTACCCATACAGAGTCCTCCTCTGTATGGGTTTGGAATATTAATTTTACAGGCTAATCCATCTGGCCATCTGCTCATCTGAAATTCAAACAAGGCTGTGTATTGCAAGTTAATACCCTATAACAACCAATAGCTATAAATGATCAGCAGAATGTGTCATTCTGTCTTGCTCCTCCATCAGTGAATGACTGCGACATGTCATTTAATACTCAGCTACTGATTATTCCTGATGGGGAGGAAAGGTGAGAAAGCAGTTGATTGAGCTGGTAGTGATATTTGGCATGCATCTTGTGGATCCACCTTTTTGTTGCTCTCTCCTATGGTCCAATTATTATGGGTTGTGCCAAAGGCTAGAGGAAAGACTCTGTTTAGATCTTTAGATTGGAAGTAGCGTGACAAATAATTTCCTCTGAGAATTACTTTCCTGTGGAAAGAATTGGTCTTGACTATCCAGTCAAGACCAATATTTCAAGCTCTTGACTAGCCTGTGGAAACCATGAATATATGCAGTATTTTTCAGACCTAGTAAAAATTTGATTTGATGTGGTTCCAACCACCAAACAGAGGATTTCTATGCAGAATTAAGAAATACATATTGAGCTTTTTAATTTGTACCTAACTTTATTAAACATTTGGTAAATAGCTAATACTCTCTGAATCAACATCTTTAAATCACAAATATTTGCCTAATATTTTTAAAATTCTAACTTGAGTATAACAGAGCCAGTATTTATCATCTTTTTTTTTTCTAGCTTTAAACCTAAATTTTAATTTGTTTGACAAAGGATGCCTTAGCAAACCATGTGATTTGAGTAGCTGCTGAAGTCTTTGTCATGTCAGTGGTATACTTGAAAGGTTTAAGATTTTTGGATATTATGATTATACTCTTAATTTCTGTAACTTCTGTATGTGATTATGGCCTTAGTTATGTAATAAACATGAAATTCTAAGCAATAGTTAGTTATTCATTCTTTATGTTCTTAAGGTGCAGTAACATAACAAGGGGAGGATTTACAGAAATGAATTGTGAGGTAGGATCCAGTTCTGAGGCTTTCCATAACGATTTTGTGGCTGACCACCTTCTGTGCCTATGGAACACTTCACCTGTGTAAGATACTGACAAGTCAAAGCTTTTTTAGAGAGATATCTTGTCTTTCCGCCTTTTTGTTACGTGAAGTTGCTTAATGTTGTGTTTCCATTTCTCATTCTTCAAAATGAAAATGTTAAAAATAATGTCACTGAATTCTGATAAAAAAAAATTGAATCAGAACCCAAATTTTCTCAGAACCTAAATATAACTTGATCTTGGAGTAGTTCCATTAATTTTCCTAGTCTGTATGAGGAGTGGTGGCAGGATAACTGAATCATAATGTTTGGAAAGGACTTTGAAGTATTTAGAAAACTATAAAATATTATTGAGTGTGTAATTAATTGCTCAAGCTCATAGTCTTCCTGATGGGTTTACTTTGTTGTTTTAGTAAAAGGAAAAGTTAGATTGCTCTAGGAAATAATATTTTTTTGTAAATTTTGAAACCACAGCAATTTAGGTAACACATTTTAGCCTAGATTATGGTTATGAGTTGCTACATTACAAGGATTCCATGTAAAACCACTTCATACCATGAGGGGTAACACCTTTATGTAGATGAATAATAACCATGAGGAATGAAACGGAGACTCAGAAGAAATAAAAAAAGGAGGAGGATGAGTGTACATAAATTATAATGTGCGGAAGATGATATTTTTGTTTGCTGTGAGTTAATACTAAGAGACAAGAAAAAGACTCATTTTTTTCTTCTCTATTTGGTACTGGGGAGGAGTCACAGAAAGAAATCCTTTTGCTAAGAGTTCTGAATTAACTTAGTTTTGTTTGGCACCATTCAGGTGCCATGGACCGGGATAACAAAGAAAGCTTTCAGTTTGCCTTGTTGAGGTTCACTGAAAGGAGAGAGTGTGACTGAGGGAAGAGTTTAGGCAGGGTGTAGGGAGGCAATTAAGTAATTTAAATATTTCTGTTTGCTGTTCACTGGAAGACAACATAGAATTTGGAAGACACACAGTCTAAAATATTGTGCATCTCCCAAGCAAGCCCATCTCAGCTATTTCCTACCCTGTCATTACCTGAAAGGAAGAAGCAAATTTTGATACATGCTAAATGCAAATAGAGATTGAATTCTGATGAAGAAAGAATGATAAATGGAAGAAATACTAATAATGCAAATTTTAAAGAAATCCCTCACCACATTTAACCTTTTCTGGAACTGTTTGCACAAATAAGTGGCTTCAAAATATTTCATTGTAGATACTAGCATGAAACTTTCTAATAATAATCTGATAAACTGATTGTACTGAATACATAGTACTTTTCAAAATACACCTGATTTATTTCTCCTTCTATGATTATTTTTATTGAGATCTTTCTACATTTTAATGTGACCAAAATAATTTTAAAATTATATTTTTAGTACTTTCTGGAAGTGTTGAATTTTTGGTTTAGGTTTGGGCCAAATGAACAATTAGTATATTATTTGCAATGCATTGATAGTGGCTATATCTGCATGTGTCCCAAGAAAAAATGTAAGAAACCCGTTTCTTACTGACTTCTTTTCCATTTTTCTGTTGTTGCTCTTTCTAATGCCTATTCTGACAACTCAAAATGTTGAACAAACAAAGTAAATAAGCACTATGGAAACCATAGATCATAAAATATTCATATGCTTAGGAAAAAAAATACATATTTAAGTTTCTTTTGGTCTCTTCAGGATGACTTTTGTCTCAGTGTTTTGGTTTCAATAAAAGAGACAGCATGCACTAAACAGATAAAATATCCATTTATGTTTGAGGATATTGAGCCAAGTTTTGCTATCAGCTGTACTACTGTGAGTGCTGTAACTTCATTTGAGTTACTGTGGTATTATCTTGACAGAAGTAGACAGCAATTAATGAGGAATATAGTTATTGTATATTCTAGGAAATCTTGAATAGTGATATTTAACCACAGGCCAGATTTCTCCATTCGTTTTCAATAGGAAACTAAAGTCAGACTCAGATTCTGGGTGCCTTTGGTGGAGGTTCATGTATTGCTCTGTGATACAGTGCAGGGCCATACTAGAGCACTTTGATCAAGCTTTAATTTAGTGGTTAGGGCACTTTCTTTGAAAATAGGAGACGAACAACTTTTATCTCAAGGGAACATATTACCCAAGTCTCCCAGGATCTGATTATATACTTTAGTTGCTCTACTGTCATTTAAAGCAAGGGCACTGACAATTTTTCCATCAAGGTTGAAAGTGTGCCTTATTTCTTTTTACAGGAGAGAGTCAGGTATCTACCCACTGCCCAATGGAGAGCCCCACTGTTCATGAGCAATGGCCATTTGTCTGCAATTTCAAAGGAATAGAGTTGAGAGGTGTGAAATATTTCTACATGAATGAACTTATGTTAGTTATTCAACTCTCCCTCACCAAAAAAATCAGCGACAGAAACCAGAAACTTTATGGTCAAAATAGTTAAGTCCATTATTTGGGGTGCAGGTTCAGAACTACTGGAACACATAGCAGATATCCTTTTTGTGGGATGCCTGTTAGACACATGGCACATAATGTTAGTGAGTCTGGCTGCCAAAAATTGTTTTTATTAATGTCATTTACCCAGTAATTCTGTACCTGCTGGATGTGTGTATGCAGGTATAATCAGTAGGGAAACAAAAGATTGAAAAATGCAGTGATTTTTCAAGGTGCCATAGAACAGACATTCCCAATAATAAGAAGACAGAAGAGGGAAAAGACACTGTGGAAAGTGAGATTCCTTGACTGTAGACCTTGCTGGAATCCAACTGGAGAATACATGTAATTTTTACCTGCAGTGTAATCACTGGGACAGGAATATTTACATCAGAGGAGCTGGTGCTGCTGTTCTACAAAATAGTTTATAATTTAAAATGTAAACAATCCTAGAACTTCATGTTTTGAGATAACCAAAATCAGCTGGTAAAGTGCTGACCAGAAATCATCATCCAGCTCAACTAAATCAGGGGAGATGTGGAGAAAAAGGAGGTATGGGTCAATAACTGCTTTTGTAGTGATGAGTTGGTGTGAATGTGACAAGAGAAATCCTTCTCCCCTGCTTCACTGCATGTTAAAAGAGAGTGTTTTAAAATCTGAAATGGATACCTTTAACCAGGCAGAAATATCCCCCAGCTGAAAAAGAATGAATTAAATTTCTTTAAATGTAACAAGAGTTATTAGGCTGCTCTTTCTG
This sequence comes from Myrmophylax atrothorax, assembly GCA_026770055.1. Lineage (NCBI taxonomy): Eukaryota > Metazoa > Chordata > Aves > Passeriformes > Thamnophilidae > Myrmophylax > Myrmophylax atrothorax. Next base: position 12,278,042 of record JAOXXN010000395.1, on the reverse strand, counting down.
TTCAAAGTTATTATTTCTTGGGTAGTCTTCACTGTTTTTATTGGATGGTGGAACATGTTTTCCAAGTGCTATGCTGTTTACAAAGTTTAAGAAATCTAGTCAGGGAACAAAAGTTGTGCTATCTGACTGGTAGAACCAGTCACATGGCTGGAAAAGTGAATTCCAAATTTAAAGTCCACAAGTGAATGAAGAACAGTTCATGTGCATCCACTTATATTTGTTTTGTTTATAAGTAGTGAAGGCTAAATGACTATGAATGATTCACAAATATTATGTCTTACTTTCAAACAACCTAAATGTGAAAATTGAGCCAGTCCCTCATGGCTGGAATTCAACCAGTCATGATTTAAGTGTAAGAAACAGATGTTGTCTATTTCTATATATATTCAAATGCATTAGTTTTTACAAAAAAGTAGATTTTGTTATTGTTCACTTGCAGTCAGGAAATCCTGAGTAAAGACTGCTGACTGTCTCCACTATATTGCATCTTATCTAGAGGCCTTCCCTGTGCAAAACAAGTGTAACATGCAGCCACACTGATGCAAATATAAATGATCACATGAGACAGAGAGGAACAGCCCAAAGAGTGGTGGTTGTATTAGGAATGTTAGGCCCTGGGTAGGAGTCAAACCAAGTTTTATTTTAAAAACTATGACTTGCAACCCAAGTTACTTAATTACTTGTGAGCTCTCTATTTAATCTACAGTAGTTGTAATGAGATAAGTAAGTACCGAGACTATTTCTACTAAATCCAATGTCAAATTTCCCTATCACCTGTCTCACATCTAAAAGAAAATGATAATATTGGTATGTGGGATTTCATTCATTTGACTGTCACCTTCTATATAGCAAGTTACCAAAACTGAATCGGAATGAAATAATTTGTAGTTGAGAACTCACCAGGGAAGGACAATGCTGTGCAGTGTGAATGAATCTGGATTACCAGCTTTAACTCTAGAATTCTTCATTGCTATCAGTATGTGCCAATAAGCAGTTGTTACCTATGTTAGTATTAAAAAATAATTGATTTTACTGTTGGAAACAAGTATGCCTTCAAGTAGAAGCTCCACAAACTTTTTAGATATTTCTTGTTCCATCTCAAGTGTTTGTGTGGAGGATTGTTCACTTTAGTATTTCAATAGAAGAAATATTGATGAGTTAATTGCTTCTGATTTGGTACAACAGGAGTATCAACTGCAGTGCTGTTTGCATTGTCTGTCTGTTGGGTTTTTTTTCCTAAGGAATCAGAAATCATTATGCTTTTTGTTGGATATGATACATTTAAGTTTGTGGATTCTTATATTACCTTATATTAAGTCTTGTTTCTTCTTCAAGGTCTGTATCAAGTGTACGAAGAAAGTCTCTAATAGAATGTACAGTGGGAAGTTTCTTGGTGCTGACAGTGGTCACACAGCCATGTTTAAAAGGATGTACACATTTGAGGTTGCCAGGTTGGCCTCACCATATCTAGGAGATGTCTCCAGTGATGTGTACTCCATGTGTGTATGTGGAGAGAGTAAATTTCACTTAGAGTGAAAAAGTCCCATGGATTATTTTTTCCTAACACTTTTGTGTAATCACCAGAGTGGGCCACCTCCTTCAGCTAATATTTGCAGTAACTTTATATCTTAAAACAAGACTATGCAGAAGCTGTTGGTAGCTTAACCATGTGCCTGCAAAATTAACCTTTGACCTTTCTTAGCCTAATCAGGAAATTGACTTCAGGAGCTATTCCTTAACCCAGGATATGTGGTTAAAGTTAAACATCACTAATAGGAAGTCTAGTAAAGGAAATGTGTGAATGCTAATCCATACAAACATAAACAAACCTTTGGCTTACATACAGTTTTATTGAAATTTTCCTCTTGACTCCCCTTCCTTCAATAAGTCAGAAAAAATTACAAGCAGCTTGTTAAATACTTCAAGTTTTTTGTGGCTGTAGGTTTATTAGATTTCTGCTTGAGGACACTTTAAAATTCATGTAGAATTCTGTGAAGAATTGTCTCAGGGCAGGTATATGCAATTGACCTTCATTGCAGTTCTGATCAATGAGGTTATTTACCAGAAGAACACAAATTTTTAGGCAAGTGACTGTGTTTCCTTTTGTGTAGCAGGGTTGGGTAATTTAGAGAGAAAGGGCTTACCAAAAAATCTATTTCCATAAGCTCATTTTGAAATCTTTTTAGAAACAAAATTGTCAGAAAGTCACTGATAAGAATATAATTTCAGGACAGAAAATTAACTTAGACTATTTGAAACATTTGTATTGTTCTCATTGGATTTCTGTTTTGTTTCATTAGGAAAGCAGGCTGGGGTAACTTGAGGCTAAACACAAGCCAGTTAATCACTGCAGATGTAAATACAGACCTTACCTTGGAAACCTTTGACTTTTATTTTTCTCTTCATACTAAATCAACAAAACCTTCACATTCAAATTGAGCTCCACTGAGTTCAGTGGGATATTGTGTATGTTCATTGACACAGATCAGCTTTTAGGATTAGGGCCAAAGTAATTTTTCTGGGAGGAGTTTCCTCTTAGTCAAAGGAGGATCTTACAGGAGCAGAAAAAAAGTCTAGTCAGAAAAAATTCTTTCTCAAAACAGGAAAGAACAAGATAGCTGTAAAACAGCAGCCAACACGCTCTGTAGTTCCTTTCTTGACCTCTACAGGATGGGTAAATCATTGATATTAATAAAAGAAAACCCAGGCAAAGAATTTACTATGCATATTAAAGAGGGAGTATGTGTAGCATTAGAACAGGGTCATAGTGATATGTGTTCACTTCATATGTATTTACAAAATTGGCTAACTCATGAGGCACACAATTTCTGCCTTTACTTTGCAGATAATTTTTTTTCCTAAAGGAACACTTTCAAAAGTGTTCTTAAGATATACTATTATGTTAACTTCAATAAAAATCTTATTGCATGTAAAATGAATATCCGATGATTATCTGAAATGTGTTTAATGATTAACAGCTGTGAAGTAAACTGTAAGAGAATTGTATCAATCCAGCCTTTTAAAATAAATTTGGGATTAATTTGATTTACCTTAGTACAGTGTCTCCTCTAGAGATCATAAAAGCTTCTCTTTGGGGCACTGTAAATTTTGACTCTCCTTAGAGTATTTGGTTGTCTCTCTATTTTTGGAACCCTGTTTGCAGACCAATGTACTATAGTCATTCACACCAATGTTGTCCAAAAACTCTTTGCCTACAATACCCAGGCAAATTTGAAAAACTGATCTTGATCACAGCCTCATTAAACACATGCTTTACACAGTGGGAGTGATGAGTGAGGAATATGCAGCCTGCCAGAGCCTTCCCACTTCAATGTAATAATGTTAAAAAATGAGGAAAAAGTTACTATGTAAAGGTGTGATAATATGTACACAAGCAACTCTTAGGGCCTGATTCTCTCACTAATCTGGTGCTGTTGGAATCATTCCTGAATTCAGTAAATTTAAATATAACTCAGGATTTGATTCCATAAATTAATGGAATTTAATGAAAAGTAAAAAAGAGGTGGAGTAAGCCTCAGAGTAGTATTATGGCAAGGGGTGTTTTTCTGCTTCCCCCCACCCCCAACAGAAAACAAAGGGGTTTTTTTAATATAATATTTGGCACGGGTTTTAATCAGTTCCCTTGAATAATATTTTATAGTGAATTTCAATAAGGCAATAAATTTAATATTTTAAAATATTTGACCCTTGTGAAACTGGTCTTTTTTCCATGGGAAAAACTCCTTGGTTTTCATATAAATCTACCTTTTTTTACCCCAATCTAACAATTTTTTTTTTGTTTTCTCTTAAAAAACTGCTGGTGCAGTTGAGAAAGAATCTGTCTTTATGAGGTTTGTTTTGATAGAACAGAATTTACTGTCAGAATGTCAATGTGAGGCTCAGTCCTTTTTTACTTCAGTGCCTTAATGGCATTCTAATGTGAAATGTAATTTACCTAGTTAAAAGGTTATCTGTAAAATACAACTATCCCTTATGCAACTATGTCCAACTCCCTGTTGGAGTGAACACAGAACTGGGCTGGTGTACCTAGTGAACCTGGGAATCCCTTACTTCCCCCAAGAAGGAAAGATCTGGTAATTCACCTGAAGATCAGTCCTAAGGCTTTGTAGCTGTAGATGCTGGAAAAAGTGATGAATAAGTTGTCCCAGATTTTACACTTCAGGCATCAGATTATCTTCTGCTATATTAAATGGTGGTGCTGCTATCCAGAGCGACCTGGACAGGCTGGAGAAATGGATGAGAAGAAGCTTATAGAGTTCAACAAGGAGAAGTGACAGGCTCTGCACCTGCAGGGGAACAATCCCAGGCACCATTTATATATTGGGAGCTAAGTGGCTGGAAGGTAGCTTTGCAGAAAACAGCGTTGTGTGCTGATGGATGCCAAGTTGATTGTGAGCCAGCATTGTGCCCTTGCAGCAAAGGCTAAATTTATCCTGGGCTGTATTAGGAGAAACATTTCCGGCAGGTCAAGGGAGGAGATACCTCCTATTTCTTAAGCACTGATGAGACCACTCCTGGAGTGCTGTGTCCAGTTCTGCCTCCCCAGCACAAGACATACTAGAACATCTCTCCTGTGAGGAAAGGCTGGTGGAGCTGGAGCCCAAGGAAGAGAAGGTTCAGAGCGGATCTTATCCCCATAAGTAAATATACAAGGGGAAGGTGCAAAAATGATGGAACCAGCCTCTTTTCAGTGGTTCCCAGTAACAAGACAAGCAGCAATGGGCACCTTCTGAAACATGGGAGTTTCCCTATAAGCTTGAGGAAACACTTTTTCACTGCATGGCTGGCTCAGCACTGCCACACAGTTCTCAGAGAATGGGTGGAGTCTCTGTCCTTGAGGATATTCAAAAGCTATCTAGACATGGGCCTGGGCAACTGTCTGTAGGTGATCCTGCTTGAGCAGTGAGGTTGCATTAGATGACCTCAAGAGATGCCTTCCAACCTTAACCATTCTGTTTTTTTGAATACATGCTGTATTTGTTTTCCAGGCTTTCATGGGCAGGGCAGTGAATCCAGTGATGGATCATATGTAGGCTATATCTATTAGTAAAGTATGTTGTTTGAGTAGCCATTTATTAATCATGTGAAATAAAACAGTTGCCCAATTCTTGAGTGGAAATGGAAACCCTGAGCAGCAAAATATGCAATGTGTGACGAGTTTTAGTCTGGCTAAGGATTCTATTATTACTTCAGATTTTTGTGTTGTGGAATGTTTGTGGACTCACATCACACCTGATGGGCAGATATCCTAAAACTGTAAATTTGTATCTCAGTTAGTTTCAGATGATGCTCTTTCTGGTGTTTTCAGATGTAGATATGATATTAGAAAATTCAACATTCTGTTACCTTGTCCTCCATCTTTAGAATATTGTAAGAAACACACTGCTGATGTTATATTTTGTATATAGGATGTCATCCTCTAGAGACATCAGTCAAGAACAAACGTTTTACAGAAAAAAACCAATAAATAATCTTGTTTAATTGTTAGGTTCTCCAAAGTTTTTAATACATCATAAATCACAAAACTGAAGCCTTGGCTTCTACAAAGGCAAATGAACATTTTTCAAATGGACACTGCCTGTGTTACTTTACTGCATGCCTAAGAAAGCAATGGGCCCTAAACAAACTTTTTCCCATCAGAAGTATCCCATAGGCAGAGTCTGTGGCTCAGTCCTCTTTCTATCCTGTGTGATCACCTGCCTCCTCAACTGGAAGGGGTATTTCACACTCACAGTGGTATTAATTAAGAATTAACGGCAGTTAAGGTCCACTGATTTCAAGCTGTTGTTATGATCATACTGGCGACACAATAAATTTTTGAAGTGGTTAGAGCAAATACTTATACAAAGGATGCGATGAGTTATTGCAGATTTATAGTTTTAGACATGCTGAAGGGACAGCAGCAGTTTATTATATAAGGATAAAAAAAAGCATTATAAAGTGATATTTCTTATCATAGCATTATGGTGATAGCCAGCAGTAAATGCATGAGAAATCCCTCTTAACAAAATCAGTGCAACCCAAAGAATTGTATTTTGGTTTTGAGTACAGCAAATTCTGCTCAGCATGATCCTTACAAGGCAAATGAGTTTTAAGCTCTTTGACCTTAACAGTATGGTAGGAGACACCTATTAAAAACCAGGGCTATCTTAGAAGCTCTGAAATGGATGGTGGCTTCACACTATTATCCTTTCCCCACTACCAACCACTTCCTCATGGCTGAGGGTCTACAGCACATGTATTTGAGAGCTGTTTAAACTACAGAACCACCAAAGTTTCAATTGTGAAATAAAGTAAAAAGGTTTTGAAGCCAGAAATTGGGAGCAGAAGCTAAAATTCCCTGCTGGTTTTCATTCTGCTGTCATCTCTGGAATTTCTTTTATAAGAACTGCAAGTAGCTTAAATTTTGGGCCACAGCTCCCTTCATTTCCAAGCCCTTGTGGTTGAATACAAAGTCTATGTGTTTAGCTTGTATGGTTTTTGTGGTTTAATGTGTTTTCTTCTCTTCCTGATATATTTGAGGCATCTCTGTTCTGAGCTGTCTCATCTTAAAGGGGCTGACAGCATACGAAGGCAGAGAAGTATCCTTTGATGAGAAAATGCAAATCCCAAACAAAACATTTGCAGAACCACTAATCACCATTTCCATACAATTGAGCAATGATATGGTATTTATTATAGAATGGCTCAAAGGTAAGGCTGACTCCTTATGAGAAACGCAATGAATAACTTCATATGCACCACTTCCACTATTTTGACCTCATTGCAGTTAGTGTCAGGACTCCCTCAGTGTTTGGTGGAACTGAGGTTTGATCTCTCTGGTCTAAGGACTGACTGGTTAGTAGTTTAAGGAGTTGTATAGTGTAACAGGAAACTACTTTTCAAATGTTGTCAAAAGGAGTTTCTAAATTTGGAAGCAGGTGTGGTGCTTTGGATCTGATATTCAGAGATGCTGGGTAACCCCAGCTGTTGTTTGTTTTCATGGTAGTGAATTCAGCACTTTGAAATGGGAGAACAGGATTTTCACATTGGCAATGCAAAAGTAGAGGTAGCCAAAATCTTGGAGAATTTGTAAAGTATTTGTCTTATTTTAAGTTCTAGTTCTTTGACTTTACTGTAATAATTGTGGCTACTTCATTAATTAGTTTCCACAAAACCACTTCATAAAGAAAAATGTATTTTTATACAAATATCTGTGAGCTTGTTTTTTGATATTTTTATATGCTTCCTTATTTAGTTCAACTTTAAATTAATTTAATTTGTCAGAAGCTGTTTTAATTCTGAGTAAACCTTAATTTAAAACTGTGGACATTGTAATGAAATTTGATTATAATGAGTATGGGTTTAAAAAAAACCTTAGGTTTAAAAAAACTTACAGGGTTTTAAAAACCTATATCAGTTCATAATGGATCTAAAGTCTGATATTCCACTATATTGAAACTTATTTCAAACTAAGATTCAGATTTAGATTTTTCTGTATCTGATACAACCTAGAACATCCAGATATTCAACAACAAATGCCTTAGACACACTTAAGTTTCTGATTTGGATTGGTTGAAAGGTTGAAGAAAATATTTAAGCAAAATATCTTTTTACTTCTCTGCATTACAAAAATCATATAAGGAAGTTAAGACAGAGAAATATTCTCTTTAGTGGTGGAAAACAAAGTAAAGTAGTTGCAGTGTAGGGTGTGTATGAAATTATAGGAGAAGAAGAATTTAGACCCACTGAGTCTAGTTACCTGCAGTGTCTTGTCTCCATTGTCAGCAGAAGGTTGCATTCTATGTTCAAAATTTCTGAGCCAATAGTTATGCTCTATTTACCAAGTCACACAGTAACTGAGCCATTTGACTGAACAAAATTTAAGGTGTGATCAATCTCATTATTGTGCAGATCAGCAAAAACAGGTGAGATGAATCATCTTTAAATGCTTGGTTTTCTTCTTCAACTTAAAAAAAATATCTTAAATTAACTAGCTCTCATATAGACATCTACTCTTCTGGCTATCACTGATCAATGGGTCAACTTGCTCAAAGCCTGTGCAGCCAGCAAAAGCAGAAAGAGTCTGTTAGAGACTAAGACCAAGGAAAGAAATATATGGGACCTTGAGGTGTCTCCAAGTTAAAACATCCCAAAAGAAGGATGTTTGATCTGAAGAGCTTTGGATTTACTTTTATGCTGTAGGAAACTAACTCAGAAAAGGCTGGTGTGCCACCCTGGAGAGGTGGCAGAAGGGGTACCCACTAATTGTCACCGCCATTAAAGAAATGCTGCAAGTGTTGCCATGCCAATTATATAAGGGGGTCTGTCTGTAGGTCAAGTGGCTCTATATTATTAATCCCAGAGTGCATGTGTCCAAGAAAAGGCAAAATTAATAAAGTTTAGGTGTACACATCTTATTAGGAACAAAAGCTGCAGGAGTCTCTGAATGTGCTGAAAGGATTACTTTATTAGGCTTTGTGTTTTGCTGGTTCATTCCTTTTGTTTTTGAGTATCCTTTTTATTTCTTCCCTTCAATTTCAGACCAATTCTTTAAATTAAATCTGTTATCTTGCACTGTCTGAGGGAAAAGAGCTCAAACTTCTCCTACAGTTTTCTAGGTTTTCCTTTTCCTAACTTTATTTTCAGAGTTTAACTCAGGCTTTGTCAATAATTGACCATGAGTTCAATTTTTTGATCAACCCCACTTTTTTCAGTCACTTTCTGCAGTTTCCTAACCTTGCTATTATTGCCTTGATAATGTATTATGGAAGGAATTTGATTTCTTGGAATTAAGCTGATTCTTGATTTCATCAATAGTAGGTCTCCATCAAGTTAAATTTATTAAACTCAATCTGACTAGTATTTGCCTTTAACAAGAGATTAAATCTATACAGTGCCTCAGGTTATGAATGTTCTTTTCATTTCCTTCCAAAGCTGCTACTAAGTTACTTCAGTATTTTCAGAGAACTACAGCTTCCAAGGATCTGACAGAAGAGATGGATCTTTCTTCTTAGCATTGCTGTAATCAAGCTGTAGCCATTTCTTATGTCTTTTGTAGCTATGTACCAAAAATATGCAACTGGTTCCCCCTTTGGTTTTCCCCAGTGTCTGCTGTTCTGTGTTTCTTGGCTCCACAGGTCTGATCCACATAGCCTTCCTGCCATCAAACACTGTGCTGCTTCAGTACTGCCTCTTTCAGTTCTTTGGTTCTTCCTGTTAATCTTCTGGTCTGTAGGTAGGGGAAAGGAATTATGAAATAATTTCTGTTGGCCTTTATAAATCTTATCTCTCTCCTACTTTAATTTGGCATATAATTGAAGCAGGCAATGTGTTTTAGAAGGGGATGAAGTTAAAAACAAGGTTCCATGACCTAAGTGGGTTATCCATAGTTTGAAATCGTCTAAGAGGAAGTAATGGTTGTCTAAGAATTGTAATTCTTTCAGTGATGGAAGGAGTAATTTTATGACAAATGCTAATGTACTTCAAAGGAAGAGGGAACAGGTGAAAGTGAAGCCAATGCTTGTAATGAAACTTGAAAGTCACCCTATCAATGCTCCTTACTTTCTGAGTAAAACTGACAAATCTCATGAAATATCTAGTTCAAATGTGTTTGCTATTGACTAGTAGGCCTATGTTTCCAAAGCTGGTAGAAGCAGTTTTCATTCTTCCTGCCTTCTCAGTGATTGATCTGTTTCTTTTTCGTTTTCTTTCAGAGAACTTAATTGCACTATGTTTATTCAAAAACAAGCACGTCAAATGTCACAATATTAGCATAATCATAAAAATGTCAAGCATTCAGTGCATTTGCGAAAGTCAGAGCTTACTAGAGAACATATTTTTTTCATGTGATTATTGTGAGTCTCTGGAACATGCCTTTGAATGGACATCTCCTTGAAAGGTGACTTGTAGTTGCTACAGATAATTTCTATTAGGGAAAAGAATAGTTTGTCCTTAAGTAGAATAAAATTGGTCCTTAAAAGCAGTATATCCTAGAAGAATAGACAGATATAGATGTCATCTAAGAAAAGGAAAGGTTACTGATAGAATCATAGAATCACAGAACAGTCTGAGTTGGAAAGAACTTTAAAGATCATCTAGTTCCAACCCCCCTGCCATGGGAAAGGACATATTCCACTACACCAGGTTGCTTATAGTCCCATCCAGCTTGTCCTGATCCTTTGATTATGTTCTGTGCAGACTTAGTATGTCTGGCTGACCATATTGATTTGTGCCTGCAAGAACCTGGAAACAAATTTTTACAAATTTCAGTGTGTGTCATAACCTCGATACTACTGTTTGTATCATGGGTAGTTTTGTTTCTTATATATAGGTACTTCATGAATGCTGTATATTTAAGACAACTAGATAAGTTAAAAAACATCTGGTACACATTAATAAATGTACTTTTTAAATTGCATCTAAATTTGCATAGACCTTGTACTAACTGCAATAGCATTATTTTGGTCAGTAATTTAATGGAAGGATTTGGGACTGTGAATCTCAATGGCAGGGATGTAACTGCGGGAAATGGGAGTTTCATACATAATCTGTAAAGCAACTGTTATAGCTTTCTATGCAGAGTCCCTTCATCTTTCTTGGCTGTAACACAAGGAAATAGACAAAAACACAAATAAAATTTGGACACAGGAATGCAATTGATTATTAGTGCAGTAATTTGCTTCCCAACATCCTCTTTTGAATTATTTCCAGAGGGCTTCACCTGACTTGTGAAAGCTGTCTTCATTAAGCTCTTTACTGCAGTTGGTGAGACCATTATCTTAAAAGATTCTTTGGCATTGTTTTTTCCATGCATGAAAAGCCATCTTATCATGGACACAGTCTACAGTGTTCTGGTATGATCACAGGAGAGGAAAGGAAGCATGCTGTGGGCAGGGGTCTCCTCCTTCTTACAGCCTCTGAACCTCCTACTAAGTCTTTCTGAGGAGTACCCTGTGGTACCACAGCACTGCTCTGTCTTACTGTCTTTGTTTGGATGGGCAGAAGTTTGCCTTTTGCACATTTGCACTTGTGAAAAAATACAATGGAATATAAATAGGTCACGCAGCTGGCCAAATGTGCCAAAACTTCTAAATGTGTTTATGGAAACCAATGGCCTTGTAAGGTCCTCCATTTAAGCTAAAACCAAAGCCATTACAAGTAATCTTTCCTAATGTCTCCTAGTCTTCTCCCTTTAAGGAATAAAATTAAGTCTCCCTGCCTAGTTCGCTCTTCTGCTTTATGATACCTCTGGAATGGTGCCAGCTGTGTGGTGGCACTATGGCACTGAGTCTGCTCCCAGGACTGCAGCACAGGAGTCCCTTCAACCTAAGCTGCAAAGGGTCCTCAAATGATAAATACTGCACTGGGTAAGAACTGCCAGCACATGGCTGGATCTGCATCCTCTAACTGCTCTTCTGACCTGTTCTGTTCTGAGAGAGTATTTTTATGCTTCTTTTTCCTTCTTTTTTTTGTTTTCTTTCCTATAGATATCTTTCTGTGCCTCACATCAGGTTTGATGTGCATTGACAGAGGTCATGTGTAGCTGCATGGCCCTCCCAAGGAGCAGAAAGGAGATAAGGGTGGCTTCAGTCTGTGAACTGACTGAAGGAAGGGGAAAGATGTGCCCATGCACACATGGACCTGCTGCAGTGAGTTAAAAGGACATTTTGCTCATTCCTTCTCATTCATGTCTCCTTACATTCTTCGCTGGCCTAGGACATTTGACTTCCTCTCCTGTAGTGTTTGAACACGTTTGAACACCTCTGCCCCTTCCTAGTCTGCTTGGTATCACTTTGTATTCCCTGAAATGATGATGGCATCATATCAGAGATGTCAGAGGACATGGGTTTGGCAGTGATAAGCACTGATAATGACGTTTGCAAGTCAGATTTTGTAATCCATCTGCTGTACATCCGGGCCCCAAGAATGAATTCAAATATAAATGTGAATATTTAAGAAAATATTCCCCGTAAGTGTGCTATAGAAATAACCTCCTTGAAAATCCCCCACACTGAAGTCTTTGCAATTGCTGTTGCAATATGTATTTTTCTAATCATTAAATTCTGCTCTGTGCTAATTTTCAACAAGTAAGAACAGGTCTTGCCTTTACCTCAGGGATGAGAGGAGTTAGCAGAGAAGCAGAGCTTGCCAGCAGAGCAGTAAGACCAGTGGAAATAATCAGGATTTGGGTATTGAAAAGCAGAACATAATTTCTATGCATGTAAAAAACATAGGCAGCTTTCTAAATTATTTGCAGGTCTCCTTTTTAATCCATCTGAAGATGAAAATGATGTCAGATTTTTCCGAAGTCTCTCTTTAAAATGAGTTTTGAAGGCAGTTTCCAGGTAGTGTGTATTTTCTATTCAGCAGCTCCTGTGATGCCATACAAGGTTCCTACCCTGCTCCTGCCAAAGGTAATTTAAGACAGTAGCAAAATACTTCAGACATAAACTCATCCCTCATACTGAGGGATCCTTCCCTGTCACATGGACCAGCATACAGCTGCAGGAGGGATTTTTGGAGTACAGTCTCTGCACTGCCAGGAAAGTCATCTGGCCTGATGTGGAGATGCATCATGGGAATTGCTGCCTCTGAAGTCGGTAGAAGGGGTTTTAGGGTGTACAGTGTGTAACAAGGGAACAGCTGCAGCTCCTCTACTCTGCAGGTTGAGGCGGTGCAGCTCAGGAGTCATTCTTTCTTGTTCTTTCTCTCTTGTGAATGAGAGTTGCAAAGGGAGTGTGTCTTGTTGCACTGCCAGCAGAATAGTCACATTCTCCAGCTGAATTTGTATAGAAAATGTATAAACAAAATGGGAAGCATGGTGAGATGTCGAGGAAAGGGAAACAAGAGTGTGATCCAGAACATTACATCTCTTTGTGGGTGACTTCACTGAGATACAGACTGAAGGGACAGACCTTTTTACTGTTACTCCTCAGAATAGAAGGATAAAAAATTGCTTTGCTGGAGGCCACTTCTTCCTGACTGCATTCATATACAGATGATTTATTTCAGTGCACAGGGACATATCCTGCAGTGTTAAAATCAATGGGAATTTTGCTGCTGAAAATAGGAAATACATTTGATCTCTATTTCTGGTAATTGATGTCACAAGATTTTGGAAGGGATTTTATTGCTCTTAAAAACAGTCTTATCTTGTGTTTTATTCCTGGTGCCTAATGCCTCCACTCTAAGTGGCATTTCACTGTGCCTGTTACCCAGGATGTTGTCCCTTGTGAATTCAGGGAGAAGGTTACACAGTGGAAAGGCATATGAAGTCAGCTCTTAGAGAAAAAACAAGTAATTAAGACAGCTGAATAGAGGAGGGTGTATCAGAAATAACAATTTAACAAAGCAGATGTCTGAAGACAGGATCCAGGGAGGTGAGGTTTGGGGTGAGCTCACAGAATATCATGGTTATACTGGATCCTCGACTTGTTGCACTGTCAGCTGCTCCCTCCTCCCTGGAGCCTTTCCAGGGCAGATGGTGCAGCTGAGGCTGCATGGCCTGAGGCAGGGTGTTGCAGCAGCGTGCTGTTAGCTGGCTTAGCAAAACTTATTTGTCTGTTTTTTCTTTCTCTGTCCATGTAGTGTAAGCTGAGGCCTAACTCTGGACTTACTGTTTTCCTGAAGTTGAATCCATAGAGATTTGGACTGTAATAATGGGAGCAGATTGTATCTTTTCTTGTCTTTGGATGGTTTGACAGCAGGTCAGTTTTAGCAATGGTTTTCAGAGCAGTACCTGTCTGTCATATTTTCTATTCCCATTTACACCGGTCCCAAAACCGAATTACCCAGACAGCCAGCCTGAAGAGAGAAATCCATGAAAAGCTTTTTTTTTTTCTTTTAAAAGAGTTGGGATTTCTTGTGCCAGTTAATTTGCTAGAGCTTGTGCAAACTTGGATTCTTGTTGTTTCAGTGGAGTACTGTCAAGGCTATGCACAGCCACAGTTTTCTAGCTTCTTTCCAACACATGACTCCAAGGAGGCTGAATCTGTATTTCAGGGAGATTGGCATTCCCCTAGTAATATTTCTGTGCACCATCAGCTAAGGGATCATTCTGAAGACCAACAGCAGCAACTCGCATTCAATAGGGAGTGGTTTCAAATTCAGGTGGGGAAGAGTGTTCTGGAAATTTTATCCAAGAACTGGATTTTTCACCATAATTCTATGAAAGTTATAGAAAGTCACAGTTATATTTACATGTTGCTCTGAAGGCTTCACATCTTCTCTTAAAGCTGTTTTCAATTTAGGTCTTCAGTAGAGGAGCTAATTTTAGACGTAGTAATTTTTTTTTTTCTCTTGAGAACTTATTACATAGAAAATAAATTTACACAGGTTATTATTCTAGTTTGGATTCCACCTTTTTTTACTTCAGAATAACTTTAGGAGTGTTAAAATGATGTCACTTAATTTGAACAGTAACAAAGCTGAGCCCCAAACAGAGAAATATGCAGTGTTTCTCAAGACATGTCAAGACATCCCCCTGCAGCTGTAATGGCCTATCAGCACAACATGTCCACCCTTTCACCAGAGGCAACCTCTTAGAGGCAACTTTGTCTTCAGGCTTCAGTTGTATATCATCTGATCTCTACTAGTGTCAAGAGACCGAGATGCTCTCTGCCTGTGTGCTGGGAACATTGATCCACTCACCACAACTATGTACAAGATGTGAAGACGTTCCTTCCCTTGCACTCTCTCTCTTTCTTTCTCTTTTTTTTTTTTAAAAAAATAAGCTGTCAGTATTTCAGAAAGTGTGAGCAGTAGATCCTTGTGTACTTTAATCCATAAATAAACATTTTTTCTTTTGAACTTCATTAAAATTGGATGTGTTTTCACTGTAAAACACTCCAGCATCCCTATCATTTAGACATATATGGTGATGAATATTGCAATTAAGTTTTGTCTGTAGGAATAATTGTGGTCTAGAAATACTCAATTTATGCCAAAAAAGTAAGTAGGAGTCAGACAACAGGATGTACTGCTTGTAACAGTAATTTTAGAGCAAGATATTAAGCTCTGCTCCTGCTGTTTTTACAGGTTGGACCAAATGTGTCTTTGTTGTTATGACCAAGCTTGCAGGGAAGTTGTGGAGAGGTGAGTTTGGTTTGACTTCTGTACAATTATATCTGACTTTCTTTGGTAAGACCTGCTGATATATCACATTCAAATCTCCAGTTTTCCTTCTCTGCCTTTGACCTGAAGAAAGGAATTCCTGCTTTAAAATGCTCATCAATCAGTGCTGCATATTTAAGCTGATAAAAAGCTAAGCCTAAGCCAGTGTTAATTTCGCCAACAGTTACATTACTGACAATATTTGTCAGCAAATGATTTTAATTAGACCAGCATAATGAGGTCAGAAAGCTAAAACTAAGTAAATTACTAAAACTAAGGAGAAGTTTTGATGACAAGTCCTGATGAGAGTAAGAATGACTTTTTGCCACCAGTGTCTGAGTAGTGTGTGGGAATAGAGAGACAGCCCTAATCACATGAGAAATCACTTAAAAATGCTGCTGGTGTGCTGGAATGCTGTGTTGGTGTCAGAATGGCTTGCAGAGTTTGAGCAAGTGCTGTGTAAACTTCCTGTGCAGCCTTGTGTGTCAATGACACTCTCCCTCTGCACTGGTGGGGCTCTTTTGTGTACCTGCCTTACGTGCTGTGCATGGAACAGAACAGGGAAGGGTTGTGGAAGGTTAAATTGAAGAGGCAGCAGGTATTTATGCTAGGAGGTGATACAGTGGAAGGGCAGGTGGAATAGTGATGCCTTAGGTTTTCTTTATATTTGTAGGGTTTTAAATAGCTGTATATTTGTCACAACTGAGGTAGCAGATCACAGTTTCTAGCAGTTTCTCACTGTGCTATATTCTTGAATTTCTGTTTAATAGTCTTTTCAACAGACAACATTGCAGCAAGGACATCTTGTTTGGGACACATGAACCTGGACCAGAATAACAAGACATATTTTAGTCAAAACAAGATAGAAGACCCTGAACCCTTGCGGGTGCTGCAACAGGGCAGTTCTGAGTGTGGTACCAGAGGCAAAAGGTTTTCAGGTTTGATGTGTCCATTAGATGTGATAATTAAGTATTGTTATAAATTTGTAAGAATCCTATACTATGTGTGCTCCTATACACTCTGTGCACCTGAAAACTTTAATTAAAGAACTGCTCTCTACTTTACCTATACTAATACTGTCTCAAATGTTTTTCTCCTTGATTTTAGGCAACAATAGAACCTACTGGAGTTTGTGGCTGTAATTAAGAACAGGTAGGGAAAAATATGGGAAGAGTAGGCAGGGAAAAATGCAGTATTTGTTTTAAGAAAGAAGTAAGAATAGAGAGGCAAAAAGAAAAGGATTGGTTGGTGTTTGACAATGGAAATGTTTGGTGTCACTAACCTGCTGCTGTATTTGTCTTTTTCTTTCCCTACATAGCTTCCTTGTTCTGATTTCTAGTGGAGTACTGTCGCCCCTGTGTTATTTCTCCTGCCTGCCCATGGTCTTCCTGAGACCTGCTGGTAGAGGGAGGTTTTCACAGCCCAAAGTGTTGATTCTGAGACACGTGAAGGAAACAGAACCATGCTGGATGATGTGACTCACTTTGGAGAAGTTAGTGTTTTCTGACTGATGAAAAGTGTTAAGTTTCAGCATTGCTAGTCCAGATGTTTTAGTGGATATTGCTTTAAAGGAAACCCTGGTCTGCACATCTTGCTCAGCCCTGAATAGAAGAATACCAACTTACATACTAATATAAATGTTTAATCATTTATGATTAAAAAAATTAGATGGCGAGCAAAATACTAGGTTAATTGATTATGGGGTCCTAAATTCCCCAAAATGTAGCATTCCAGCCAAATATGGCTGAAACATCAGCTGTCATATGATGAATATTTTAAAGAAGATTCTATTATACACCTAGGGGTTCATTCGCTTCAGTAATGAGGACAGTTACCTCTAGGGAAAGGAAGCTATATTATTCTTGCCACTTAACCAGGGGCTGGTTTGACAGGCATCAGCTCAGAATATATGTGTATATATAGGGAATCACAGAAGCTTGTCTCTAGCTTACTGAGCAGGAAATGTTGTGCTGTACAATACTTTGGGCTTCTATCTATGGATTTGTGGATGGCACTGAGTGGGATTCAGACTATTTTTATTCCTGAGTCTGATTGTTGAGGTGGAATCCATCACCTACTAAATATTAAATCAGCAGGTTTTTTAAAGAGCAATACTGTCTCTGCTGACTTGAACATCCTTATGTGGCCCAGAGGAAAAGAGAAACAAAGACAAGATGAGAAAACTATCGTCTTTGGCATTCTTCTTAATATTAATGATATCTCTAAAGTTTTCAAACTGTTCAAGACAAAAAGTGAGATATAACTTTCACATGGGTAAGAAATGACCCAGGTGAAAAAGAAAGCATACATTATAAAAACTATGGGGAAACTTCTAGAGTTGAATTATTAGTTAGAAGAGATGGAGAAAATGCATCAACAGATTATTTTTTAAACAAGTTTTGTTTAATTGTTTCCAAAGAAACATGGCTTGAAATTATTTGGAACATGTTAATTCAAAATTATTTGAACACTTTCATGCAGATGTAATTTGTGTCAGATTTTACACCGAGTATTGTTTTTGAAACCCAGTGTTTTCAAATGCTGAAGTTTTGAGATAAACTTACATGCTGTTGTTCATTTTACCAGACTGACTAGAATTATATATATTTCCTTCATGTTTTTCTTTTTTTTTTTTTTAAAGTTGCACTCCATAGGCAATACCCAAGAGGTATTCTGTGAGGTTTCTGAATGAGTGCTTCTACTGTACCTGTAGTTTCCCATACGGAATCTCATCATGAACCACTGCAGAAATAAAACCCCATCTCTGTCAACCTTAAAGAGTCCTCTAAGCCTTTTGAGGGCTCTTTTAGTGTTAGAATTCTTAAAAAGTTTCTGGTTGCTGCAAAGCTCAGATGGAAGCTTACTCAGATGGAAGGTCACATTTTTAAGACCTCAGATGTCATACCAAAAAGTATAGGATGCCCTGATATTCAAATAGCACATCCCAAACCATCCTATGGTAGAAGAATTCCAGTCCTTTGCTTAGCAATTTCAAATAATTCTCATTGTTTAGCCAGATGAATTATCTAGGTATCGGAATACAAGTAATTTACTCTGATGCTCTTTGTTATATAAACTGTCCCTTCAATGCAAAAAAAAGGACAAAATGAAAGTACTCATTAAGTTGATGCTTTGCATATTTCACATGCATTTTTTAAGATCATGTTACATATTCATCAGTTTGTCTTAGTCACAGAGTTGCCACCATGAATGCTGTGTAAATATGTGGATATCTGAGCTGCTTTGTAGGGGCAGGGCAGGTAAGGAAAAAATCTAATACAAAAATGGGGAGGCAATAAGTGAGACTAGGAGTTAGGCGGGACTCTGAGCTATATAGTTTCCAGTCTACACATCTGAATCTTTAGAGGTTGTAGTATTTCCTTTCCCAGTGGTGTGTACTGGGAGTTTTGATCAAATTTACATGTTATTTATAACCCAGTGTTATTTTTCACCTTGAGATTAAGGGTTGTATAGTCTTAAATTGTCCAGGGACCATGAACTTCTTTGTCATCCTATTGATTCATTCATCACCTACATTGTTTTTAATTGTGTGTGAAAAAGAGAATATTTGAATAAAACAATGTTTTCTGGTTTGATGCAAAGTTGTGTTTCTGGAGTTTGTTTTAGATTTGTACCCTTCTTGATGTATTGTCCTGTTATATTAGGAATGTAAGACTACATCATAAAGACTTTATCAAGACTTGGAAAATTTGGGAAAGTTAAATGAGGTTTGGGGTTTTTTGATTATTTTTCTTTTTTTTTTTTTTTGCTTTCAATACTATATGGAGGTTTTTTTACAGATTGTGAACCAAAATAGATGAATATTTCCAGCATCATATAGCTCATATTTTTTTTGTTTCACAGTGATAGCAGTGAATTGTGAGAAAAGGAGTTTGGAATGATAGTCAAAAGTTTGCACCAAAGGAAGTAATTTCATTCCAAAAATCTGTAAAAATTTTGCGGAGTGGTGCCTCATTTTCAACAAAGTCTAAACCCACTGAAGGTGGAAGTTGGTGTTAACACTGAAAATCCTAGTCCAAAGAACTTTCTTAATTTCTTCCCCCCCCAGTTCCTATTCTGCCAGATTTCTTAGCCCTTTGTCACATCTTAGATTTGGTTTGCTATAAGGAAGGAAAGGAAATCCATTTACTTGGCATACAACAGTTAGACACAAGTTCTACAACTTCCAGAAGGCCTGAAGGTCATCTGCTATCTCTGGGTATGGTTCAGAAATGTCACAGCTGCCTGCAGTGGCTGAGGTGGAAATGTGACTACCAAGAGACTGTTCCTGGCCTTGCTGTTCTTTAGGCCATTGCAGGAGCTCTTATATATGTGCTTTGTGTGGGCAGACCTAGGCATGCTACCTCACTCTGAGTGAGTTGTTTTGACTTATGGTGCAAGGGGTAAGAATGGGTGGCCATTAATTATCCAGTCTTTTAGAGATCCTGCGGACAAGGCAGGCCAGCGGTTAGAACGTGCTGCTACAAGTCATAATGAAGATTACTTGAAACAATAGGAGAGCTGGGAAAGTGAGCTGTTGACATGGGAGTGTGCACTTGAATAAGCTGTAGAGGTCAAATGAAAGGGGCATGGGCATAAACTCAGATGTTTTTTTTCCCCCAAATGCCTCAGCATGAACCTGGCAGTGCCAGCGTCTGGTTTAGGAACTGTGTGACTGACAAGTTCGCTGCCTGAGATATGCAGAAGGCTTATTTAATTGCCACGTGTACCTAGCCCCCGTTTTGCTCTTAACTGCTCATTTTTCCTTCCAAGTCACTGTTACAACCAGTGATTTTAGCCAGAAGCAGCTAAAATGACAGAAATCTATAAAAGGGGTTCATGGTTGGAAGTAGAGCACTACATGCTGAGTGTTGCCTGCCAGCGTTTTACTTGGATTTTAAGTGAGGGGGGGGGAGGAAAGTAAGAGTTCTCATCTTCTTTTTTAATTAATGCAGACACCATTTTCATTCTGAAGTGTCACACACTGAAAATCAAAGGAACCTTGTATAAATAATAATAAGGAAAAAAAAGGTTCTCTCGATTAGTAATGGAAAACATTTTCAAACAAGATCTACAGAATTACAATAGGGCTGGCACTTCCTCAAGGTGAAAGTCTCTCAAAATCATAACATAAATTATTGATTTGTCCAAGTCTCTTCTCCATAGGAGATTTGTAATCTCATTTTCATAGTTGTCTTAAGGAGGGAGGAGAAAGAAATTCTTAACTAGGTCAGAATGAAAGCATCTTCTTTTTACAAAATAATAATAATCCCCTATTTTAGCTGAAGTGAGTTGCTATGCTGTGAAATTACAGGGCTTACTGCTCACGTCAGGAACAACTCCATTTAAGAAAATATCTTTACAGCTGTGCAAGTGTAGTCTGAGAAAAGCTATATGACATCTTGGATACAAGGAAAGATTGTTGTGAATAGTAAGCAAGATATGTAAGGAAGACATCTGGCCTTTTTTGAATTGGGCTGATAAAATTTGTCTTTATGAAAAAAACTCCACAAAGAACGAGCAAAATGTGGAAAGTATGAAGACTGTGACAAATTAGAATGGAGCAAGGTACTCTCCCTTTTTTGCTGCCACCTTAGCTCAAATACAGCAGTATGGGTCGAGCAGATAAAGAGCAGAAAAATGAAAGGCTAAATAAGGTAATGTGGCATATCAGTGAAGGTTAACATTTCTTGAAGAGCTTATTATGACTGGCAACAGTTCTCTAGAACTATGAAGAAGGGCTACTGAGTAACCAAATAAAGTGAAATCCAGGAAGAAAGTAGTCATCTACTAATCACCCCAGGAGGGAGAAAGGGGTACCATCATACACAGCAGGAGACAGAAGGTGATGAGCAGAAATGGACTGAACAAGCAGGAAGGGTGTTTGGGCAATGCTGTTTCACCTTCTGTGGTGAGAAGCAGCAACAGACTTCAGGTGTTTCCATCTCATTATACAGACAACATGGAAATAAGCATGATGGAGAGGGTTAAAATTTATTTATTAAAACCAAGGAAGGCCACGTGAAGCAAAATCCTCTAAGGATTAGTATTGTATGCCACAGGAAATCTTCACATGACAGACAATTTGAAGCGAGTAATCTTAGGTGTTTGCTGATCAGGGTCTTAAAAGAGAAAAACATGACATAGAATTTAGATCTCTCCTACTGTAGCAGCCACAAAAGGACCACAGTACAGTCCCTAAAGAGTATTTTTAATAAAGGAATGCACATTGTGTGTGCAATGTGCTGAAAATACTGTAATATAAAAGTAAAATGTCTGGATATTAAAAAAAGAGCTTTGAAATATCATCTCCAAGCCAAAAATTTATCGTACCCACAATAAAGATATCTTATGTTAGACCTTACTGTATAAATTAAAAAGGGAATGATGGCATGTCCTCACCAGTGGGTTTTTTAAAGCTGATGTTATTGAGACTTGCATTTATTGAGATAAGAGATAAGAAATTTTTACTACTGTATTTAGATATGCATGTTCAATAAGTGGAAACACACACTCCGACATACATTTATGCATATTTGTTCTGTGTAAAAAGGGCCACTAGTTGGCTAATGAAGAAGAGATCTGAGGAATTTTAGAAAATTTTATGAGAGCCCTCAACAGCAATTTCTACAGGTTAAAAGAAAGATTTTATCTTAAAAAACACCTTACATGGTATAAAGAAAAACATGAAAATAGATGTACTTATTAAAGAAGCTGGTTTAAATCCATACAAAGTACATATTTAAAGTTATAGAAAATGGAAGAGGGAGGCAAGAATCAGAAAAGGAAAAATTGGGCTGGTACATTAAAGGTCTGCAAGAAAGTTTTTCACTTAAATAGCAAAATGAATCCTGAAAAGTTCTATTAGTCTATTACTAGGTGAAATGGTACAGTTACCAATAATAGAAAACTGACACAGGAGATAAAAAATGTACTTCTCCTCTTTGGTGAAAAAGCAAGTTAATGAAACCATATAATCTCATAATTAAAAGTACTTTTATTTTCCATGGTAATTTGAAAGATGTTGAGGAAAAGTAAGTACTGAGTCAGGGGTTTTTTTATGAACTCATGATATAAAGCTGACATTTTAAAAAGATGAGACTGATGAGGTTTTTCAAATTATTAACTGTGATATGTTTTAGGCTACTGGGAAAGTTTCAAAGGACTGTAAGATTTAAAATATTTAAAAATTATATTATGTACCATTTCTCAGTGTTTAGAAATCTAGGCTGCTTAATGCCTGAATTCAATAACATGAATTGTTGAGAGTGCATCATTTAAGAAATAAACAGGGGAAATAATACAATTAATGTAGTCAGTGTGGATTGGCAGCCTGGAAATCCTCTCAAAATCGTATTTAATAGGATTAAAATTTTGATTGATATCTGAGATGAGTGTTGCTTAATACCCAATGACATTTTGATGAAGAAAGGTAAAAGGTACAAAATTATTATGCTTGAATACTATGTTACAAATTATAAATGTAATTGAGAAAGCCATAGCACACAAAGATGATTATATTCAGCTCCTTCAGGGATTAATTCCTGCTCCATCCTGGTTATGTATTTTTCATATATTTTGAAAGAAAAAGTTAAGTTATCACATGTAAAGTTTGCAGATAGCTCAAGTACTGGGAAAATGCCAAATAAGGAACAGAAAAGATACAGACAAATCACAAAAAATTGGAAACAGGCAACTTTATCTTGGAAGAAAGAATAGAAACCAAAGGTACTAAAGGAGAGATTATCCCAGAAACATTCACTCTGATGACAACTAAGTGAGATTCTGGCTGATGGATAAGCTGGTTATTAACTTCTAGGATAATTCCTTGGCAAACAGGACTAGCATGGTCTTCATGTAAGCTGAAGAATAGATCCTATATCTGGCATTTACAGTTTCATTTCAAGAACCTTCTATTCAGTTGTATTCACAGTACAGTGAGGCTAATAACAAACTGGGGAAGTTTTGGGGAAAAATAAACAAGAATACTCAAAAGCTGAAAGAATTGGAATCTTCACATTGTAACCCAAGGGAAATAATCTGGAGTTCCTGCTTAGCTTTGAGACTGCTTATGTGTTGAATAATCCAACTATGTTTCATGGGGGTTTAGGTGAGTGTCTAATGCCCCACATCTTAAATTACTGCATTAGAAAATTGAAAGAAATTGAGAGATAAAAGAAAAACTATTTCCTTTTAACTTAGAGGAAATCAAATTATGGCAAGTAGTGAATCCCTTTTCCTGGTACTCGCTTGTTGTTCAAAAATTCCTCCCCAGATGCTTACTTTTCTGGCAGAAGAACTCAAATCAGTTGCAGGTGCAATAAGCAGAATTAGTAAATACTTTTCTCAGCCACATACAGCTATCAAGGGCTGAGGGCAGTGTTAGATTGTCTCATACAGCAGTTGTCAGGCATTTGAAATAGTCTCAATTTTTGTCAGTCTTTGAAGAAGAATAATGTGGATACTTGAACAGGTCTTTGCAGATCTGTCTTTAATGTTTTGCTTTCCCCAAGATTTCTGGTACACTGTTGGGTCAAGTCGTTATGGATATGTTAGTGGTATGCAATGTAGTCTGAGCCTGAAAATGGAGTTCTGGAGTGTAAGGCAAGGTTTACTGCACCAGGACTCGTTCTTCCTGTGCAATGTGGTAATGAGAAGCACTTAGTTGCTACATGTGATAAGAAATACGTGAATACTCACTTGAAAATTGCAGATTAAATGCTAAGATGAGATCTGTATCAAAAAACAGTTCAGGAACCAGCTGAACCTGTGTGGGCTGTAACCAAACATTTCCAGTTTGGATTTGCTATTCGTCACAGCTTCTCAACAGCTACTGTCCTGCTCAGCATTGAATCTATGTTGAAGTTACACTAGAAAGTATGTTGCCAGCATACTTCCACATCTGAATGACCTTTCCATCAGATGTGTGCATATTGAATTTTTATTCAAGAGCTGCAAGTCCGCCTTTAAGTGCAAACATGTTCTTCACATCCAGCTGTGCTGTAATTCCATCACAACTGCAACTGCTATGTGGGCTACAAGTGAGGCTTCACCAGGACTGTTGCTAGGGTTGGAAGAGAAGGGTCACATTGTGCTTCAGATTTATCTCAAAAAAACATCCAGGTAACTAATAAAAATAGCCTCTGACAGTAAAATAAACAGATTTGGTTCGGGTATACAGGAAATGAGTCCAATTGATGAGCAAGGAGGAGTTCTTTTTACCAGATCATTTTTTTTCTGACCATGACTAGACATTCCTCCTTCCCAAACACTGATTTTATATACCCTCAGTGGAAGAGAAATGTTTTTCTTTGTGATTGTAAGATTTTGTACATACTAAGTGGCAGTTTTGTCAGAGGACTGGCAATTGTCATATAAAAAGTAGTTCAAACTAGGAATCCCCTGGGCTGGTGGGTTTGTCTAGTGTGGAGTTCTTTTCTTTCCCTTCTAAGTGTACCCCTAGGGCTCTTGCCTGGCTTGATTCTGTTCGTTTGTGTTGGTGTAAACGAGGCATAACATAACTCAGCTCCCATCAGTGCAGTTCAGGTAAATGAGATCAGGCTCCAGCACCTGGCACCCAACATCTCTATTCTACTAAAAGAGCTACAAATGGGTGTTCATCTAGATATGATTTGCAGAGACCCTCTGTTTAGTCAGTGTGCTGGACGTCATTTCATCAGATGTCCTTTGACGCAGTCTTGGTTTTCTCGGAGGGGACAAGACCAGCGTCAGGGGTTCTAGGCCGCCCGTGAGCTCTTAAGGGCTCTAGGTTAGGTCCACTTGCCCCACGACCCGCAAGGAAGACGCAGAGACGAGG
>JAOXXN010000395.1:12230634-12253011 GCA_026770055.1 Myrmophylax atrothorax | reverse complement strand
CTTTCTGAGTCTTCCATACATGGAAGTCGGTGACTTTGTTCCTTTCATTGTTCCATTCCTCCTTGCCATCTCCAACAGTCCTTCCATTTTCTACTCCTAATAACTGTTTCTTCCTCATTAATTTAAGATTCTATAAGGCTTTTTACAAACTTCAGTTAACTTTCATAACATTCCTGTAACAGAAAACATCAGTTAATCAATAGGATTGTACAACTGCTGCATCCCATCAAATGTAGCTCCCAGACCAAATGAAAAAAATAAACCCAAAGAAACAAACGAACAAACAAAAAGGCATGTTAAGACAAGATTAAATATGCAGTAGTAATTTAAAATGCCTTCCGAATTCAGAGCATGATGCATTATCTGGTTTACAGGAAACTTTTGAGAGAAAAAGAACAAAAAACCAAACAAATGTTTCCTTCATATGGGACATACAGAACAAATTTCAGACAGAAAGCAGACTTTGTGGACAGATTAGAGTGAGATTCAAAACTCATTCTGTTTAGTTACAGTCCAGTTGTGGAGTTCCTGCCTTTTACAGTTCTTCCTGAGGGTTTTTCTAAGATATTTAGGAATCTATCAGGAAATCACGAGGCTTAGCTTCCTAATTAGTGCTGTGAAGCTGTGTTTAAAGCATACAGCAATTCAGTTGCAAAGTGTATGACACCTCTGAATATCCTGCTTTCTTCCTCTGCCACCTTTCCTCCTGCCAAGCAGCGACTCTGAGCATGCTATATCTATATACCCTAGGCACAATTTGTGGACTGCTGTGAGGGGCTTATTCTTTATGAAAACACTTGTGTCTTCCAGGAGAGAATTCCCACTTTGGGAATTGCTGCTCTCTTGCTTGCAGCATGGGAGTCCCTAAGCATAGGGTTTAAGTGTAGGTAAATTTGTGCAGGGATTCTGGCCCAGTAAAGCAAATGAGATCATGGCATGACCATAAGACAGAGCCCAAGGGCATTGAATTAAAAAACTACTCCATTTTTAGTTAAAAAAATTGAGCTTTTGGACAAGTAGGTCTTGATGAAATCTATTTTATTTTTCTGATGGGAAACAGACTCAGTTTGAAAATATATAATGGGTTTTTTGCTGTTAACTACATTTTATGTTGCAAAAGTTAAAAGGGAACACTTCCAGGAATCTCTTATTGCAAGTCAATATACACCATTAATAGGTTCCCTACTCCAGTAATAAGGAGACCTTGGGACCAAGCCCTTGCTGATTGATTCCTATCAGCTCAGCTGGTGGTCCTTGAGCCTTATTAAATGCTCCTGGTCATGTTTTTGCACACCTATTCCCTTGAGCTACAGCTTAACTGTGTAACTTCTCTCACTACTTGTCAATGCTTAATAAAATTTGTTGACCATTAAGGTTCAAGGTTGGCTCATCCCTATTATGTTTTTTCAGCTTTCAGCACAGTTATGTTGCACTTAGCTTGATTTGCTTTGCTTAAGGCTTTCTGAACAATTGGTTTGCAAGATGCTGTTGCTAACCCCGGGTCTAGCCGTGTGATGACCTTCTTCCAGCCCGGATTATTTATGTGTATCCTGCAGTTCACTGGGGAAGTGTGTGTTGGCTTCCAAACAAAGATTGCAGTCTATTTCATGTAGCCTAAAAATACAACTGTGAGCATGTGTAGGAGCTAGGAGCATGATTTTTTTTTCCTGGAGTTTATTAACATACTAATACATTTATTTAAAAAAACTACAAGATGGATATTTTTAGAGGTTTAGTGTTCAAAAGTTGTTCTAATTGTTACAACTGCCAGACTGATAGGTGCAAACTACAATGGATTACATTCATGGGCTTTATAAAGCAGTTTAAATTATTGCATTCTTATATTGCTGTCTTCTCTGGAAACCTGGAATTGCAAGAGAAAATGCTTGAGCTTTGCTATCTACCTACATATGCTCTAGACTGGTAGAAAAAAGTGAGTAAATGTATGGGTGTTGAAAATGTCCTGGAAGTAGGATGCAGTGTTCTAAATCTACCTGTTGATTAAAAAGAAAAAAAAGAAAAAAGAAGACACCATCCCCCCGGCCCTCCCCCTCCCCCCCAAAAAAATTCTGTTTGACTAACTAGTAAATGTACCTCTCTGTTCCATCTCCTTGCTTTCATTTATTTAGCCAGATTTCATAAGATGAGTCTTAGGTATTCATCCTTTGTGTGTGTGTGTATTATTGCAGGATCAAAAGAGAAAATTTCTGAATGTCTCCATGAAGCAGAAAGCTTTGTCTGCAACTCATGCCTACCCCAACACCCAATACCATTCACAGCTGTGGTGATCTAAAACACCAGGCTGCATTAATCTGGGTTCTCACAGAACTGCTTGATTTATCTTTTGGCTAATAAAAAGACAATTCCACAAATTTGGTGTTGAGTAATCAGCTACAGTTTATTTATTTTTCCTTAAAAAACATAATCCTAAAAGACAATAACATTTGAAGGTGTGTGAGAAAAGCATACAATATGGGGAAGATGAGAAAGCCCTCCTGTATCTGTGTCTGTCCTGCTGCAGCTGGCAGAAGGGAGAGCTTTCTGCATTTTGCTGTGGCACAAGGTGCAATTTGGCGCTGCTGTTGAACCACAGGAGGGACTGCAAAGGGTCAGAGTCAATGGAAGAATGGCTTGTTTGGAAATACAAATATATCTCCCTACTTCTGCTCCCTCATGGATTCTTGCCTGATGCGATGAATTCCTGCAGAGTTTGCACTCACCTAACCCTAAATATTTGGTGCTGTTAGGAAGTTTCCATTACTCCAAGCTATAAATTTTATTCACCACACCCATTCCCATGAGCATCCAAACACCTGGTCTAACACACCATCCAAACAGACAAAGCAAAACAATCCAGAAAGTGTAGCAGGAATTATAGAAATGAGAGACATGTGAAATCCATAAAAATGGCAGGTGAGTGTTCTCCCAGGCTGGCTGTGCTGAGAAGAGAGTGGGTGAAGTAGTAGCAGAGTGGAAAGTGAACTGAGATTAGAGTCTAATGCCAGTTGCACAGGAAGGATGGAGAGAGGTGAGGGGGAGTTCAGAGGGCAGTCAGGCAACGTGAAGCAAAGTACAACTTCCAGCTGTAGAAAATTGCAGGCAGGAGAACAAAGGGAAGCAATTCTCAGAGACAGTAAACACTTTTACCATTGTAGTAACTCGGATTAATAAATATTTATCTTATTAAACTGTCCAAAGAACTTGGACCCCACTGAGTAAATGTGAAAACTGTCTCATTGGAGCTTCCAGTGAATTTATCAAACGAAGCTTGTGACAACAGGGCAGGATAAAAGAATGCAGGTCTGCTGGGCAAAGCCTCCTGCTGTGCTGGCTTTATTCTTCCCTGTGCACAACAGACTCTTCTGTGCTCTACACGAACTCCAATGATGTTCAATGCTCTTCACCTACGACAGCAGAATGAATGTATAAAGGGCCACTAACACAGCTGATCTTCCCAAAATGCTGCTGCACGGTGCTCCTGAAGGCAACAATCCGTTGTGCTTTCATTTGACATGGCAGAGGGATCACAGACCATCTCCAACCTTTTGAAATGGCTGTGCCCATAAGGATAAGTTTGGGCCAAAGAGACAGGATGGAATAAGCCTCCAGAGGTTTTATAGTCCAACCCAAAGTGAGAATAACTTTAAACCAGGTTACTTAGGACCTCGTCCAATCATGTTTCAAAAATCTCCCAAGACAGAGATTTCACCATGTCCCTGGACAACCTCCTTCAGTGCTTAATCACTCTCAGTCTGATTTTTTCCTATTACGTCCAATTAGAACTTGCTACAACTTGTGATTGTTGCTTCTTGCCAAGCACCCCAGAGAAGAGTTTGGTTGCACCCTCATGAGAACTCCTTTTGCTGTAGCAGAAGGCTGCAATTGGATTCCCTCATACTCTTCTCCAGTGCTGAACAAACAGGTTCCATTAGCGTCTGGCTGCACAGTTTTGCTAGGGCAGCACCATACGGTTACTCTGCACCCCCTGCCCAGGCCCCTCTTCTAGAGCTGCAAGCCAGGCAGTCCAGTCCCAGTTTGCACTGCCACGAGGGACATTTACATCCTCAGGGAAGGACTTGGAGTTTATCTTTGCTGAACTTAATGTGTTTCCTGTTTGTCCAACCCTCTGGCTTGTTGAAGCCCCTCTGCATGGCAAGGGGCTGAGCAGGTCCTCAGCATAGAAACTATTCCCCATAACTTGGTATCAGCCATGAGACTTTTTATTTGTTCATCCCTGCTCACTGATGGAGACATTAAATAGTGTCATCCTCCATATTGGCTCCTCAGGAACACCACCCCTAACTAGTCCCCACTTAGACCTTGAACTGTTGACCATTACCCTTTGAGTCTAGCCAAATTTTCACCTACCTGTTATAGGTCACCCACTTCCCAGTGAGTCACGCTAATCCTTTCGGGAAGCCCTATAAACAGCTAGAAGAAATGAGGGCTGAAACAGAAAATAATTTAGCCAAAATTTTCCTCTATCATTGTGGAAAATTCCTGCAGAGTTGATTATGGATCAAAATAATAATATCTCAAAAATTTGTCTATAGCTTTGAATAATAATACTAATAAAACCCCTAGAAAAAAATATTGCCTTAAAAAAAGATGTGTATCATTAATGCTTGAATGAATGGAGTCTCTTGCATGTGTATATTTGTGCCTTTCAATCTACAGAATGCTTCAAAATAAGGTCAGTATACATTTACAAGAATTCTAGACTTTATCACAAGCAGTAACTTCCTTGTTTGTACATATTTTTTTCCCAAATGGGGGAAAATTAGTGCAGCATGAAGTCAGTTTTTATTGCTTGTGCCATTCACCCACTGAAATTTCCAGCAACCAAAAACCTGTTGCCTTTTTGCAGCCCCTGGAGTGCACAGGGCATCAAATAGTTCATACTCTGAAAATCTACCTACTTCACTTCATTTAAAATTCAGCACAGTGTTTTCCCTGTTGGCAGAAGGAGCACTTGATTACAGTGATCAGTGTGTAATTTAGTTCCCTTCTACCTATGCAAAGTGAATGTTTCATAGCTGCAACAGAGGCTGAGGACTTGGAGGGCCCTTGTCCAAATACAGCACAGGAGAAGGAAGTGCATCCTGGTTCTGTCCACTGTGAAATATACCTTGGGCTTCCATTTCCAGCATTTGTCTCTCCTGTGCATGTGGAAATAAATGAGATAAGACTGATACTTATTTATGGAGATGTAATACCCTCTGTTTGTGTAGCTGTAGGAATGCTCAATTTATCAAAACCAAAAGATGTACTGGATTATCTTAAAAAAAATTTCTATTGGCTGTTCTTGGTTGAGTCTTTGTTTTGTTTTGTTTTGTTTTAATATAAATAAGATAAATGCATTCATTGCAGCAGCTACATAACAGAGAAATTTCCAACAGGACAAGTTCTGCCAGGGCTCAAGGAAAATCAACTTACATGAGCAGCTAAAGGTTTGAGGAAAGGGTTGTTGGGATGCAGTGCAGAAACAGCCAGTGTTATCAATCGATGCTTTATACCACAGCTGACATGATCTTATGGTTTTATAAGCTCTCTCACACGAATAGCTTGGCTAATCTGAAGATTTTCACTACCTTCTTGGAAAACATGGGAGAATGAAGACTACATGTGATAGGATTTTCAGTTAGCAGCAAGTAAAGCAGATTCATAAATTTTATGTTGAATCAAGCTCTGTTTTCAAGTATATTTCACAGGCTGCAAATTAACTTCTTCTCTTGTTACTGTTTGTTAACCCAAGGATGTGAAATCCCTCCCCCTGCCACCCCATTCCTGTGTAAATAGTGCAAGTTCATCCATCACCAGGTAATCAGAAGACTGTCAGGATCTACTGGCTGCAAAATTTGAGAGTATTTATAATTTCGCTTGTAATACAGAAAGATATATTCGAAAAACTGCTGGAAAAGAAATAGAAAGAGAAGCATGTATTTCACAGAATAATTAGTTCTTGTTTTGCACTAGATTTTCCATTAATTTTTTTTAATGATGTGGACTGTTTCTTTTCTGTGCTGCTGTTCGCATTTGGCCTGCTTCCATGTGAGGCTTATAAATGGGGGCTATTGCTGTAAATGAAACCTGGAAAACATATACAAATATTACAGGAAGAAAAAATAGTCTTGATACTATTAATCTCATAAAATTAATTTAAGAGAAATGGGCCTTTAGTCATAGATATTTCAAATGTGAGGGGTTTATTTAATCTAGTTTTCAAGGCAAGTTTTGATAGCTTTAAATAACAAATGATTTGTTTAAGAGAAATCTCAAGAAAACCCTCTGTCCATTTGAACGTATGGTAGCATTCCTGTGATTGAGACCTCCCTGAACTCTTATTCTGTGACTTTTATGCTGTTTACTTTGCCTTTTTTGCTGGTAATGTCAGGCTTACTTGTCCAATCTAAGCTGTGTGACTGAGGCACTCATCATTATCCATTGTTTGAACAAGGTCTTGTTGTGTGCTCTGGCTGATTGATTGCTTATTCTCAATAAACAAAGACTTGCACTCAAGGTCTTCGAAACATTTCTTGTTTAACTAGTCAACTGATATGCACAAAACTCCAACTGTCCCTATCCTCTATTCATTTATTCAAATAGATAACTTTTTTTTTCCAAATCACTCTTAGAAAGGAAGAGAGAGCAGTCAGGAGGAAGTAGTATTTTTTTAGTCCTACTTATCTTTCTGTTTAAGCTATACTGTTTTTCTGGGTCCATCTTTAATCCGAAGCCATCGCAAAAAATATTACATTAATGAGCCCATTTAGTCTAAATGAGATAAAGTGAAGTCTCAGTAATGCTAGAAGAGGAGAAGCACTGAAACCCATTGTTCCCCCGTGATAAGAGAGGGAAGCCAGAGTTATGTTGTGACTATATGTAAGCGGTGATGCTCAGCTCGGAGCCTCTTTTGGGAAGAGTATTAGTTGTGAACATAAACCCTTTGCAGGTGATTTAGTTAGTAGTTCTTTGCATACATTGCCTCCTTCACTGACACAACTGATTAACATAAGCAGTTTTAAAAAATATCCTAATACTGCAGTGTCATATTGACAGTTCAGTCTGCCCTGCTGTCATGAAAAAGTCCTGTGGAACTAAGTTTTTTTCCAGTCAGCCTTATCATTCTGTATCTTTAGTATGTGAAAGATAATTGCTAAGTACTACTCTCACTGTCTACTCCAATGGAAAGATGCAATCTGGTGGTGCAGATCTGCTATCAATTTACCTGTAGGTTGCTGACATTTTGCAAAGCAATAATGACTCCACTGGGCTGTGCAGACACAAAATAACACAGCTGCCTGTCTCCTCTCTGCACCATTCCCTTCTACCTCCATTCTTAGGCCAAGAAAAAGTCTCATGTAGAGGTGAGGTCAGCAAAATTCCTCCAAATAAAATTAATTATGTCACTATACAAGGGACTTTTAATACCTAGTATATATGCAACTGACAAGTTTTATGGCAATTGTATAGTAACAATCAAACATATTAAAGTATGAATCCTAATGTATTTGAATAAGGTTCTCGTATTCTCTTTATTGGAATTGGATTGGGCTGGGGAGAGAGGAAAAATATTTTATAGAACTTTTTTTCCCTCTCTTTTTCATCTCTGTACTCATAAGAATTGTTTCATTGTTTACGTAAGTGTCAAAGTCAATGCACACCTGTATTGCTATGTACATAAAATATATGTGGAAGTTCCCTCATACTCCTGCATTCCTTTGCTGCATAGTGGAATTTTATTCTCGTGCTTACATTATTTAAATCATTCATTCCTTTCATTCATTCACACCATTATAAACATTACTTTGTAGTTTTTTAGGTTCTGTATATTGTTAATATATGGAGGAAAATATGTATCTTGGAAAGTTAATTGAAACAGCAGAGCAGAGTCTTCTCCCACTTGCAAAAGCAGATCATATGTAGAGGCAGTGGGATAAGACCAGTTCAAAATGGGTGTAAAGATGAGGGAAGAGTCAAACCCCATTTTTCCTGTATGAAAAGAGTGACTAATACACAAGAGGCCAATTTAGTAGGAACATTTAGTCATGGCTTCCTGTAGCTGCACTACTTTGTGAAACACATAATTACACACCAGTAGTTGCAGGTAATGCTGGAAAACATAGG
This sequence comes from Myrmophylax atrothorax, assembly GCA_026770055.1. Classification (NCBI taxonomy): domain Eukaryota; kingdom Metazoa; phylum Chordata; class Aves; order Passeriformes; family Thamnophilidae; genus Myrmophylax; species Myrmophylax atrothorax. The sequence goes on along the minus strand of JAOXXN010000395.1, from coordinate 12,244,884 downwards.
ACACTAATAGGAACAGAACCCGAACTTTGCGATTCTAAGAAGTCAAAAGTAATTTTTATGTAATCTCCTCTTATTTTACCCACATTCCTCCCTGCCCCTCTGTCCCCCATGCTCCTGGTCTGTTAAACCTTAATTTGATTGGTAAAAAGAGGTTCTGGCTGATCAGTGTTGCTCCATTCCTACTGCCTGTAATTCTGTAAGATGGCAGTTACTGCTCTGTCCCTGTCAGGGAGTTCCTAAGATTTCCATAGCAGTTGATTTGTCTTTCTGCATTCTTGTGCCCTGTCCATTCCCAACAGATTTTCACTTCAGTAATTGTCATCAACTGGTAAATAGGCAATTCTGTTGCTGTGACTGGTACCTTAGGCTCTACCTCCTCCTGTGCAGCTTGTTTATCAATATTTGAACAATGCACACTGTCCCCCTATGACCCTCATTCTATCTTTTTCTCCCCTGTCAGAGACTGCTCTTTTTGAATAATCGTTTGAATGGAATAATCACTTTGTCTCTAGAGACAGACCCTGATAATCTCATTTCCATTTAGTCTTTGGATCCTATGGTTTTTTATACCACCACGCATCCTGCCTTCCACAGCCACATTAACCAATGTGAGTAACACCTGCTGCATCTGGACTATTTTTTTTTCCCAAAGTGGGTTAAGCTTTTGCAATAAAGTTTGGGGTTTTTTTCACTGTTCCAGATGAGTGCCAGCTTTGGCCATAATCTTTATCCAGAGGTTTTAATCAATCTTCTAGATATCAGTCATTACATATCTTGAACATAGCATTTCATTTTTTATCTGTATTCATTATTCTATGGAATGCTATTGTAGAATCTAGCAAACAAATCTGGTTTAGATGTAGAATTTCTTGTTAAACATTGCAAGATGTAGAGCAAGTTTTTTGCATCCTGCGGCATTTCTGATGCCACAGGACAATACTGGTGTTGGAGCCTGAGGACAACTTGTAGTTGATCAGGGTTAAGTACTCTTCTTACGTTGAACATGATCTTAAATGACACTGATGAACTCATGCCATACTAATGCAGCAGTCGTATATAAGTCAGTATTAATTCATCCTAATTCAGTAGTATAGGTCCTCTGTCCTAAGGGGAATGCACTAGGGCTAAAAGTACTTCAGATTGCCATGTTTCTTCTTGTCACCAGAAATTTCATTGGGATCAGCTTCATCTGGCTGGTCTTTGGGAGTGGGAGGACTGGCCACGCACTGGGAAGGATATGGGCCAGTATGTATCATATTTTAGGGAGTATAAGTAAGAGCGATTATGAACCATCTTTCATACCAAATTCTTCCTAGTTAAATGATTTTGGTTAGAAGCAGTGAAGTTAATTAAGAGAGGTATGAGTGTGCAGGATTTTTAACTTCAGGAGTAATGAGTCTGAACGGGTGTGAAAGATTGGATGTAGCTGAGAATAGCAAGTTAGTGGAAGGAAATCCCTTGAGTAAAGACTGAATGTAATAAACATCAGTATAAGAAAAGAGAAGAAATCACCTTGCCCAGGAGAAAAGTTTAAAAATATGGGTTATTTTTAAGTATAATCTATTCTTTTCATAATTAGCAGTTCTTGGGTGATTATCTGAGGAGTCTCTGCTTTATGATTAACTGAGCATTATGTGACTAACTGGAGTGTCCTCTGCTCTTTCTAGTGTCACAGAGGGTTAAGAACCAGTCTTTTTCATCTACAGTAAATGCTAATTGGCATCATGTTTTACTGGAAGGTCTTGTCCCCAGTCAAAACAAAAAACTACATTTTTGTAATCAGCAGTTGTGGCTGTCCTTACTTGGCAAGTCACAGCTTTGTCCAGGCAACCTTTTCTCTGTCCTGTAAGTTGATTGTTGATTTTTTGGTGTGGTAGTGATGTTTTGTTTGGCTGGGGTTTTTTTACTCAGGAGGTATTAAAACAATCGGTACTATTTGTCAGTGGCTAGAAGTGGAGCATTTCCTTAACCTGTGGAAAAAAAGTATGCCCAGTAAGTTTGAATAGTAAGACTTGACTCCAGCCCAATTTGGAATTTTTTGGGTGTTCAGAACTGGGGGACTAGCAAAATCAAGAATAAAAGGGGATATGAATTCAGGTGAATAATTATTTAACATGAGAAAAAACCCCAACTGATAAAACATTTTGTAGATTTGATGGGAAAAGAGCAGTGTGATATAAAAATCAGTATTTTTCTCAAATTGATAAGAATGTTGTTTACACTAACAAGGTTTTTCAAGTCTCAATTGAGTGGTCTTTCTTTGACCTCGCAAAGCCCTTGATATGTGCACACACAAAGAACTTTGGCAACTGGTGCCAGAGTGACCAGGCCCAGCCCAGGTGTGAGTACATAGTTTTGCAAGTAAGCACGTAGAATTACAATCATATCTCTCAACCTTAATTGCCTCATAGAAAATAAACACTCCCAGTTACATGATCTCCCCTATTGCCAGGACAATACAAATTACAAAGATCTGTGATAAGACCCTGCTTTTAATGAAAAAAGATTGTATTTCTCCTCAAATCCCTCTAAGTCTTTGACTTGATTTGAGAGGGGGAACTAAATTAAATTGAATTTGAGAAGTATGAAAATTAAAAAGTCCCCTAAGACCTCCGTTAGGGTCAGGGTTTGAATAGCTTTGAGGGCAAGATGAGAAAAATCTTTATCCAGGCAGTCAGCATGGGCTGGAGCTGCTCAGTCTTGCTCCTACTGTCAGAGATGCTGAGCACCCACTAATCCTGTGCACTTGGGGGCTGCTGAGACTGAGCATCCTCCAGAGTATCACTTGGGGAGCCAAGCTTGGCCACTGCATCAAGGCTGTATGTTCCTGCCCTGCCAGTGGGGTGTTACACTTGCTGTTTGAGATGCTGTACACATTTCAGTATTAGTGTCTGCAGTACTCCAAAGAAGCACTTGTGGTTATCCCAGACAGATAAGGCATGGGAAAGGTTGCATTAATGCAGTGGTACAATGAAGAAAATGGCAATCCATACTGAAGTATTGTGAAAGAACCTCTCAACTACATGAATGTACCAGCACTTACTGTGGTTTTATACACTTCGTACTGGTTTGCCATCTGCAAACATTCAAAACTGGTAATACATCTTTTTCATTCCTATAAAAGACAAGAAGATTACTTTAAAAATCTAAAGGCTTAAAATAAACATATTTTTGGGGGGATGACTATTTGTGTTTAGTGAGTTGTGAAGGGAGAGTACCCTGTGTCCCAGTGGGGAGGAGGCTGTGTTGTGTCCTGCATTCAGCTGTAAGGGCAGGCAGTGACCACAGGACTGCAGTATCTGCTCCACAGCATGGGGAGGACCCTGCTCCTACTGAGTCCATCCACCTGCCCTGTGTCTTCCTGACTGCTTTTGCATTTAGTTGGCCATCCAGATGGGTAGAAAGGCCTTCCAGGATTTCTGATACTGTTGCCATGGCCAGTCAGCGAGATGAGAAGACTTTTAGCTTCCCTTTTGCCTGTGACTGAGCAGCCCCAGAGGAAAGCAACCTGGTCTAGTGAAAGGTGTCCCTGCCCACAGCAGGCAGTTGGAACGACATGACATTTAAGGTCCCTTTCAACGTAAACCATTGTATGACTCTATGGTTCCATGATTCTCTGAAGGAGACCAGTGAAGGTGACCTGTCCTCTGTGGGAATGGGTGTGCCATGGTGTGTGGAGGAGAGCTGAGGGGTGGGGAACTTCCATGCAAAGAATCTGTCCTCATTTAGCATACAAAAGTGAAGCACAATGAAGGATTCAGAACAAAACAAACAAAATGATCTGTTCTTTGCCTGCATACCTTCTTGGGGTGCTACAGTTGCTGCAAGTTTGTATCAGATCCCTGGTAAACATGATATAGCAGAAGTTACCTTTCTGTATCCACATTTATTAACTGGTATTATTATGGGCTTGCTGTTGTGGCTCTGGCTCTGGCCTTTGAGGGAATGTCCACCTTCTAATAATGTGTCTGTGATTCAAATAAGTGCATTGATGTAGAATTCTGAAGTGCTGGAATATTCAAGCTTAACCTCCAAACTTGGCATAAATATAAAAATAAATTATGAAGTAAACCATATTTAGAATATGGGAGGTAGGGGGTGAGGAATCAAAAAGAAAAGACCTTGCCTAGTGGAGATGTTACAGCCAGCTCCTCCTTAAAAAAAATATATTTATACACTGTATGATTAGGCACCTCTTTTGAATGTGCTTTCTAGTAATTTCTCTGTGCCTTTTTGTTTGCTGCTTGGAAATTCTGTGAACCTTCATACAGGGCAACACTGCTTTCCCCGCGGGTGCCTGAGAGATGTGCAATGCTTCTTGCTGCTGTTGTTCTGTGGCTGTCAGCAGGCAGCTGGCCAGAGAACCTTTATTGAGCAAATGTGAACAACTGGAGAATTTTTGTTTGCAAGACTGATGTGACCTGCCTCAATTTACTGAGAGCAATAACAATATTTCTCCCCCACTGAATAGATGTATCCTGAAGCTCCCTGACATTAATAAATGACTAGATCAACCTCTCTCACCTCCCTATCTTCTTCCAGCTACAAGTGTGAAGTATAGAAAGTGAGACATGAGTAATACTAGCCGTAATTTGGTTTAGAAGTTGGAGAGGAGCAAGTGAGAAAAACAACTCTTATTCTGGCAACTTTTGTAAAAGATGGGAGTTAAAATGCAGTGAAAGATTACTCATTAGCTGGATATTACTAAATTGTGCTGTCATTTCTTAAATGAAAACATTCTAAATCCAGGCATTAATTGGTATTCAAGATGTTTGTCAGGTAAGATTGTAATAAAATACTTGATTTGAAAACAAAGTTGAGTAAAACTTTTCAGTGGGGAATGGAAATTGGGAGTAAAATTTGCTGGAAAGACCTTTCCAGAATTGTTGGAGTAAATTTTAGTTTGGAAAATTTAATAATAAATTTGTGACGATCTTGGAGCTGAAATAGGATTCTAGCTGGGGCAGTGCTGAGCTCAGCTCAAACTGCCAGCATTTTTAGGAAGTCTTTATCCTGATAAGTTTAGGACATTTCTTTCTTCTGCTTTAGCTATGTGGGGTTAAATAACAGTGCTGGAAAAAGTGCAACAAGTTTTTGTAGAGTTTACTTATGATGGCTTTAGCATTTTGTTATTAATTGGTAAATTATCTCATTAGTTTACTTGCTGATAAATCTTACTTTCCTTTTTTGTCCTTTCTGATCTGCCATGGTTAGATGCACAATTTCTCTATGCAAGGCAGAAAGAGCTCTGAGATATTTCTGCCTTTTTGTTTTGGAAGGGGACTATGAAACTGTCATGTTTATTTTGTGTACATTTTCTTCCAACAATTCTTCCAGTATTCAAGTGAATAAAAGGAATTGAGTTAAAAAAGGAAAAGTTTAAATTTGGTTTGACTAAACATGTGAAATGACTGACTTTGCAGGTAGATGTGAAAATGGACAGCTCTGTAGGTCATTGTTTGCCTTGAAATATTTCAGTATTTATAGTGGGGTTGGACAAACATCAGATGCCTTTATGGATTTCATAGAAACCTGACAGCAGGTGATAAAAATGTTTCACTACAAGAGTTTGGGGCTAGCATGTGCATCCAAAGTTCTTGGGCATTGGACTACTTGGATACCTGTATTGTGTTAATAAAGCCTTAGAGAATCATAGAATATCCTGACTTGGAAGGGTCTCATGAGGATCATCAAATTCAAGTCCTAACTCCACACAGGGCACTCTAAAAAGTTAGACCGTATGTCTAAGAGCGCTCTTGGACACTGACAGGCTTGGGGCCATGACCACTTTGCTGGAGGACTTGTTCAGTTCTTGATAACCTTCGCTGTGAAGAACTTTTTCATAATATCCAATCTGAATATACTACCATTGTAGTGAAGTATATATGGAATATTACCTTAAATTCACTTGAAACACCTGATGTGCAATATGGAGATTCCTTTTAGACATGACAAGTTACAGGTCCACGGGATCCACAGATTTTCTCTGTGGCATTAGCTGCCTGTTGGTTTCTTGGAGGAGCTGGAAACACAGGTTTAGGCTCACAAATCTCTGACTGACTTAAACACAGTATCTTGAAAAACTGCATCTTCTCCTGCCATCATGTCAGAACAACAAAGACTGGGGGATGTACCAAGGTACCTTTGGGATTCTTTGCAGGGAGGATGTTACCCTTGGGCATGTCACCCCTGGGTGATTGAAAAAGCTGTCCTTTGGACCAAGTGGCAATTCCATTTACCTGATGGGATGTGGGCAATCCCTGACATAATGACATGTATGAGCAAATAAAAATGCTGTTTGGCTGTTCTTTAATTTCACTTGCATGTCTGGGAGTGAAGAAGTCCTACATTCAGCTCCTATTGGACTGCGCTTTTTTAAGCTTATATCACAATAATGATCAAGGTTGAAGTAGGACAAATGTGAAGAATCTCTACTAAAATATTTCAGAACTGTGAAAGAATTTAACCGTAGTCTTATAAGAGAGAGAGATGTAGTTGTTTTCTTGTAAGTGTAGGGAACTTTCAGAGCAGAATTTTCAGAGATGAGTGTTGGTTACCTCAATATTCCAGTATCCAGTAGAGCTATTTTGGCTGTTCATGGTTTAGCATGTCCTAGGTTAGGTAATAACAAACCGATGCACAACATTAGTCTCTTCTGAAACATTTGCCTAGCCTTGAAACAATCTCAAGACATATTTGGAAAGAGAACACTTGTTTTGGAGGTCCAAGTCACTGCCTTGAACAAGATTATTGATGTTAATTCTTAATATCTTGTATGTATGCACTACTAGAATGGATTATCATCTGAGATTCTACATTTGTATGTGATAATCATATACAGAATATTGAAGTTTTCTGTTGACCTGATGGGGAAGAAAAGGTCCAAATTTAATGGTTTTCCTAATTTTACTATAAAAAAATTCATCTATTTGTGCTGAAGTTTCTAAACTACATATATTTTGGTTTTATTTTAAAGCTGCATCTAGTGTGAATGGAAACAAACTTAATTTCTATGTTGATTTTTGTTCTGTGATACTTTTGCTTCAAATAGTGCCTTCATGATTTAAAAATATAAACATTCTCTAGTGAATGAGTATGTCACATCCTGGTTATATATGTTCAACACCAGGCTTGCTAACATTTTCGCTTCATTTGAAGAGAGTTAATTATGAACTAGACTACAGATCTCAAATACATCAGCAAGCTAAGTAGCTGGTGACTGCTGCAATCAGTTAACTGCAAGGAAGTGAAACAGGACTTATTTACATTTAGAGTGATGCCTGAGTTCTTAATTGCCTCAAAGCATTTAAAAATTAACTTTACTACCAACAGCTCAAGAGGCATAATGAACCCCAGGAGGGAGTTTCCTGCTCTTTCATTTTCATTGAACCATCGATTGATTTACTTCAGACTACTCACGCTCCAGTCTGTTTTCCTGCTAAAACCTCAAAAGTTTCCTTATTTCATTTTCTCAAACAACTTGTGGTTCATTTGTTATGCTTCCCCATAAATAAGTATTAAAACTGTGCAAGAACTCTTGGCAACTACTGGAGTACATGCAGCCACAAATCCTTTAAGGACAAAGAGAAGTAAGCAGCTTCCGGGTTTTGTTGATGTGTCTATATATTAAAAAGACAACAAAATATCTTTAATCATAGTCTGCATTCTTTCCCAAGCTTTTGCACCTGCACAAGCACATTCTATGATTTTACACATGGGCAGAGCCATGCTGCAGGAAGGGGGCTCCGCTGTAATCAAATGAGCAGCTAACAGCCTGAGCAGTAATGACATTTGACAATTGGCAATTTAGAAGATTGAAGCAAAGATATTGAAACTAGAACAAATTCTCCAAGCTTTCTGTCCTAACTTTGTTTTATCTTGACTCTTATTTGCCCTGAATCTCCTAATAGGACCAATCCTTTCATAATAAATTCAGCCAACCCATTATTTCTATATACTTTTTTTTCATAGCTACAAACATGAAGCTGTAACACCTCCAAAAGTGGCCTGTTCCCTAGGGAAAAATCTCAGTTATGAGGGGAAAAAGTATCTTTTCTTTGGAAGTTTCCCTTTAAGGTTTGAACTATTTTCCTGGACTATTTACAGCTGAAGTGAAGGTGACATTTTGAGAGTCAACAGTAATGAATACTACAGCAATCCAGTAAAACTTAATAGGGTAAAACTTAACAGAAGAAGCTTTTTCTTTATTGGTGATTTAATGGACCAACTGAACTGAAGTGTTTATACATCTATTAAAATAAGCAGGAATGCTATCATGGTAGATTATTATTAATATTAATATTTACTCTATGATACAACATAATAGCATCATGGCAGTTCTAGTAAACAGTAGGTATATAATTACAGTAGATATGGACATATTTATTTAGTCAAACATAGTTCTTTTAATAGTTTTCCCACTGTCTGCTCTTTTAATGAAAGTTTAGTCATTAATCTTATAAACTTAAAAGTGAATTGTTGTAGCAGTTCTTGGTATCTGATTTTTAGAAAACAATTAGTATATGCAACTATAAATCTCAGGTCTCTAATTATTCAGGCCTCTTATGGGACAGTGCCATTAAACTGAACTGAGTTGTTACAGGGATGGGGCATCTGAGCCCCCACGGCTGCCGGAGTAACCCTGCCCTGACTGCCTCCTCTTCCCCCCCCCAGAACACATTAACTCTGCACCCCTGACCTGCTGCAGCTGCTTGGGAAATGGATAGAAGAGTTGATACTTTGGGAAAATAAGGGTTGTTAGCACTTGTGCAGCCTGGTATGTTTTGAAGGAGGAAATAAATGCCAAGGAAGCGAAAAAGAAGTTGCGTGGTTAACCCCAGCTGGCAACAAAGTACCATGCAGACACTCAGTTTTCACTCTGTGCCCTTGTTGGGATGGAAAGGAGAATCAGAAAAAAAGATAAAACCTGTGGGTTGAGATAAGAGCAGTTTAATAATTGAAATAAAATGTAACAACAACAACAACAATAATAATGAAAAGCAAGAGAACAAAAATAGAGAGAGAAATAAAACTCAAGAGACAAATGATGGACAATACAATTCCTTACCCCTTGCTGACTGATGCCCAGACTGGCCCTGAGCAGCAATCAGCCCCTCCCAGCCAACTCCTCCCGATTTATATACTGAGCATCACATTCTGTGATATGGAATATACCTTTGGCCAGTTCAGATCAGCTGTCCTGGCCATGTTCCCTCCTGGCTTGCTGTTCATCTCCTCACTGGCAAGGCGTGGGAAATCGAAAACTCTCAACAGAGTTAGTGCTATGAGCAACAACTAAACCACTGCTGTGTTATCAACATTTTTCTCATACTAATTCCAAACCCACAACACTGTATCAGCTGTTAGGGAGAAAATTAACTCTCTCCCAGCTGAAACCAGGACAGGGAGTCAGGGTCTCTTCTCTTTCAGATAACCATGTCACCTCAGTACTGCCAATCTACAGCCTCAGTAGAGAAAAAAAATAATAGGCTGGTTGCAGCTAAGGGGAAATAAGTGTTCTCATGTAAGTAACCTAGGTAGTGATGCTACAATGTAAGGGACAATTGCCCATATTTATGAAACAATTACAGCTCAGTCTTGCAAATCCTTTTTCAGTCATGAGGGTAACAATTCTGCTAACAAAATTTCTTTCTCTTTTTACTGAGGTGATAAATACTCTGATTGGGAAACAGATGGATTTTTCTGTATGCTGTCCTTGGGAAAGATGTGACTGTTGATAGCTGTCACCTTGGGGGAGGCTGATACCATATCTGCTCACCTGCTGGTGAAGCTTGAGGGATTGTTTCCTTTCTTAACATAAAGTTGTGTACCTGATACTACTCTCTGCAGGAAATGGAATATCACACATGATGAGGCTGGGGACAGATAGCTCCAGCTATCTGTTTTGGGAAAGAGTCAGAAAGATTCTTATAATGTTTTAAAATATAAGGGTGCTCTTGTGTGCTTTAGCGTTTCACACTTCAAATCTGTAAAATGATTCTCATGTAGATTTCTCGTAAGGGACCATGCTGCCTCTTGGTTTGGATATTCTCTTCCAAAACTAACAGCTCATTTCCTCTTTACATATCAATTCATCCTGAAATCTGGGGTTTCTGTAAATACCTTACTTAGGCTACAGAGACCCAGAGTTTGCAATTAAAAAAAAAAAAATTGCTTACAATTTTCTTTCTTATCTGTTATCCTATTTCTAACTTACCCCTTTAAATTTCTTTCTACTTTTAGTGTTTTCCTTGTTATGAGCCCTGCTCAATTTAGAAAAGTCTAAAAATACACTGTTTTCTTATCCTACAACTTCAGTGCATTTTGATATAGATGGCTATGCTGCAAATCTGACAGGTCTGAAAGATTGAACAGAACCCAATCCTGCATTTATAATAATGTGAGTAGCCCACATTCCACTTTCCCCACAGCAAGCACCACTCGCCTCTGTTATAGTTGCTGGATAAAAGCTCTGAGGAGAGTTTCTCTCCTTTTTTATTTTCCAACTGTTTGTTTTCATAGCTAAATGTATTTGTTTGCTTACTAGAAACCATAGCTGTCTCTGGAGTTTACCTCTATTTTCTACTATAAAACCATCTGTAGTTTCATTTTGATTTATATTTGCTGAGTGAGAGGTTCAGATCTGTCTGTCAGTTCAGTCAAACTCTTTCAAGACATTTATTCTATGAAAGGCTTTGACAGAAAACAGTACATTAAAAATGTTTTTTCTCAGTATCATCTCATAGCGATTAATTTTCCTAGACTGAATCCCTTTTGATTTAGTTTTAAATGACTCCTGGTATAAATGTCTTCAGGACTCCTGCCAAGCAGTGTACTACAATTTCCCTGTCCTTTATTTCAACCAAAAGGTTGTAATATACTATTATTGCTTTGACTGTTTGTGACATTGATTTTGAAAGATTTTTAATACACAATAAAACATTAAACTAATTCAAAACATGAAAAAAATTATGAAGTAAAGGGTTATTCATAAACACACCCATTTGTTGGTATATAGATATTATTTGTCTCTATCTAACAATGGAGATTGTCTGTGTGACCATGTTTGATGTGATGTGTAGTATTAAGTGTTTTGTATGAATTCACTGGTAGTTAGAAAATTTATGCAGGAGGATTACTCCATACTTTTTAACCTTCTTAAGTCTGTTTTTCAGTCTGTCTTCATGTTTTCAAAGTGTGGGTCAGTATTTAAGGTAAATTTTCAGCTGGAGGAATTAATATCCCCATTGTCTAATACAAAAGCAGCTAAAATTAGTTTGGGAGTGTCTTGCAGGGGTTTGGTATGCAAAATTACTTAGAACATTCATAACTAGGGAAATTTCACTCAGTAATTTTCTCTTAACCTGTGACTTTCCTAGAAGTGGTTTTATGTGCAGCAGGTTCAGATATCATGGTTTTGTAGGAAATTAATGTCAGGTAACAAATTGCTGGGAATGAATTATCCAATGTACTAACAGAATTGTTCAGATCCAGGTACTCCTCAGGCACTGTCTGCATAAACAGAGCTGAAACTAATTCCTGGGTGTTGCCTGTTATTGCAGATTTAGTGTCCTGCTTTATATAGTTTGTACTGAAGGAGCTAGAAAACGGCTGCCTGGCAGCTGACTCCTTTGGGAATCCCTGGTAAAATAAAATGTATATTTCATAAGGCCATCCCAGTGATCAAAATTTTAAGTAAACATACATTTTAAAGGAGTGAGCAATTGTCTACTGGGAAACTGTGTATGGAGTTTTATTTTTAGATATATATACTCATGTTTCAGGTTGGGGAATTACACACATAATCCACAAATACAGAACATGGTAGTTAATTCTTAACATCCCTCTAAACACAGCCTTGAAAGCTAAATTAGTAAACACTATAGCAAGGATATTCTCTGCATAAGGCTCAATTTCTCTATGGTCAAGTCAAAGCTCTGTTGTTATATGGGAGAGTGTTTTGTTGACATATAAACTTTGCAATGGGTCAGGCTGAGTATTCCTGGAGAGCCCATTTTAACTGGAATTACCTGCAGTGACTTGAAAGTAACAGTATATTTAGAATTTTTTTTAGTGAATATTGATATGTATTTGTCTGACATAGTTCCTGTAGTCAATAACCGAGTAGGTTGGTTTATCAGAGACTGGACACAGTGAATGTTTAATCTTATGACTTTAAACATCTGTGGAGTACATATCTATACCTGAGATAGTTATTCAGGCTCCCCTTATTTTTAGTGGGAGAAATAGATACTTTTGTCATGTATTCAGATGGTTTGGTTTAGATCTCTGCTTAGGATGAGCCCTCTTCGTCCCTGAACTCTGTCATCTACTTTGACTATGCACAGAGACAAGGATGGCTGCTTCAGATCTAGATGCCTGTCTCTAGCTGAAGTCACAGAAACTTTACCAAGGCTGACTAGCAAGATTTCTTTTCTTCAGGATAAAATCCTGTAGTTGCATATTTAATATTAAAAATTTGTTAGAATTCAGTTTGGTTTTATATGTTTATGTAGGAAAATTGGATCTGAGTGATAAAGGAAGAAAATTTGATGAATTGTTCATTGCTTTTCTCTTTATTCACTTCCATAGTTCAACAGAGTTATAAATAAAGGCATTTAGGTATGTGTGTATGAATATATATATATATATATATATTTGGAAAAAGTCTTTAGGACAAAGTGAACAGTGATTTCTTTGTTGCTTTTTTGCCCCGCAGTTCCAGCTTGCTCTTATGATACTTTTTCTGAACGGATTGCATCAATCTAAAAGAATAGATGGTTAAATATGTCAAAGAACAAAAATGAAAATAAAGTAAAAAGAATGTCTTCAGAACTGGACCCTTCATCCTTTTAAATCCTCTTGCGTTTTCAAAAAGCACTAAGATCTTATTGCTGCCTAGAGAAAATAGTCACATTAAAATTAGCAGCACTCAAAGGCAAGTTAGAGGATCATCACAAAGATTTTAAGGTAGACAGAACACCCTGTACTAATAGAATCATAGAATGGCTTGGGTTGGAATGGACCTTAAAGATCGTCTAGTTCCAACCTCCCTGCCTTAGGCAGGGACACGTTTCAGTAGACCAGGTTGCTCAGCCCCCCATGCAACCTGGCCTTGAACACTTCCTGGCTGGGTACATATAAAACTGATTAACAAGTCGCAGTGTGGGTTATCCTGATTATTTGTTAATAAGACTTAACAATTGTAAATCTTTTATATATATAAATGATTTCTTATTAGCAATAAGAGGCATATATGGTTTTAAGTTTGTTAATTCCCCTTCGTCCTTGCCTTGCAGTGCTCTGTGAGTAGGAAAAGAGGTCACTTGAGAATGAGACGCAGTCAAGAGCATGGTCTGACAGGGCTGTGTTTAGTCCCTCTTTCAACCAGGAAGAGTCGCTTTGAAGGGGTTCCTCTGCCCATGCCTGTTGCATGACCACACCACTGCCTCCTTTGTGAGCATTTGGTGTAATAGGTCCTTGTGCAATTTGAGGAGGGATTGAAAGCAATTTCCTGGGACTACAGGAAAAACACACAGAAAAGGTAAAGATTTCATGGTGCCTTGATGACACATTTTCTTACCCTGTCCCATGTATTTTTTACATTGTTTATATCAATACCCAAAATCACATCAATATCCAGAGTAGGATTAATCCCAAGTTCAACAAGCCAGTATAAAAATAGAAGATTCAGTATAATAGATGTTATTTTATTTCTCTCTTGTGGCAGAAAGGAGTCAGTATTTCAAATGTGTATAAATGGAGAAAATATCAGTGTATGCAGGCTGGTTAAAACTCAGCCCCTGGCTCAGTGTAAGGTTGGGTGATGGACTCTTCAGATTTGGGCTTGCAAACATAGAAGCTGTGAAGGTAGAAGACTGATGGTACAGGACTGACTGAGCACAAGCAAGAGGAAAAACCTACTTCTTACACTGTTCTTATTTTCCATACTTGATTTTTTTTTAATTTTACCTTTCTTTCCCTTTTCAATATATCAGCTGCAGCTTAATTGGATACTCAGGTGGACAAAGGATGCAGGTCTTACCATTCACCGAACTTAATAGTTTTCAGTTAAAAAAGAAAGGAGATCACTATTGCTCAGACACTGCCATTTGCTATTGCAACTCTTTTTATGTTTGTGGTTCTTGGTATATTTTTTTCAAGTACTTCTTATATAATAGTGTCTTAGAGAGGTATGAGGGATAGATGTAGATAAGCATTGATATATTAATTTAGACCACTATGTGTAGT
>JAOXXN010000395.1:12209632-12230534 GCA_026770055.1 Myrmophylax atrothorax | reverse complement strand
TGTATGTATTAAAATGGATGTATAAAATACATTTTGTGTAAGCCAATCTATTTTTTTTTTCAGATACAGAAACTACCTAAACTTAGCATTTTTAACAATAAAGAACCCATGTAGGTCAGGTCGTGAGATATTAGATCTCCTTCCTTGCCTCCCTTTCAATGTCTTTTATTTCTGGGCAACATGGCAGTGACATGAGATCATGAGAGCCTTTATAAAACATGTGCTTTAGCAAACAAAAAAAAGTTATGAATTTTCTCATAAATGCTCTTAGGGACTGGTTTTTTGCACAGATACTGTATTATAAATGATAGACTACATCATAACTTAACAAAGGCATATCTGCTCACTTCCAGCTGATGGTATCAAAAATAACTTTCAGTGGCAGCATTTTGAATTGTTAATTGTACTGTTGTTCTATGCTGAAATGCTTGACCTAAATATTTATGAAGACTTTGGTTCTACAGTACACTACATTAGTGCCCTTCAGTAGGGCCATGTAAACAAGATTAACTGTGATTATTCACATGCTCCCAGAGACTGGCAATACCGGGGAAGTGGGAAGTCTAAGCCCCTGGATCCTGGAGGTTTCTCTTGTCTTCATTTTCTGTGTCTCATTCTCTCTCTGCAGATCAAACATTCCCTGAAGTGTGGTAGAAGTCAGGAAGAATGACACTTGCTAATTTGAATTTCAGAAAGCACCTAAACCTCATTCTGCTCTCCAGGTAAGTGTCTGTGAGCCACTTGGCTTTGACACTTGTTAAAACTTAATCACATATCTTTTTGGTGCCAAGCTACCTTATGCAGACCAAAGAGAGGAGCATGCGTACACATGTGCTTGTGTTTGTGGGGGAGGGAGTGCATTATTTGTTTGTGCAGATGATGGGAAGTGAAAACAACATTACTCTGGAAAACATGAGATCAGCTTATGAAAAAGGAGAAGAGATTTAGTGACAAACTGAAAACCTTAAACTACAGGTAATTTTGTGCTGTTGCTCTGAGAGATCTCAAGAAGGAAACACCTGGGAACATGTAAATTAGTAATTTAGATCAGACTTTATTTTCATATATTCATTCTCTTCCTCTTCCCCCAAACTGCTTTTTAAAAATACCCTCAGGCATGTCATGAACTATATCAAAGTCCTTTCTTAAGCTGTAGCTGTCAAAAGTAAAGGAGAAGGAAAACAATTAACATATTCTAAATATCAATGGCAACTAGTCATATTCTCTCTGTAAAGATCTGGATCGCTATAGAGAAGTTTCAAGCATGTTATCTATACTGTGAAGCTCAGTATTAACCACCTAAAGGGTGTATATAATGACCAATGACTCAAAATGAAGACTTCTGCTTTAGATACCTCATCCTCATTGTTAGACCGAAGACTGCAAAATATTTTCTGTGCTTTCACTTAAATTTGGAAAAAACAATTTCAGGCAAGACTGGGCTGCTTCTTTTGGAAGTATTTGGGTTTTGCCAGCCTGAATGCTTATGGGAGGTCTGTTGCATGATTTTACTAAAATATTGCATACACCAAAAGAGCTATGCTGACATAATCACCCATGATGGTGCTGATGCAAGATTGACTCACTGTCCACTTTAGGTATCAGACTAAGATCCAATTTGGTGCACCAAAATTGAGGAGCCTGTATTCCTCATAAAGTCAGTGGAAAGGGGAAGCCACCTCTGAAAGATGAGTTGTGCAAACTGGCAAGGGAGATGGTATAAATACCTCCTATTGTGACTGATTGCAGACTAAATACACATGAAAAACAATATATCACTTTAGTGGTTTAGTAATAGCAAAGTCAGCCAGCATATTTTATGCTCATGTAAATATGGCTTTATGAACGAAATGGAAAGAATTCCCAGGCTCCCTGGCAGGGGTATCGTGTGGGATGTGGGGCATGTGATTGGTGAAGCGGGAAAATAGACCGTTAAATGCTGTACCATCCAGGAGATCCTGCATGACACTACAGAACAGAACAGAGGTGTGTGATACCTTAAACATATTTTCCATCAAATGACTACATGCAGCAGCCCTGCTGCGTCCCATGTACGGGATGATATATGAACACTTAACAGTTCTGAACTATGTAAAATATTGTTAGCAGGAATAGTGACCTTGTCTAGGATATTCAAAAGCTAACCAAGAAGGGTACGATTGAGAATAGTTTGTTCTTCATATTTTTGGTGGACAGGAGAGAAAAATGTGCTTGAAATGTAGCAGAGAAGACTCCAGTGAGACAAGAAAAGCCTTTCTTAGCAGCACTGAAAGAGGCTGTGTACATGCTGTGAAATTGTTGCCTTCAAGAACCTCTATCTCAGGAAAATACATCTGTTGTGTCTGCCATGTGGGGCTGAGCCACTGCTGAGCCTGTGGTGAGGGCTGGCAGGGAGATGGTGGTATCAACAGCTGAGATGTGAGCTGAAGCGAACACCCAGGCCATACCCGGCAGATGGTTTGCTAAAAAGGGCAGTTTTGGCATGGTTTTTCTAAGGCTGACACCAATACTCCTCAGTTTCTGTCTTAGTGGCCTCAGCCTTCCCTGACACACAGCCTTGCTTTAGTAGCCGGGAGGAGTGAGGCACTTTTTGTCAGCAGAACAATCCAGGAGTCATGCTCACTGCCAGTTATTCACACAGCCATCCAGGAAGGGCTTGTTTACCAGAAGAGTTTTCTTCAGTTATTTCCCACCTTGGAATGGAGCATGATAGTTTTCACATGTGTTGTGAGCACTATTTATAACTGAGCAGTGAGAAATGTGCTTGCAGCAGAACTGACACAGTCATTTGATGCAATGTGTGATTTCTCCCCAACCGCAGACGTAATAAAACACAGTCTGCAATATACATTTTATCTATAAGCACAATTAATCACAGTGATTAATTCACATGATCTCTTAGCCTGCTATAAGGTGGAGAAATATTGCTTGATGGGTAATGGGTTGAGGAAAACTGTTTCTGAATTCCTGCTTTGTTTACTGTGGACACATCATTTTGCCTCTTTGTGTTTCATGAAGTCCCCAGGGATTACTCCATCTTCCTGAAAATGCTGAATATAGATAGATTCAGGTCAGGATGTTCTGGAGATAAGAAAGTGATCTGTACTGTGCAATATTACTGTCTTTTCATAATGGTTCCTAATGTCCATTTTTATTATTTTTGAGAAGACAATTTATTACTGCTTTTCCAGCTATCAATACATGCATAGCATTTTCAGTCATTCCTAAAAAGCACAAGCTTGTTCTTAGTGCAAAAGCTGAGGCTTGAACTTACTGTGTCAGTGCTGTCACTGGAGAAAGTTGTGTGTGTGAACAATGGATGGTGTGGTGCTACTTGGATGGAGCTTGGTAAAAACGCAATACCTTGCCTTTCATCTGGATCTGTGTCCACTATCCTAATAAAGGAAAATGCCTTAATAAGGAAAATTCCTTATCTCATGGATTACCAGTCACATCACATTGTGATCTATGTATCAAAACTGAGGCCAAGAAGGTAGGAAGGCAGGTTAGACCTTCTTCTTTCTGCACCTTGCTAATCTGTGTTTCTTTCTCCGCTGTGGTACACAGTACCTGGTACTCCCAGTGGGGCAGCAATGACTGTTTTGACACAGGGACAGCAGGAGGAGGCCCAGCATCTTTCTTGCAGCACACCATGCAAGCACTCACTGCAGCTTTGCCCTAAAGGATCTTATTCTTGCTGACAAGCCCTTATTTGTACAGGATGTTCTAATAGTGGTTTACAAACTGTGTGATTGAGATGATTGGTGTGATAGCTGGACCTCAAACCCCAGTGCCTTGTGGCACTGTTGAAGGTGTCAAGGCTAACTGCCCTCACTGTCCACTTTCCCATATCTTGCAGCACCCTCTGAGGGCCACATAGAACTAGCTGTGATGCGAGGCTACACCCCTGACTCTGAGCCATGCCCTATAGGTGCAAGGGCTGCTTCACTGCTGTTCCAGGGACTCTTGTACACACGGCTGCACCAACTATCAGGCTTGTAGACCCTCAGTGGCTGAAGCTGGTGGTGTTGTTTGCCTAGTAAGGAGCCCATGTGCCAGTGAGCATCTCTGTGCCATCTTATCCTTACTCTATGCACAGGCACCGCCTCCATTTGCAAGTTGAGACAAACCCAACACTTTGGGGAGGGCTGACATGGTGGGTCCTGCATCTGGCAGTGATCATGGTGTCTTTCCCTCCTTCCCAGACCCTGTGTCTTATGTAGGGTTACATGGTAGGCTTATATCATCTACACAGTGTAGAAAAGTAGGAGAGTGAATGGTGGATGACTTATTGCACACCACAGAACTTGTGCCTCAGGATTTTCTTTGTGCATACCCCTGGAAGGTACAGCTATATATGCTGGGAATGACTCAAACACCTTTGGTGTGCAGGCATACAGGATATTCCAGACACTCTCAGGAAGTTTCTGTCTAAGTGGTGTAGAAATCACCACCCCCTAAATAGTAAGAGTTTTGTTTTTGTCTCAGTGGCAGAATACCAAATTCAAACCAAATCCAGCTCTGTCCAGAAGTTGCTTCCAGATAGCACACTATTTCCTTACTTGAACAGGGCACATAAAATATGGGACCAAGCCTGAGTTTTCCAGACTGAACCAGGATCTAGTCAGGAAAAAAAAGGACATGGTATTTGTAATAGAAATTGGATACTTGACTGAGGGTGTGGTATGTATTTGTGAAGGCTGCAGACTGTGTGCAGGCTGTGTTTCGGCAGGTAGGCTCCAGATACACATTTTTGATGCTATCAGGTATGTTTTTCTTAAATCCACCTGCCCACCTGAGCTAAACTTGCCTTCATGGCTTGGAGGTCTGCTACACACACCTTATGTATTGATGCCTCAGGATCTGTGTAGGGTTTGAGTGGAAGGTTGCTCATGAATGGATAAAACCCAGAAAAATTATAGGAAAAAATGTTGAAAGGAAAGGAAATGGAATTCTGGAGGATGAGAAGGGCAAACAACACAGGGACAGTCTAGCAATGTGGCAGACCTAGAGGCAGCTCTAAAGCTCCAACACAGTTATTCCTGGACATTGTCATCTTAACTGTTTTGGCATGTGGTCCAGTAACTGGGAACAGGGAGTAATGATTAGAGCAGCAGTAGGTTGTGGTTTTACACAGCTCACCACAAGCTTTCTCTTTCCTGTCAAAAAATATGTGTACGTGTTTTTAAAAGTAACTTAAAAACCTCTCTCAAATATTATTTTTTTATGACATTGATTTTTGAGGAGTCCTGCTGAAGTAAAGAAAATTTCTGAAATAATCTTTTCTTGTAATGCTACATTATATGAGGAGTCCCTGGTAGCTCACTTTTATTAGAAAATATGTACATACTCAGTTTTGTTGTAAGTACAAGAATCTATACTGACAAGAGCGATCTTGTGAACACTTTTTCTAGTATATATTTCCCATTGTGACTAAAGTTTTGTGAATGACTTTTGAGTTTTATGAATGCACAGCAACAGGGACAGGTAAAACATTAGCTGCTTTTAACAGCAGCTATTCTTTGCTATTATCCATTGTTTTAAGAACAGGAAGTGTGTTTTATGAAATAGAAGGACTTTTAGACATAGTTCTGAGTAGGGAGGGGAAGCTCAGCATATTGCTTCTCACTGTTCTTGGACTTGGTCCTCCCCACCTTTGTGTGCAGAATTTCTCTTGGCCTTGGCAGAACTTTTCCACCCAGATTGAGAGGTCTGTTTAACAGTGCTTCTGTGCTATTAAAGCACTATAAAGACCTGGAAATGGAAGACATCACTGGCTTATATAAACATTCCTATGCTATTCCTCTCAGGAGTATTAAGGTAAGAATTGACAAAGAATTGGAGGCTGCAACAAAGTACAGACTATTTGAGTTTAGTTATGTCAGAGAGGATGGGGACCACTTTCCCTCTAAAGGCCCGATATGTAATTTCCATTATTTGTGTGCTCTGAATATCTTAGAGGGGTGTCATCCAGACTGCTTAAAGGACTTAGCTTCATATGGTATGCTGATACATATATCCAGCCTATAGGTTAGTTGACAATCACGTTTTTATGATATAAATATCATAAACACTATTACATAACTAATAACTAATTTCTGAACTGAAAAGTTCAGAATGGGAAAGAAAGAGATAAGAGTTGATATTTCTGAAATAACGGTCATGTCAGAGCTACAGGATACAGGAATTGATTTTATTTTATTTACGTTTTGATATGAAGAAACAGTAAACTGTTGAGCATGCAGTAACTTTAGAAGCCAATGCAGTATGGACTACTCACAAAGGCATTCAACTCTAATTTCTTTGGATCAATGAAATATTTGGACAGAAAGTAGTAGTCTACTGTGAAAAATCTGTGAAAAGCATGTGTATCTTCACTTGCCATTCCTGTGCTGTAGTCACTGGAATGATGCCTAGTTAAAAGAATTTTGAATCCTTGGTTATGGCATTCATTTTACTTTAAGTTTTCATATTCAACTTACACTATAATGCTCTTAATACATATATATATGTTTAGCACCAGAGTCTATGCAATAGAGCAAGGGTAGAAAGTTGTATACTGTTTGATAATAATACTTTTTGTTCAATATTTATGAGATTCACTAAATCAAAAGTGTGCTCCAAAACATAATCAATACAGAAAAGCAGTCCTTACTGTTGTTTGGCTTACTCCACTTTAAAATTTTTAGCAATCAGGGACAATCTCTGTAGGTCTATTACTCATTGCTTAGTTGGCCCTTCACACTGAATTATTTCTCCCACCTCTAACCTAGTTCTCCCTTATTGCAATCTTTTCTATTTTTCAGAGATTGTGGAAAGCAATTCATTATCTGCTTTCACACAGAATCTTTCTGAAAATTTGAGAATTGTTATCAAATCTTCTCCTAGTCTTCCCCCTCCTGGATTAAGCAAGCTCAGTTCTTGCGAAGTCTTATGCTAGATAACTTTAGGGGTTTTTTTGAAATTTACTCTTATTTCTGGTTTTGAAACTTTCTCCAGCTTGTTGATGTATTGTATCATATTGACATGTGATAACCTGCAGTGGTCACAGGGATCCAGGTAAAGAATTACCAGCTCTGAGTAGAATAGAAGGAATATTTTGTGTGTTTTACATAAAATATTTCCCCTAAACCAGCATGATTGCTTCTTATGCATTTATATGATTTTATTGTTTGTTTGTGATCTATTGTATTTGCCAGATTCTTTTCTACCCTGTCTTTTTCTGGTTAGTCATTATCCATCTTATGTTTGTGCTGGTAATTTTACTTGTGTGTGTGGATGAGAATTCATTTCATTGCTCGGCTGGATTCAGATTTCTGCTGTTCATCAACATAATTTAAAGTGTACATTCTGCACTCTGAAGGGTTTGAAGTCTTTTTAGCTTAGTGTAATTTTTAAATGCAAAAAGCATCTTAATCATCTACCAGTCCGTTAATGAATATGTCATACAGATTCTTGCAGAACCTGACCTAGTGTGTCTTTCTCATTTGAAAATGAATCATTGATAATTACTGATAAATAATTCTGTGAATGGGATTTCACAAATAACTAACTATCTTAAATCTGCTTGTCTATGTGAATGTCCTGTGAGATGTTGAAAGCCAAAATCCAGATGTGTGACAGTATTTATTCTCCTCTTTCATTAAAGCTTCTTATCTACTGTAGAGAAAAATAATTTTGCTGAAATATGGTTTATTTATTAAAAATTCATCTTGGCTCTTACATCCTGGTTATATTTAAGATTTTTACAAACAGACATTTTCATTATTTGTTCTGATGCTTTCCTGGTAATTGAAGTTAGGTTCACTTCTCCTTTTTTTCTTTTCAGAAGTAAGTATGTGTTTGCCCTTTCTAGTGTTCTGGAATCTGTTTTCCTCAAGTTGCTAAAGTCAATTGCTAATGGCTATAAAATGTTTTCTGTTTTCTCAGGACTGAATTACATGTGACATAGCCAACTTGAAAACTACTATAATATCCATGTAGATTGTACATAATTCTTTCTATTTTTTAGTCTGGTTTTCACTCTTTTAATTATGTTTTTAATGGGGTTGTCTATGACATTAAAACTGATTTTTTAAATGAAGCATAAAGATCATGGAACACTTTCAAGGTATAGTGATAATGCTGTAACTGTGATAGCCTAAGAGAATAACCAAGGAATGGCTGTGGGGAAAAGACAGTCTCTTTTAGTAATCCAATTGATATAGCTGGATAGTGGACAAGCATCTGTCTCTGCAGTGGTGTTTGTGTTCCTGAAGGCTGGTTTTTTTACTACTAAACTAGTCAGTCTAATAAAAGGCAAAAGTTCACTCCCTAAATCCTGTCTGAGAGTCACCACTTCAGCCCTCTTGCTAGTAATTAATTGTATCTTCTTGTTAACTATTACGTTCATTTTTTGTCTTGTTAATAAAGCACTTTAAAGTCTTTTCTCATGATGTTTTATTTCCTTTTCAAATTCTGTCACAGGCATGCTCCTGAGCCCATAGAATTATTCTCCTTTGGGTTTGTGCCATCACTTTTTACTGGCCTTCAGTAATTTGTGCCACTTTCATAGTTAATTTGATTATGCATTATTTTTCCGTGGCTTTCCTGGGTACTGGATCATTGAGGAATGCATGCTCAGGCCAGAGCAGTGTCCTAGAATACTTCATGCATTTCCTTTGGACAAAGGTAGCTGGTACAGATGCTGGTATTCCTGGTGCAGGATGCTCTCCACAACTGAAGCAAACGGTAAGAAGTCAAGAAATGCTTGCAATTTAAAAAAAATAGTTCAAACATGAGCACTGATGTTCTGGAATGAGAATTAAAAAGGAAGCTGGTGGCTCCCCTTTTAATGTATTTACTTTTGGTTCCCTGTAAAGTAATACTAAAACAATAGAAAAAAATATTGCTAACCACCTGAAGTTCCTATAGGCAACTTACTGATTCTGTAGATTACTTTTGGTTTTCTTTCCCATCTATATTAATTGTGAAGGACTAAAAAACCTGTCCTCAACATGTTAATGGCATTAAATAGCTATGTGGACTTTGAGACATACATCCAGATGAAACAGATTTTTTGTCTATAGAATTATGAATTTTTTGATCATGGGGAAAAATTATAGCAATGGATCATTTGATAACTATGTGTCATAAAATTCACCTCTATGTACAAATTACAATACCTTTAGCTAAAACTTCTGAAAGTGCAGAGTTACTGAGGGCATCATAACCAAGTGAAGAGAATACCATGTAGATACACAGGAAGCTTCTGAGCAGCTGTCATGCTTCATTGCTGAAGTGGCAGCTTTTCAGCTGTGTGTAAGAGATAGAGAGCTGTATTTCAAAGATGACATTTTATTACACACTTGCTTTCCAAAGGACAGCTGGACACTTAGGTATATTGGACTAGTTTCAAACACTCCTTTCATTTTTATCAGGGCTAATTGTGAATGTATTCTAAATACTCATGTATACTGTTGGAGCCTCTTGGAGCCTAAACACTCCACAAAGTAGTTTGTAAAAAAGATGATACATATGATTACGGAATTTTAGATGTGTATGTAAACATGGAATCTACAGAAGTTCTCTCAAAGCTACAAAAATATTCCACAAATAGGAATCAAAGCACAGTCTGGTTCAACGGTTCTAATTATTTATGAATCCTTGGAGACATGTCACCAGTGATTTCTGTTCATCATGTGGGTTCTCTCCTGCTACCTCCCCAAACTTGGTCATCTCTCCTTACTTTCATAGGTGAATGGAGAAGGAGAAAGAAGATCGTATTTCCATTGATTTGTTTATCTGGTTCTGTTCTTCTTCTCTTTCCCTTTATGAATTTAACCGCAAATTCTTTTCTCGTGCTCAGTGATGATTTCTTGGTGAAGCACTGGGCATCAAGATTACACATTAAGCATATAAGGGATGATATAAAGTTTAATGCATTTAAATGTTTATTGTAACACACTAAACTAACTGAGGTTAAAGGTACAATGACATGTAACAGCTTGGGAAATGCTAACATGGCTGTACAAAGTAATTCCTGATGAGGTTGGTTACAAAGAAGCGTCATACTTTGCCCATAACTTAAATATTTTCATCCCTGACTTCACACTTGATAAACAAGGAATAATATATATATTATGGACAAGAACACATTTCAATCCACTGCAAATATAGATCACTAGAGAGAACAAATCATAACTGAGCCAACTATATTTTTCTCTTCCTACCTCTTCTCCAAGCGCAATTAAGACTCAATAAGTTTTTTCTTCTCCCTAGTTCCCTTTGATCTCTTTGTATTCTCATGTTTCTATGTCCTTCCCCCCATCTCTTTTTCATCTGATGAGGCTAGTGCTATAGGATAATGAGGTAATTCCTGTTAGTGTTGGAAGACCCAGCCACCTGGATGACACTTTTTTTTAATCCCAGACTGGGTCAAGTAAGACTTGGGTATTTCAGTGGTATATGTTCAGGTTCAGTCAGTTCTTATAGGATGCAATAAGGTTTCTGTGCACTGCAAAACATGCAAATGTCTATCTGTACATAGAGAGGTTTTGGTCTGGAAAACTTGATCTACGTGAATGGCTAGGAACTCACCTAGATGTGTAATGAACCAAAGTTTTTTACGTTTTCCTTCATCCCATCCAACACTTTACAGATGTCTAACCCCTGGCTCTCTTTCCTGGCATGGATCCAGTTTTGATTTGGCACTGACTCACTGTCCACATGCAGTGAATACTCCCAGTCTAGTGAATTTATAAATACAACTGCTTTGCATACACTGTGTATATGAAATATTAATCTGCTCCAGCTTTCCAACTTAGTGCTCCCACAAAAAATTCTGCAAAAAATACCATTCCCAAGACTAATTTTTTTCAACAGAATCTAATCTAAATTAGGTCTCAAACAAAGTAGTTTCTGTATTTTTTATTTTATTTTATGTAGCCATTAGAATTACATGATTATTTCTTTAAAAACTGCATTAATTTAGATTCAATAAAGCAATTATAACCAGCAAAGGGGTTAACAATTAAGAGACCTCCAAAAATACTAATTACAGGGCCTGTAATTTAGCTGACTCTGTGATGATTCAACTCTGATTCCAATTTCTTAAGCTTTTGTGGACTCACTCTTCTCCCTGGTGCTTTAATAGCAAGCTTGCATACAAATACTTGCTTCTCTGTGAGTGAAGCCTATGCTGCTTTGGGCCAAAATTGATTGCTGAAGTTACATGACTGAAATGCCTCAGGTTAAAAAAAAAAAAGAAAAAATCACTAACAGTAAAACATCCAGTAGACAGCTATGTAAAGTGTGGCTATGTAAAGTGTGCAGTCTGACAGTCGCAAATGCTCCCAGGATGGAGGAAGTTCTGCGAATAAGGTCAATAGAATTAACACTCACCCCTTAAATATCAAAGAGGCTGCCAGGCATCCTTCTGACAACATTTGGGGATGGTCATAATTGCAAACAACCTGCTGTGTAAGCATATGGGGTCAGATGCCTTTTCTTCCTTAGAGTAACTGCTCTTCAGCTAATATGATGAACTCAGTCATATTTCATACTATTTAAGAGCATGGAGAGCCATGTAGTCTGTAAAGTCCATTCTCCTTTACAGTATAGATCTTTCTGCTGACTTAATCTGTCACTGCTCCACTGGAGTTGGTGGAGTACTAAGGTTTTACACCAGCTGAGGTTCCACATGTTTATGCAGTCAATCAATAAAGAAGGAGACAATGTAAATCCAAGTGTATGTTGATTAAATTAGTAGTTTAAATTTATTTAATACATGCCAAGATACTGCCACTCTCATTTCTATAAAACACTGAGGTTTAGGTTCTGACATAGAGCATGTTGAAATCAAGGAGGTTTTCACTAAACCTCAGGGAGTTTTGGCTCAGAACCACAGTCCAACCATTGTGAAATATACAGTTTATTTCTAGCCTTTGGTAAAATGTATTCCAGAGGTATTTCCACTTATTTAGCCCCTAATTCTGTTTGGTTTCCCATATTTTCTCTTTGAAGAAAAAAAAACACACAAGAGAAGGCAGGATTGCAAGTGTCTCTGAAGGGGATGTCATACAGTCAGTCAGTCATCCATTTGTTAGCTCAGCAGTACAAAAACTGACTCATGTCTCCCCTTTTCAGTTTTCATTGTCCTTTCCCCACCATCAGACCTTGCTATCAGCCCCAGTAAGTAACAAGTATTAAAGACCTCCTTTTGCTTTTCAAAAGTGGAAAAAAATTAGCTTTGGGTTTTTTTTTTGATTGTCCCAGTTTAGTCCCTGAGTCTCAATGGGGTTGTGCAATCTGAAATTTGACCTTTTCAAATTGGGTTTGAAGAATGAAATCACAGCAGAAAACTCTTTCTTTCACATTTTTGTTCATATGCTTTGTGGCTTGCAATCCTACAGTATCCGAGGGTTCAATTAGGCAGTGTGTGATTGGCAGGTTCCTGAGTTAAATAGCTGGGATGGGATCATATACTTAAAATAGCTTTGAAAGAAAACCTGTAGACAGACAATCAGTCAGACAATCTTTTCAGGTGCTTGGAAAGCCCCTACTTTCCTAAGCTCTTGCCCTGTAAATGATCTGGAAGTCTTGCACATAAAGTAGTTTAATATAAAAGATCGCTTGGAGGCAGTTAACATGCAAACATACCTCTTGATGTGATATCTAGGAGGCATTTTTTGAAGGTTTTTTTTTTCAGAAGCATTGTTGTTGCTCATTATGAGTGTGACATCACTTCCCCTGACCTAGTGATATGTGTACTCTCTGTGCTCTGATTTTTAATTTCTTTAAGATCAAAGTTTCTTCTGAATTCAAGCCCACTTTTCCTTTTGCTCTGTTCATTTCCAATATCTAGAGGAAAAATTTATCAACAAAGTAAAGGAAAAAGAAAGGAAAAAAATTTCCTGTCTCTCCCTTTTGCTATATTCTGCAATTTCTTGGATAGAACTCCCCTATTTTTGTGTCACTGTACTGTGTTAGAAATCTCAGTTCTGAAGCCTGTGCATGCCAGGAAAAATAGGAAAGAATGTCCTGCTTTTCTGTTCTTGAAAGAGTGTCACTATGTAGTGTACAATTATCCGTTTTTATTCACACAAATTTACAAAATATAAGTTTTTAAGTGAGAATTTCAGGAGTAAAGGGTAATGTCTGAGTACTACAACATTTCAGCTTAAGACATCTTTTAGAGTCCTTGTTATCACAAAGAGCTTGATAGATCAGAGGCTTTGAAAGTGGAGCAACTGTTTTTACTTCAGCATTTCCTTCCTCCTCCCAAGCTTTTAAGAAAGCTGGAAAGTATGAACACTATTTCCCCTTTCTATAGCAGCTCACGAGTTGGAGCTTTTGACCAGCATGTGGAAAACCTCAGTTTAGTTCCTAAATTCTGTGGATTTAAATCTTGATTTCTTGCCTTTGAAGAGTGCCCTATTACTGCTCTTGTCTGAAGAGGAGACACTCTCTACCCCTTCTTTTAAAGCTGTTCCACTTACTGCAAACCCTCCAGGACCCATTGAACCAGGGGAGGGTTGGATGCTTTCCCCACCAGTCAAGGTATCACCTGGGAGGAGATGCACTTGTAAGTTCATCTCTATGAGTGCTCTTAAGGAGCCAAGAAGGTCATCTTGGAATCTATGCCAGCAGAAAGGGATAAACTGGACCAGAGTTCTCCCAGATGTAGTGAATGTTCTGCATATGATGCAGTATTTTGTATATGATGCCACGGAGTACTCCTCATGAGAAGGTTTTGTGGTTTTTAATCCTGATCTGGAGCTTGTAAAACACCAGAGAAGGGTGGGATTTAGTGGTTGCATCTCCTTGCTCTGAGCTTTTCCTACCAGCTAGCTCTGAGCAAATCCTCCTCAGCATGATGGTTTAGTGATGATTTCATGCTGTTGTGGAGGGAAGCAGAGACCAGAAGATCAGAACACAGACCTTTTGAGTTTTTTTGTAAATTAGTGGTGAACTCACACTTTAAACACTGCCAACAGTTTCGATATGCACCCCCGAAATAAACATATACAACAGCAAGAATATTTAGACAGAAGAACAAGAAGTACAGCAATAAATATGAAACCCTTATCTATGATCTGTTTATCTAACATATAACAGTTTATGATCTGTTACATTTATCTCTAAGATATACTAAAGTGATTAAGAGCTTTTATTTCAGAAAAGGGATATTCAATTTGAAGCAATAGGGATATGAGAGAGGGCTAGAAAATCATGAACAGAAAAGGGGATGGGAATTTGTCTTCTACTATTTTTTACAATAAGAAGCAAGTAAAAGTACTGAAATTACCATGTAGCAAGAAGCAGGCAAAACAATACACAGAAGTTTTAAACACAAACTAATGGAGATCAAAAATATGAGTGGATTTTATTGGTTTTTTTGCACATATATATGTGTGCATACACACACACACACACACACACACACAGGTAGCTACTAGAAACAATTGTCCTCATTCAGTCTTCAGCAGAGGAAGTCTCGAAACCTCTAGTTGGCAAATGCTGCAAGGACATGAAAATATTACTCTTGTACATTATTATGTCTCTACAGTATTTTCCTACGTACTCTTTCCCTAAGCACTTTTTCCCTAAGAACTCTTTCTCCAAGTACTCTTTCCCTAAGCACCTAATTTGCTCTTTGCAATCCTCTGTTGTCTCCTACATGCTGTGAAGAAAACTGAGTCACATAACAGCATGGTGAGACACCACCAGAAGAAGCTAGCAACAATATTGCACCTACCAATATTGTGAAGCTCTGTCTTTAAAAAGGACACAGGAAATCCACAAATTTAGCAGGTGTTAAGGAAAACTGAGTCTGCAGGGATTAGGGTTTAGCTGAAGAGATCTTGAAGCAGTTAATTTGTAATAGCTGAAGAGAACGTCTGCAAAAGAACCATAGGAAACTTTCATAGGGCAAAAGGCTAGGTTTCTAGTCTTCTGTGGTTACTGATAATATAAAAGCCAGAGAGGATTGTTAATGTTACTTTCCTCTTTCTTTTTCCTGGTTGAAGGGTTGGTTACATGTAAGTCTGACTTTCCTAATTAACACAGCAAAGCACACTGTGTTTGAGACTTTTTCTGAAATTAAAGTTTTTGAGGTTGATACTTTTGAGAAAAGAGGAGCAGGAATATAGGATGAGTATCTATGATATGGCTTTGTATTTCTCAATTTTTAGTTTAATATGATACTATGATATTATCACTTTCAAGCCTATAACAACTTTCTGTTGTACAGATTGAACTAGGAAGATCCCAGCGTGACACTACCAGGAGAACTATACGGACTTGTAAACTGTATCAGGCAAATGTTTCCTACTCTTCCTTATTCAATGAACCCACTGTTAAGACAGATAGTATTTATGTCCAAGAGAGTTACAGGAAAATAGGCATGTGGCTTCTTCTGTAACCTGCAGACTGGCATAATCTTAGTGAGAAATTATTCCATTTTCTGTAGAGAATTACTTCCATGAGGTTAGAGAACTTTAGTGAGTGGGAAGTTCCCAGCTGTCCAACACAAGAACTTGCAGTTTCAGGAAGATTAAAGAAAAAGGTGTGTGGGGATTTTTTAGTTGGCTTTAGTTGGATTTTTTTGCTTGTTCTGATTAGGAGAGGAGGTGATGCTATTGAAGAAAAACACGAAGTATATAAAGATTATGGATATTTTGTTTTCCATAAGTGGCAGGGTTTAAAGTATGCCCTAAATATTTCTCTCATTCTCTTACTGTGTTCTCTTGTGCATTCTTCACTTACTGAGGGTATTTTTCATCATTCCTTACAGAGGACTGTGCCCTAAACTATTTAGGCAATTAATATAACCCTGCCATAAGCAAGAGGAGGAACTAACACCACAATTTTTTAAGTCTTCTGGAAGTAAATGCCTACCATATATTTTCCACTTCTGATCTACTTATGTCTAGATGGCTTTGGAGAAATCAAGTTACTGTATTGCTCTCAAACAGCCCCCCAAGCCCCTAAAGTCTCAGTGCCTTAAAAGTAAGATTTTACACGTCACAGCCTAAAACAAGCAGTTCAAATTTGTTAAATAAATCTCACTCTTAGATGCCTGTTTCCTTCAAGCTGATTATTAAGAAAACTTTTTGGTATCTGTCCCACACTACTGCATTGCATACTGTTGTAACAAACATTACAAACATTACATGACAAACAGTACAAACATTGCATCCAGAGTTCATAGACAATGTGAGGTCACAGTGGAAATCATGATGAAAGAAGTATATTATTTTGTTCCACACCAGGGACTCTGATACAGTCAGTTGACTTGTTTATTCCAGGTTTTTTGTGCACATCTTGTTTAATGTAAGAGTAAAAAGGAAGGCTAGTTTATGTTATCCTGCCTGCTGCTGGAGCATTTGGGAAGAAAATAAAAATTATACTTTTCCCAAACCAAAAGGGATAAAACACAGGTAATAAGGAAGCAGGGAGTTGGGGCAGTAGTGCAGGGTCAGATCTGCAACAAGGAGCAGATTCACAGCTAGCATTTAGCAGTGATGAACAAAAGAATAATTGCCTGAGGACAAATCAAGGTAGGGTCAATGTAATGCAGGAAGTGACAGAAACTTACTGGCTTTCAAATCAGGACTGTCAAAAAAACCTCCTCTCAACAAACAAAACAAACTACAAAGGCATCCCCTTCAAACTAGACCTGTGAAGGAGTGAAATAGTTTCCTAAGCTTCTGCTTTACTTATCTCACCCAGCAAATCTGAATAGTCTCCATTTAAAGAATATCATTATAGTCTGTTGTTATGGGATTAAATCAAGTTTAGGGTTAAAGGCTGGAGTCCGTTTGGTATCTTCTAGCAAGTTCCTTTGCAAGGCAAAGGGTGAAGAATGCCATAACAAACCCCAGCACCTATAATAGTCTATTATCAGTGTTGCTGTAAAGACTGCTTATGTCCCTTTTCTACTGAAAGTTTTGTTCCATCACCAGATTTTCATATTTCTCCTATCCCCACTTTGAGGCAAAGTTCTAGTTGTTTCTTACTCTTGCATGGGCTAAAGGTTAAATACATTTCAGCTGTGAGATCTGCAGGTGGGGCATGAGGTTTTGTGGTGTGCCATATTATGGACAGGTACTATATAAAATAGGTTCTTAAATTTCTTTCTGTGTTTGAAAGATTGAATGAATTCTGTAAAACATAAGGTCATTTCTGAACTCCCTAGAAACCTCAACAGTGCTTAAAAGTCAGCTGTAGAGCAGGTGATCTGAAATGGCAGAGACCTCTGGATGAAAAGGATGTTCAGAGCTGGCAGTGAAGGAGGAAGAAGAAAAGCTTTCAAGGGGCAGGTCAGAGGACTGGTTTGCTGGGAGAGGAGTGAGATCACTGGATGCCTTGGTGAAAAATCTCACTTTTGTTCTGATACAGACACATATTTATACTCATCCTCACTTCAGTTATAGTCCTTCAATAAATGAGTGGTGGTTAAAACTCAGGACCATAACCAGCCCCTGAGAAACATTGCTGAAACTCAGTTCACAATCTACATGTCTGCCTTTTGCTCATCCTTGTCTCATTAGAGCCACTTGAGTCCCCACCAGCCTGAAGGGAACAGGAATAGGAGAATAGATTATTTTGTGTGGACACTATTGCACAGTAGACCATACAGCTACACTTTCATACTTTCACACAAGTCTATACCCAGCTCTTATGATTTCACAAAGATTTCCTCAGATTCCTCTCACAAATGATGGGAAGCAAAATTCTGAGAGAAGAAAAGACCATTTAACTGAAGACTTTCCTTCTGGTGATGGTTGGCCAGTGTTTTAGTGGAAGCAATTTAATCTCTTCTCTCCTAGTCGTGGACTGACTGATAAAAACCCCCTTTTTTGCTGCTGACCTCATCGGGATGGAGATGCCACTGCTCCAGAGTGGTGGTGTGGAGCTGCCATTGGATTTAGTGACATTCAATAAAAATAAAGAACTGGAGTGTGGGACCAGTTCTGCTGGGGAAAGAAGTGACTTTGTCTTAATGCTTTTTTTGAGAGAGGTAGCACTGCTGGGCCCCTTTCACTGTACACGCTAGAGCACGTAGCAACTGTTCAGGTTATTGATGAAACGAAGAGATGCTGTCAGTCCCTTGAAGTCTGAACCATTAGAAAAGATACATATGTTAGGAGAATACAAGCCCAGCCATGCACATCTCTACAAATTAGAGGGAGGTTCTTCTAACTCCACAGACCTTTTGAATTAATTTACTTTTAGACTTCAAAAGGTAGACAAAAAATATAAACAGCCAAAATAGATGAAAAAAAGTATTTGAATTATAAGAACACACCATGTTACAGTATTTCAATCACATTCCTGCCACATAGGGAGCCAGTCAGAAAATTCCCCATGTTTTACAACCCATTATACATTGCACTTCAAACTATTCTATGAAACAACTGATATCCTGAAAAAGTTCCAAAAATAAGATAAGGAAGTGAGATTATGTGGTGGGCTTTGCATCTGAGCAGTGGGAAGAGGTTTGCTGGTATTGCCCTGCCTCAGGTCAGATTTTTAGGAGTGATGGAAATCGTTCACAGAGTTGGATGTGCATGATTTGTCTATAACTTGTACGTAATCTTTTTCCTACCTATCTTTGAAATACCATTCCCTCTGTCTTCTATCCTACAGCCTCCATGTATATATTCACAGCAGTTTTGATCACATCACACAAATCAGCTCCTTGTCCATTGTATCTGCTTTTCAGCTCCACTGTAATTTGCTCTCCTCTTGTTGGGCTCTTCTCTCATCTATCATCTCGCAGATCTCAGCTGCTGGTATGTGCAGACACCTGGCTTGCTACCATTTTTCCTGTTAGATGTTCTCCTACACTGTACCATGACTGAACTCATCTCACACCTTTTCCTCAGCCATCAGCTGTAATGTGGGGGACTACTCTATTAAAAAAATTCTCTACAGTGTTTTGCTGGGCTTTATATGTCACTGCCATCACTTAATTCCTTCCCATAAATTTAATATAAACATTATTTAATTTGACATGAGAATATGTTTCTTTGTAACTTCTGTTATCTAAAAAGAAAAGCATTTTCAGCTCATTGTTACACATTAAAACCTGTTTTTATCTATAATGTCTTTGCTATCATCAAATTAAATAACATCATTATTCAAGTTGGTACATCATTCAGGGATATATTTTGCATGAAAGGCACAAAACAGAATTCATTTACAAAGTCCAATAAGGTATTCTCATCTTAAGGTTGGACTCTCAGAGACAGTAACATACACCAAAGCGTCTCATGTTATCTTGTTACTATGGAAACAGTGATGCAGAACTGTTATGGGTGGAGATCTGTGACATTCAAAAGCACAGTATAAAACTGATATACTCCATAGCCTGCATTTTGATTCATCCTTAGTGCTATATAATAGCATAGCATAATAGTTGTGATAGTTATCTTGCTCATGTGTGTGGATAAGTAATATCATGTGGAAGAGGAAATAATAAAAGAAAAGGAAGTTTGAGAGTAAATAGGGAATAAGGATTCTGCCAGTGATTTATTGTATGTCTTTGGAAAACACTTTTGACCAAATCGGTCTGTGTCTCAGTTCCTCATCTGCAAAATGACCTCTTTTTCATTCTGCCCTTGTTTTCATTATTTAGGTAACAAACCTATTAATGCAAGAATGCTACCCACTGTGGTTTTAGAGTGCATGACACAATTTTGTGAAGGGTGCATTAGGCAACAGCAGTAAAAAAAAGACATGATATGTCTACAGTAATAGAGCTATAAAAAGATGTGCTGCTAGAAACAAAGCATATCCTATAAACAAATTTTTTTACATGGTAGATGGTATTCATTCCAGGGAGCTGGAATGGTCAATGTGATAAATATTTAAGCCCCGTGGAAGTAACTAAGAAGAACAGAAGGTGATAATGCAGTATGATATGTAACCACAAAGAATAACACTGCATTCTGAAGAGACATTTGTGTGCAGGAAAACTCATCTATTTTTTTTCTAGTTATAAAAATTGGTCTCGCAGTGGAACATCATTTCCCCCTACACAAATTGCTTTGCTTCTATCTGTAGACTGTCCTAACTGCACTGGACTTTTAACATGGGAAAGATGTTTCTAATATTTTGTGCTGCAACCACAGTTTTTGTAGACTGAAGTTTCCTTTTGGAGCTGGTTGCTAATTGTTCTTTTTACTAAGTAAGATATTCACAGAAGTATTTGTTTATTACTATTTAGTCTTCCTCATAGGTTTTGTATTTTTAATGAAGTACCTAACTAGTAGGTAAATTAAAGTTTATTGGAAGAGAGAATTATTTAATAAGAGAGATTTATGGAAAGATTATCCCCTTAATGAATGATTATATTTACTATTTGCTCTTTTGTATTATAATGCCTGGAAGTGTAACCACAGGCCAAGGTGCATTTTGCTAGATGCCAGACAAACCCTGACTAAGACAAGGGACTAGCTACTGTTCCAGTGATTCAAACTTAGAAACTACAATATCAAAGCAGAGTGGAATTGGCACAGAAAAAAGTGCATTTGAACTTCAGCCACTCACTTTCCTTGCTAGTTTACACGAGGTCTATACCAAATTTGTGTTTTCCGTGCTGATAAGCCTTCATCTCCAATGTCTGGCAGCAATTTTTAAATGACGCTCTTTGAAATACTTCAGTTGCTTTCTGCTGTAGCAACTATGAATGAACTGATGAATGATGGTTAAAAGGATTGCTAGTTGCCTACATAAAGGTGTTTTGTTACCTTGAATTCAGGGGAGATCTTACTATCTATGCTAATTTCTTTATTTAGACTGCTTCTCATGATGTAAGTGCACAACTAGCAGATCACTGCTCATGCTAATATTCTTCATTTCTGGAAGACTGTCTGAGCTTCCCAGGCCCCCACCCCCCCAGGCCCCCAATCTT
>JAOXXN010000395.1:12169386-12189161 GCA_026770055.1 Myrmophylax atrothorax | reverse complement strand
CCACTAGGTTTTGATTTCAGGTTTCTCACGAAAAGATTATACGCCTAGATTGAAATTAGCTCAGTTTTGTCATGATATTAACTTGTCCAGATAGAATCTTCTACTAGTCTTAACCATGAAGTGAGTAACATAAACATTAAGAAATTAAAATGAATGTAAATGCTTCATATGTTTCTATGCCACTGAGTTCTGGGAATGCAAAGTAATGGAGTTATGTAATAGAAGACCATGGACCATTAATTTTTGAAATTTCCTGATCTGTATGGTTGATTGAGCATTCTCAATGCTATATTTGACATTAGACTTTGCATTTGACCATGTATATATTTTATATATTTTAGTATGTTTTATTATAACATGCGTGAGGTATTTTCATTTCTGAAATAGCTGGAAGGCATGACTTTTTTTTTTTTCCAGTAGGGGAAAGTTCATAGAGTACAGGCAAAGCATGTATCTAGTTTGCCAAAGTATATTCAACTATAAAATTTTCAGGAACAGAGTGTCTTAAAGGATTTGTTTCTGGCATTCAATATGCATATAAGGCATGTCTGATTTTCCATCATATAAGAGAAAATAAAGTCTTTGTCAACCACAAGTTTTAAACTTTAGCTCTGATACTATTGTGTGTTTGTGTGGGGCCTCCTAGGTAAGTCCAGAGTTAAGCTGAAGTCAGTGGGGCCTGTGTAACCCACCAACGAGCATGGGTTAAATATCCCACTCTGCCTGTTCAGAGTGTGTAAGTGGATTATGGTCTCTATCTTACAACCTTGCCAGTCTAACTGTATAGATGCATGCCTGCTTTTCTGATGGCCTCAGGTTAAATTTAAGATAAAGAGCCATCATATTTGTGACTGCACAAACACATTCTGCTGTGTTGACCTGAGATCAAGCCTTTGAAATGATATATTCAAGGTAGAATAGGTAAAAATAACCCTTAGAAGGTTCACAACTCACAAAGAGGACGCTAAAATAACCCACACACTCTCAGAGCTGTGAGACCAATGCCCAAGCAGAAAACATACTCGACTTTCAACTCTCTTCTAGCAGTTCCATGCTCCTATACCAGCACTGACTGTTTTTGTGACAACCAGGAGTCAATGTTAAGTTTGGAGCCCTGGCTCTCAGCTCTTCTTTTAACCACACTTTTCTTATTCATCTGATGAAATGCTTTGACATGGGCTATTTTTCAGTGACCGCTTGGGAAAAAGTCATTGATTTTATTTTTTTAAATGCAGCAGCAGGCTTATCATCTTGGCTCTGCTGAGAACTTTATTTACATCTCCTGTGTTAGGTTGTTAAGCCTGTGTACTGACAACTGCATAGAAAAGCAACTTATTTATTATAACAGCTTAAGCCACTCATTTACCAAGTCCAACCTCCATAACAGTTATAACAGAGGAAGGTGACCCCTTTCACTGTCTACTCTCTCTGCATCTGAAAAGTGCTTTATACTCAGCAAAATATGTCATATTGGGGAACAATTTAGATCACAAGCATGAGATCTGATTGCATTTAATTTGTATAATCTAAACAACGAAAACAAAGAAAGCAAACCTTACAGCATGTCAGTCAGGGAATAAAAAACCTTCCTCACTGGCAAGGAATGAAAGCGCTATAGAGAATGAATCTGGCCACTGGACACACTTGATTTTATTAACTTCATCCAAAAAATAAACCATCAGTGTCTTGTTGGACCTGCATCCAGTCAGGGTGGAACAGAAAGGAAAAAAGAGCTTTTGAGGAATGCTAAGGATGTGGCCTATAAATTAATACATTCCTTAGCAACTTTAAACAACATAGCCTAAGGCTCAGTAGCACTTTGGCCATACAAGAACTCTGTTTGGTCTAATTATTGAATATTTATTTCTTAATGTTTCACTTTCATGGCCTTTTGGTGCCCGTGTTGAACTCTGTGCTACTGGGATTGTATCAACTAGATAGTTTGAAGATAACTACCTGACCTGCAGTATAGACATCCCTCAGCAGTGTGAGGGTCTTTTCTCATGTCATTCACTTAGGATTGAAAAAAGCTCCTTATTTTGTATAAGGAATGACATACAACTGACTTGGTCCAGAAGGTGCCCCTGTTGAGGTCGAGAGATGGAAGGTTTTTATTTCTCATTTCCCAGACCCATCTTGATTCAGTGTTGCTAAAGAATAACATAATAATTTGGACTGTGCAATGCTAATAAATATATTTTCCTCAAGAAAGATCGTTTGAGAATATTATATATCACCAAAAAGAATGATGATTTGTTCACTCCTAGTTCAAAATGAAGACTCTTCTGGCATCCTCAGGTGAATGTCTCTGAGCAACCTGGCTAGCATGAGCTCCAGCAGGCTGGGGAAGTGCAGAAAATAGAAACCTTTAGGGAAGAATTTAGAACAGTTACTTTGCCACTACCTATTTCTGATTTCTATAGATGCTGGAATAATGAGGTGGTTAGGAGAAGGTGTTTCATCGTACTGTACTCCACAAAACTGCTTTTAATAAGAAAAAGAGTTCTAGCAGTTTCTTTTTGCAAAGCGAAATTCTTCAAGGAAGAATCATTTTCTACCCTGGGAAAATTACTTAGGGAAGGATGCAGCAAAAATGTGTTTTGCTCACAGCAAAATTTGTAAACCTGGAGTGGATGAGAATAACATATTTCTGTGCTGTTTGAAATTGGCAAAAAGCCAAGTGTTTCTACCTGACTTTATTTTAACATTTATGCAGTTGTATAGAATATTGTTATGTTTATCCTGGGAGAGGTGCAATACTGGCACAAAGTTTCATGAAAGTGGGTAAGACTACAGAATGAAGTACATCATGGATTGAATTTTTCTTGCACTATTTTATTTCACTTAGGTAAGCTAAGAGTCAGTTATTTACTCCAGTGTCAGAGAGTGGAGATTAAAGCAGAAGGATTTAGCATGTTTGAAATGTGATGATATAAGGCACTTTTTGACTTCATTAATTACTTTGAAAGTGCCCAAAAAAATAAAATAGTACTATAAGGATTCCAAACAAAGGCAAAATACGTAGTTATGTATAACCTTGCCTGAAGTTTGTTTTCAGGGAAGAAAGTTCTCAAATAAAATTAATTAGGAAACTGCCATATCTTAAAAATCAAAGTTAGATTCCTTCATTGAAGAATTAAGGAATTAATGCAATTAATTTCTCCTTGCCAATATTAAAGAAGCAATGAAAATGAACATTGGAATTATTCCATGGAAAATGGAGATGGAATGTATGAATATTTGGGTTTTTTCTTCAGTGATCTGAAAAAAGTGTAATATAAATAATTCTTTAGTATTTAATTTTAAATGGCTAAGCTTAAAGGAAGGGCAGTGGATCGAGTACACATTAACACATATTGTAGCTCCTCTGAATTTGCTACATAATTGCATTTCAGAAACTTGTATTTCACTGAAAGACGAGTGGAGTTGAGTGGAATCTGTTCTAGCCTTGGGTCTCCAAAGTGATTTTTAAGAACTGCACAGTTGTGCAGTGCCACCTGTTTGAGCTACTTGTTTATCCAATTATTGTATATTTAATATCAAAGAGATGTGACATGTAAAGCCTGATAAAATTACTCCAAAATTTTGACACTAAGCTACATGTGTAAGCTTGGGCATCTTGTAATGTGCCTTGCTGTGTTGTGTGAATTCCAGCTCCTAATTAGGTACCTCCATCCCTCATATACCAGTGTCTGTCCAAGGGGGAGTGTGTGACTCAGTGTGGGACTTAAAGGAGTTGAGAGTTGCCTAAGGCAGCCCCTAGAAAATGCCAAAGAGTGGCACACAGGCATAGCACCTATGTTTCAGCTAGCTTCTATCCCATGCTGTGTGGTCAGTTGTTGGGGCTGGAAGGGAGCAGGCACTGCAGCTGTGTCACCCAGTGGTGGAGCTCAGGAGCTCAGGATGCAGTGATGGGTGTGGTGATGCTTCACTGGGCATCAGCCACGGAGATGTCCAGCCCAGTGCAATGTCACCTAAATGAGGCTGATCAGCAGGTCGCTGTTGCATGGAGAGGACTGACACAGGAATAGTGGATTGTGTGTGTTTGATACATGAAGTCCATGAAACATTTCTGAAGTGAGCAGGAAATATTGCAGGGGCTGGCTGCTCATGTATTATTGCTCACTGATTTTTGTTGCTCAAATAATTAAGCACAGTGAATAGTAACATAAATTAAATGTCTGCAAAACTTTTGTCAAAACTTTCAGCAACCCAGTATTTTTACAGTTGCAACTTATAATATATAAACATAACAATTTCAGAGCAGGTCATGATTTGGAGTAAGAACATTTCTGACTTATTTTTATGTTATACACTCAGGTGAATTTATAATGTTGATAAAAGTTTAGGAGTTTCAGAACTAATCTAAGCAATTGTATTTAATTTATTAATATTTTGAGAAAAAAAAAATGTTTTGGATTTTAGGTGCAAAAGCTTATCTTTCTTCTTCACCCAAACCAGGATCAGAAATGATCCAGTTTTTGCTGTCCCATCCTTTTTTCTTTTGCACAGAGCTGGAATTGGACTGGAAAAATAATTTGTGCCATGTGGCTATTTCAGAGACCATGGACATAGAATTATGTGATTTAGATTTTTTTTCCATAGTCAGGTAAAGATGGTGAAATGAAACACTGAAATAATATCTCCTAATTTAACAACAACAACAACAACAACAATAATAATTACAATATGCTAATTAGCTACCAGGTGTCATTCAGAACCTTTGGAGACTTTTATGACGTCCTTGTCAGGTTGAAATTTTATCTATCCACATCCGTCTGATGAATTTAAGGCCTCCTTCTCAACAACAGAAAAAGGAGTGTCTCTTTTCTTGCCCATCCATGTCTAAGCACTGCCACCATCCTCCACCTGTAAAGGGACAGAGGTTTTTGAAGTTTTTCTGATTTAGAACAAGGACCAGATTGATGTTACATTTTTCTGCTGAATGCTCTGATAACACTGGTGTGGAATAAAAATTCATAACTACCTCTGTGTTTACTGTACAAAGTCTGGATTTGATAGGTGTGATCAAAGACTGAGGATCTGGGTTAGACGTGTTAGTTGAGCAAAACCCAGGACTTGGTTGCAAACTGTGTATATTCAGAGCTTAGTATTGCAAAGACTGATGTAGTTTTCAGTGTGCTTGCAGATTGAAGGTGCAGAAGTAATGTGTTATCCACCTTGCTGACACTTCAGTAAATAGGTTCCTGATTCCTATTTTGAACTTTTAGACTTTACAAATTCAATAGTTACTTATTTTAGTAGATTTCTCAGAGTAATGCATTGCATTGTACATGTGAGATGTAGCACATATGGTTGTTTCTCTTCTTAATTTAAAGCCTGTCCCAGCTGCCCCTATTTCTGTCAAAAAGCCTCATTTGTTTTTTAGTTTCCAAAAATAATCATACATTGCTTAAAACAAGAGTTTCATCTGTTTCATATCCCTGTTGACTTACTGAAACAACCAAATTTGCCTGGAAAATTTCTGCCTACAAACATGCTTTTCAATATGAGCATATATAGTAAGCTGAAAATATTAAATGAAAGTGTAAGAATTTTAATGGGATTTGCTGCTATGAGTCTAAATAATAATGTATTTTTCTATGCTCATTGCAGGGTTATCCACGTACATGAGTTCAGTTTTGGAAAGATAACACATTAAAGTGAAGAGTAAGCATCAGCTCATAGTTGCAGTTTAGTCTGCATTGTTTGGTCTAGATATGAAAGAGCCAAGGAGAAGTGTAGGCAGTGCCTCCACTCAGTATTCTGAATAAAATATACCCTTTGTTTCTTACACTTAAGTTTTGTGTCCCCTGCAAGAAATGCCAAAGGGAGTCCTTTTGTTTGGCATGTGCCTTATGAGTGTCCAGAGGCCGTATCAGTGAAAAACCTCAAATTGATGGTACTTTACAGACTGATCAGATGGCCAATATAAACAGTCCAGCCGTGCTCAAACCAAAGACTCTTTCACCCTCCAGCTGCTTTTGAACACAAAACATTTGTGCAGGTATTTCTTGAACCAAATGGCTGGAGCCACTTTGCATTGGGAAAAGGCTATAAGTAGCAGCTGCTACTCTGGGATCATTATTTGTAGCTTAGAGAACATCCTTGGTTTTTGATCCCCTAATTAGACAGAATTTTAAAAAGTTGTGTTTAATTTGCAATTGACTTTAAAACCACAGAGTGTGTGTTTCAGAATGACATTAAACAGCTTTTAAATACCCTTCAGAGTTTAGTGTTCTTAAATTGGTCCCCAGTGATAACTTTGGAAGTGAGATAGATCATAGAAGTTCACAGGGCACAACGTAGCCACTGCTTTATTCTGCTTCAAGAAATCCTCAGGAGGAGGCACATGGGCAGCCCAGGACCATGGTGGGCTAGAGGAGAACTGGACTGATGACATACAAGGGAGGTATTTTATGCATTATAACATGGAGCAAATACCTGAAAAGCATGTATTAACAGGAATGTGTCACTATGGAACACCATTCCATAGTGAGAAGAGTGGTACAAAGGGTGGTAGCAAATTGTCCTAGGTGTTCACCCGCAACCTCTAAAGGAACTCAGATAAGGAATGCAAACATGGCAGCAGTGTCTAAAATGAATTTCAAACAGCATTGAGTAATTGTATGTTTTTTGTACTAGGAAATCTGTTGTAAACAATAACAAAACTGAGAATGAATACACACACTGATTTAGTGGAAAAGGGCTACCACAGCTTTTGAAAAATTGTCTCTCCACAAATCCATTTGAATTCTTTGAAGGAGTAAAGGATCACGTGAATAGGGTTGCCCTGGATGATACTGTCTATGAAGATCAAAAAATCTCAACTTTTCCAGCAGTCCTTACCAAAGCTTCTTAAAGAAATAAAGCTATCATGGGATGAAAATTATCAAGAAAGTTAAGAATAAGCATATAGGGTAATTTTTTAGAATGGCATGGAATTAGTGGTTTACAGTCACAAAAATATGTTCCAGAAGTTGTGCCACTTAAGGTATCAATGAATAGTGTGGGAAAGGGATGAAATATGACTTGACAAGGACTGACAACTGTACAACATTGTTCAGAGTCTTGAAGAAAAAATAAAACAGAGTCTAAAGAGCTGCAGGATGATCTGATACTCAGTGACTGGGCAGACAAAATTCCTGTTGATAGATGCAAAGTAATGCACTTAAGGAATATACCATCTAATTATTTATAGTGTATAGTGGACTTTAAATTAGACTCAGCCCCTAAACTGCCGACTGTCAGAAGCTGGGAGGTTTACCAGAGAATGTCATAGTGTGTATGCCCTGTATTTCACATGTTCTCCCCAAACATCTGCTACCAGCCACTGTCAGGGAGGCAGGAAATTTAGCTAGATGAACCTTTAATCTGACTTAATGCAGCTGTTCTTATATTCTAGGGAGTCCAAGGGAAAGCAAAAACTTTGGAGTGTTTTTAAAAATTTTTTTTAACAGTTGAGATTGCAGCTGAAATTGAATTTCATAAGACAAATGGGAAATAAATTTTTGAGCTCAAGGGCTTTCTCTGATGATCAAAGGTTTGCAGAAAAAGCTTCTATTGCAAAGGTGTCTCAGGAAGAGGTCATAATTTTTCATAATTGAAGAGCAACATAAGCATTAGGGTTGCTTCTATTATTTAATGCTGTTTATCTTGACTTATATGTTACTTCTCATAACAGCTAGCATTGATTTTTTTTTCCTAACGAAGGCAAACCTGTATTGACTGACTAGATGAAACAATGTGCTGTAAG
Organism: Myrmophylax atrothorax; assembly: GCA_026770055.1. Lineage (NCBI taxonomy): Eukaryota > Metazoa > Chordata > Aves > Passeriformes > Thamnophilidae > Myrmophylax > Myrmophylax atrothorax. Next base: position 12,181,405 of record JAOXXN010000395.1, on the reverse strand, counting down.
AGTTGGATTGGTAGAGCTGCTATCTGAGCTTAGAGAGAAGCAGGAAACCATAGCTCTGCTCTGAAGTGAGGGACAATTACTGCTAATGCCTTGAAAGTTGAGACTGCAGGATATGTAGCAAATTATTCTTTACTGATCTAAAGAGGAGAAAAGAAATACTAGAAGGAGAAGTTTTCCATTATTTTAACATGAGTTGAATGTAGACCAGTTTCATTCTCCATATTTCCTGATGCTGGATGCCTTTCCAAGTGCAAGATGCCTGAGTTAGAGGTGTTGTTAGGGTAGAACACGGGTACCTCTAGAAGATAATGCTAGCTGACACAAGCTCAGAATTGCTTTCTGGCATTTTTCTTGTTTAGGAAAAGTTGTGGCAAACAAGCAAAAGCTGATTATATAATTAGATATATAGTTTAGAGTCTGAAACTAGGTGGAGTGAATCCATGCCTTGTGCACTTCAATCTTCTCCACAATAGAGTATTTCAACAGATGAAATCTGGTCCTCAGACTCTGCACTGCAAGATGATCAATCAGCTTCTTTTGCTTCAAGCAAATGCCCTATGTGCAGGTAGGAGAGAACTTTTGATGACAGCAGCTGTTACGTCTATGTGAGTTTCATACACCTGTCATGCTGGTTTGAGCTGTATCTGCACAAATTAAAAATATGGTGCTTTTCATACACTTCAACATGTGTGTGCATTTTCTGCTATCCTGAAAATGAATATTTCACTAGTTGCTGAATTAAATAACATTGCTAGAAGAAAAAAGTAATCATTGTGAAATTAAGAAATGTATTCCTCATATATTTGTTCTGCTTCAGCATTTCTCTAAATTCACGCACGATGCAAAGTCATGTGAAAACCAGTTGCTTGGCTACTACTGCATATCATCTGAAGTTTCACTGCAAATTCTTTTCTTCTGTCATGTCTCCCTGCTGGGAGAGAGTCAAGAGGATGCTAATGTATAGAAGTGTGCTCAGCTGCTATTACAGACATGCCATGAAGACTGTGCATGGCTGCCCAGAAATCTTACTGGGCTTTTTCTCTATATACTGTGGACTTGACATATCACAAACCTCTTGATCTTAAAAGGTGTCTTTGCATTTCTAGACTCTTGATTAGGCTGCTTTATATGACATGGAGTAGGTTGATGGATTAAGGCTGGGAAATGCATAGTCTGGCTTTCAGGTTCTTAGATCTGTTTACTGAGCTCCATTTAAAAGTTAGGTAGAATGATAAAAATTTAAGGTTATAACTGCTTGATAATTTGTTATGGAATCCATTTTCTTCCAAATGATGATTGCATCTCTATTTAATGAAGGGGAGTAGCCATCTTTCAGATAAATCTAAACTGCAAAAAATGCTTATACAAGTTCCTGTAGCTCAGAAAAAGATCTTTTTCTTCTCCAAATCCTGTAAAATATTCAACTGGAGTGCTTTTGTTCTTTATATTTGCAGTGAAATCCAAAAGGCTGAGGCATTAATTCTATCCATTGCATAAAGTTTGGTTGTTTGTTTTTTTCTATAAGCTTATTGTTTTGCAAGGAAACTCAATTAGCAGAGTATGCATAATTGTGGGAATAGCATGTATTTCTTCCTTGGTGGGTCTCATTGATGGCAGCATCAGATAAAAGGATTTAGAAAGAACTGTGCCATGGCAATGCAGATCTCATTTACCTGGAGAAAGCCTTCTGCTGTCTTGACAGCTGTGTAAGACTGTCAGCCAGGGGCGAAGAATCCTAACTTGCACTCTAATTTGGTTGAAACTTGAACACATGGGAGAGTACAGCTATTACCTCTAGCCAAACAGAAATGAGTCAACATGTTGATAGCTTGAATGAATAAGCAACTTTTAAAGAAAAAGTGTTAACATAAGACTCAAATTACCATTCCCACTGCCGCCTTTTACAAACCTGAAACTCTCCTTCTCACACTGTGAGAAAACTCTCGTCTTCCCTGTGTCTGTGTGGAATTGTGTGTGCTTGCAAGGGAACGGTAATCTACTTACCTTCTTATAAGAGTCTTATATTATATATATTCTGAAATCCTTTAATCCTATGCAGCACAAACAGCAATTACAAAGAAAGATCAGCACACTGCTTCTCACAGGTGAACACTGGATTGGGAATGAGACATTGGTTAGCTGTTTGTCCATATGCTAAGCCCTAAATTTCTCTGCTTGACTGCCATTTTAAAAGTTCACTGTGCTGGTTTCTGTGACATTTGTCTCCTACTTATTGGGAAAGAACCAACAACTTTGTGCAGCATTAGTAACTTGGTCTGTATTTGAATCAGCTGTCACAGGAAAGTGGAGTTCAGCTGCAGCTGAATAAATGTATGTGTGCATAGTGGGGGAGGGATTCTTTATCTGCTGTAGGAAAATAATAAAAATTTAAAAGAGTCTTTAGAGGTATTTTGACTGTGCTGGTGGCACATGCATGGCATATGAAATACTGGACACTTATGCCAGTGCATGTTCCTAATTACAATCTCCTTATCATAAACAATTACCATTAAATGCAGTGCGTGGTGAAGGGGGAGGAGGAAGAAACCTAGGTAGGATTGTTTGGAGCTGCATGAGTCTGTGTTTGCCTCAGGCTTAGTTAGCTGTCAGGAAAACCCCTGGAGCACCCAGAATTCACAGGCTTTACAGCTGATCATAATCAATAAAGGCAAAAGCCTAAGCCTAAGCCTGGAAAAGTGGGCAAATACGTGTTGTCCTCTTGACCATTGTGGGATAGAACTGTGTGCTGCTGAGTAATTGCGAAGAGGAATGGGGGTCAGAGACACACACTGGCTTTAGGCATCTGTAAGTGGTGCATGAAGCTCTGATCAAACTGAGGTGATCACTGTGTGAGGTGATGTCTGCTCTTCTGTGGTCAATAAGGATGTTTTGTTATTTGTGTCCTTTGGGTTCCTGTGTTTCTTTGCGTAGGGGCACAGGATGCTCCCTCGGGGAGGAAAAAGGCACAAAAGGTCAGGCTGCTGCTTGATGATTATCAGCTAACAGCATGGTTTGGCAGTGATTATTCAGCTTCTGGCGAGAAACAGTATCACAGAAATAGCAGTGGCTGATGTTCATCAGTGCAAAAACTATCACCTGCTGTACCACAGCAAATCTATCTCACTTAAGATGGCTTTTGAGCAGACTTACAATGATACTGTATTTGGTCAGTATATCTATTAAAGTGAGCTAGATTCTGCTACAGTTTGCTACCTGTAATGTATTGCTCCATGATTTGCCCTAATGTATTTTGGGGACTAAGAAATCCGATTGCCATTGTTAAGTGTGCCAGTACAAAGTCTTTGTGGGTACAGTGTTAAATACTGTAAGAGTACAGGTTTCTTCACAACGTGATCTAGAGTCAAAGTTTATACTGAAGTTAATATGGCTTAACTAACTCTAATACATCAGGTGAGGATGCTGCTGCCTAAGCAGTCTGCACAGTATAATGTTTCAGCATACGTCAGATGATTTACTTGAGCTTAACATGCTGGGACCTATGGTAAACTTCACTATTTCTTCCGTTTCAAGAATGCACATAGGGCCAGTCATGACAGAGCAGGTGATAAAAGTTTGTCATGTGTCCAAGACTTGCTCAATAGAATCACTATATAAATATGCCCTTTATGGTCTCACTGTTTGCATACTTTATGCCTTCACTTCTGTGCTGTTGATAGAGGAGAATTATAAGGAGTGACAATAGTATTGCTGATTTGGGATAAAAAAGTAGTGGATACCAGCTCAGGCAACTGATGCTTTGTAATGCCAGAGGACAGGTGGATCAATGCTTGGTGCTGTGGATCTCCAATAGTTACTGGAAGCATTATTTTAAATCTCTTTCTGTGTGTGTGGAAAGGTGTTAGATCTCTTAAAAAAGGAAAGATTTACATGTTTTGACAGGTAATTATAATAGTTCTGTTTTACTAAATGACTGCTCTCCATTCTTACAAGGAATTCTGCTCTTTTGTCTTCTCACATGGACAGATCACTTTCTGATGCTCTGTATTAGTCTGTTCTCAGTGGATTGATATTTGGGTACTTTTAAACAAGGACAGGAGTCTGACCTCAGGTGAACAAATCCTGCAGCCCCAAATATCTGTGTACTTTGACTGAGCTTATCTTTATATCATGTACTCCTGTTCATCACTGCAGGTCATATGTTTGGTTAGCATTTCTGCCTCTCCCCATCCAGACAGGGTGGGTTTGCAGACAACTCATTCTCTACCCTCCTGTCACAATGTCTGTCCTCAGAAAGACTGACAGGATTGAAACCTTGCTGATGTGGAAAGTTTGTTTCAAACCTGTTCCTTAGAAAAGCTAAGCATGCAAAAATATGAATTTAGGTGGGGCTTCATTCTTATCAGCTTTTTTAGAAGAATGAAAAGGATGACAGTGGAAATTGCAAGGAAAGGCAAATCAAATAAGGAGAAGATCCTAGCCAGCTCTCATTTAACACTCAGTGATTGTGATTTTGACTGATTTAATTGAATAGTAATTTACTGAGTCAGACTCCTTGGTTCCATGAGAAAAGAACTTGCAAAAAATTAATGTTGCATCATTTGATACTATGTAGATAATGACTATAGATATGTAGGTGGTTTTGAACAGTCACTATTCCTTGTGAGTGTAATAGGCAGCATTTTACCTATCTTAAGCCAAATCTTTGCTACTATCTGAAGACAATAGCCATTCTTTTTTTTCCTGGGAGCAGTTTGTAAAGGAAGACATTTCTTGTTTTATCTTCTTTCCTGGAATAGTTGGGCTGTCATACACAGTTGGAGTGGTGGTCAGCTGCCTTCCAATTCTTCGAGGAATCTCTGTTATAGGGACCCAACAGAGACAAAAATTCCTTAACCTCTAACAAATGCCTTTAGTGCTATGATAAAAAGCACTTGCCATGAAGTTCAAACTTGTTGTATGAGCTGTGATACAACTTCTTTAAGTTTTCTCATGATAAATATGTATTTTAAATTAAGGAATACAAGGAAAAGAGAAGAAAGTAAAGTCTTGGAGAAAGCATGAATGCGTATCTGCCATTTTCCTCAGAATAAGAATAAGAATAAAAAGGCTACTGCAACAGGGTTCTTGGTAAACACACTGAAAAAGCAGGGGAATAACAGAACCAACTGAGTGTGTGGAAAAAGCCAGTTCTGCAATCACCAATTCTTCAATGGACTTTCCTTCTTGACTCACCAGTAAATAGTTCTAACCAAAATGTGCTCTTTAAAAGTTTTTTTGGTTTTGTTTTATTTTTTTTAATTTGTTTTTTAAAGTTATCTTACTAATATAGAAAAAGAAAAAAGCATTTGGGAAAAAGACTCACAACAGAACAACTTGTGTAAAATAAGACACTGAGTATTGTTACAGTCTGTGCCAACTGCTGCTGTTATAGACTATTACAAGAACCATTACCCTCCAAAGGACACTCTTAGATTTGAAATGTGACTTTTAAGATTTTTTTTGGCTGTATTAGTTGTCTGCTTGTAATCTGTTGAGATATAAAAGGGTATAATAAACAGTGAATATTTCACTGAAATTCTGTTTGCTTAAACTTTTCAATATTTCTGTAGAATTGAAAAAAATCTGTCTTCAATGTTATAATTAGAAAATAAATCCATAACTTTTATCTATTCCATAGCTATCTTGTAAAAGAACTAAGTTAATTAAAATACAATTAATTTTCCTTAAATTTATTTTGATTTTTTTTTTAATCTACCCTAGTAAAAGTGTGCTTTGAAAACTGTTGACTAAAAATAAACTTAAAATTTGGTAATCCAATGGTTGTCTTCTCTCTTAGATATAAATATGCTGAGGATTTACTCATTTGAGAGACCAGAAGTACCACCAGAAGATGTAACTTCTTGAAATGGAAAATCCCATTGTCTAGTTCAAATTTCCCCCTAATTGAAAACTTTTCAAAATGTACATATCACAATAGTTCTGGAGCAATAAAAACATCTGGGATTGTTTGGAATGAGTAACAATTTCAGAAGTTAACCAAGTTCAAGGACATTCTTATCTATTTTACAGTTCCAGCCACAATTTCACATAGATCTGTTGCTTGATACAGCTGACGTCTTAAAACGTATTTCTGACCACTGCAGGCCAATTGTCAAGTTCACACATGAAACCCCCTCAAGTGAAATGCACACTATAGTAGTCTTCAACTGATTTAGTTTTGGTGTGGGAGGAATGTAGCCTTTGCACTACGATGGGATTTACTTCATTGCTAGGCTGTTTTTTTTCCGCTGGGACCTACTGAGGCCTCTTTTCTAAGGCATAACTCCTTTGGGGAGTAGAACCGAACATTTGCTTAAGTCAGGAGTGCTAACTTAGGCAAATGTGAGATGGAGGAATTACTACAACATACCCAGGAGAGTCATAAATTAGCAACTGCAAAACATGACAGGTTTTCTGTTATAAAGCTTGGAGATGTAACCCTGACAAGGAAATTAGTCGTTCTAGAGACTAGTTTATAACTTGTAGAGTACTGAGATAGCTGATGGAAGGAAATTTTATAGACCAGCCCTAGTATGGTGAACAGCACAGATGGCTTGCTTTCTCCATAAATGACTGTTGTGTCTTTGAAGCTGTCAGAATCTGTGTTAGAAAATTCCAAGCTCAGTGGCAGCACTTCTGTGTACAGCTATGAATTCCATCTGTCAAAGCTTGTCTCCAAGCAGTGGAGGCAGCTCAAAATTTCCATCAGTAGCACAGAACATAAATATTATAATATTATAAATACCAATACACTGTATCTCATAGCTTTTGGCCCATATTTATGCTGAAGGTAGCATACAGGGCACAGAATATTACAAGTATCTGTCAACATGCTAAGAGTATTATTATTAATAATTTTATTACCTTGAGTGTCAGTCAGACAAGTTCCTTTCTCATTTATCTTTCTACCATACCCTCTTTGTTATTTCTTTGGATCAAAATTCACAAAGAGAGAAGAGATCTGTGATGTCAGTGTTGGTAATTTCAACCTCACTGTAACAATGAAGGTTCTCTTGTTTCAAGCAGCAAGGTTGTTGTCTTTTCCTTGCTTTGCATACTCAGCCCATGATTTGAGAAATCCAAATGCCTGCACAAAGCTTTGATGGATGGTAACCTACTACTTTGTGGTATAACTTCCTGAAGGTAAGTAGTAAATTATTTTCTTAGGCAGTCAAAAATGGTGCAAGAAGCCTATTAATGTTATCACATTAACACTAGCCAAAATGTCTCCACCTGAAGCTGCATATAGAAATGAAAATCAAAGACTAAGTAAAATATAGGAGACATCACTGAATGATAGATTTACAATGACTGTCTTGGATAGCTTTCTGTGAGATTTAAAGCCAATGAATATATTTTATCTGATTGTAACTTTTCCAGGAAAATAAAAGCTATGCAGACTTTACAGTATCAACTCTTTTTGGCATAGTTACTAACACAAACAAGTTCCTTTTCTCCTACCTGATGAATACCACAGTAATTTCTGTGACCAGAACAGTAGGCATTTTGAGTATTTGCTATCAGTTAACAGTCATTTCCTGCTACTGAAAGATGCTTGCCCAATAAGTTTTTAGAAAGTAGGTACAGAAATCCTTGTTTTGGAGTTTTCATTATGCTAATGAAAGCCTCCAAGAACTGAAAATAAAGAGTTTTCTAAGTTTTTGTTGAGGGATCAGCATAGCTATGACAAAAGGATATGTAGAACCAGAGTGCAGGATTTGAGTCTATTGACAAGAGTAACATATGTTTTTATCCTTAATTCTTGTTCTTATCTGAAATTTCTACATTGATGAATTTAAAAGATTTTACTTGAATTTCTATTCAACAAGTCCTTATGTCTCAAAACAAGTGCCAGACAAGGTACAATACTTTGTGGTAGTCTTAGCAAGGAAAAGATAAAATATTTTCATAGTTTTATAACTGACTGAACTTTTTCACCTTTGAAAGCAGATCTATCATGTGAAGAATTCAAAAATTTACTAGATAAAAAGTTCAAGGATGGGCTGATAGTTGTCATACTGTATCTTTTTTGTGGCTGGATGTAGACATTCAATGCTGCTTTACCAAATTACATTTAAAAGGTATATGTAGTTTCTAGGTGCCAATGGCTTTGACTGAGAAATAAGCCTTGGGTCTGGAGATTTAGGAAGAGTGATGTTTCAGAATGTATCTCAACCTATATTTATTTCTGATCCCAGCCCATAAAATAGTTAATTACATATTCAGTTTATATTTCTGTAAGTCAGAAGACTGTTGTATCACCATATTAAAATCAAGTGTCAAGTGGCTGGACTGTCTCCTACTGACACAGGTAAGGCTCCCCATCATCTTCCTCCTGTAGTGGGGCTGCAAATTGATGTGTCCTTGTGAGCTCTGACCCATGCTTGAGTTCAGTTCCTGCTGGAGATGTCTGAGGTTGTTTTTTGGAAACTACTCAATTCCTTGTGACAATAGACAGTGGGAAGGGAATGGGGAAAGAGGAAGGAAATAAAAAGGAAGAAGCTGGTAGGAAGCCAGTTTCTCTTATACCTGCTGCTGATCGGGCAGTGCGAAAGTATTCTTAATATGCTTGGGTAAAAAAAGAATATTCTTTCAACAGGAGTAGTACTTTGAGTGAGGGTGAATTGGTTTTGTTTCTACATGTTTTTTTCTCAGTGATGCTATACTAATAAAAATATACTGGTTTTTTGTATTTTTGGAAAAGAGCAAGTCAGGGATAGGTTTGCTTTTAGTATCTGAATCAGAGTGAGCAGATTTGAACTGCTAACCCCTTAGAATGACACAGACATGAAAGGGATGTGTGTATCCTTTCACTGTGCTGAGATATCGGATAATTATCCAACATACAGTTCCCTCTCAGTGCTTTTCAGTGCATTTTGAATGAAGAGACTGTGAGGATAGCTGATTTTAATCTGAGAATCCACTTTAGAGGGGCTCAGGAGATTCAGTGCTAATAGAGGAGCTAAGTGATACAGAAGTATTACTTACTCCTCAAATGGAAAGATGAAAATGAGAGTCCTTAGATAATACAGGGTGGAAATAGATACCTGCTGATCTTCCCCCAGGCTCAAAAAAAAAAAAAAAAAAAAGACTGAATGAAGAGTATGGAAGGAAGCTGATGCCATATAGGACTGTCCTTTATTGACTTTTTTCATTCATTCCAGTGGACCTGAGCTCCATATTTTAACTCTGAGAATAATGAAGAACAATTAAATGCCGTATAAGGGGAAATTGGGTCTTTCTGATGAAACAGTGGATCGTACAGTGGAGTGCAACAGGCTAGTAATGATGAATGCTTAGATACAGCCTTCGTGTGTCTCAGTATCTGTGACTTTTTATATCTGTATGTTCTTTCACACCATTTTAGCCCATTCTTTTGGGCTTTTAGGCTTCACCTGCCCTAATGTTGCATCCAAGAGGTGGGTCAGATTCTTACTGGTACTCTTGGGAAGCAGTATAATATAAACAGAACATAACAATAACTTACCAGAAAGAATAATGCAATTGGAGTAGGTTAGATTTGCTCCTCTTTGCTCTCCTTTGCTGTTGTGTTAATACAATAGAGTTAGAACATTGTACTGCCTCTCCAAGAACAGTACTGTCTCCAAATTGACTTTGATCAGACTGATACCTATTGAGGATCAGCGTTTTGGTTTTATAGAATATAAACCCACAAGTAGCTCTGAAAATCTAAAAATAATGGCTCAGTTAGGAAAGAGATTCATAACTTTTATTTCTAACATGACTTCTAACATTTTTCCAAAATTTTCCATCTACTAGGTCCATCCCTCTCAAATCTCAAATGAACAGCACCTGCATGCTAATATTCTGCTGTCCCAAATACTATGTTTCTTGCCTTTATTTAAATTGTGTGCTCTGCTTTGGGAAATACACAATGCAAACAAGGTCTGCACTGTTATTCAGACAGGAATATAACTGTTGTAGCTAGTATGCAATGACAATAAAAGGTGAGCTAGGTACATAATGATGAAACCTTTAGCTACCTAATAATGAAAGAATGGGAGAAGATTTATTAGAGAGGAGGGAAGCAAATAATAAACCTTTTCTAGCAGATGACAAATAAAACTTTTTGTGATCAAATAGAGAAATAGTTTTTCATGAAGAAGAGTAGCAAAGAGAATACTGAAATTAACTAGATGATCTTTAAGGTCTCTTCCAATCAAAACCATTTTATGAGTCTATAATTACATGTTTTCTCAGCCCATTTTAGTACAGGAACTAAGGGAATACTCACATTTGCTGCTTCAGTTCCAATGTGGTACCAAAGGATTGTATTTTTTAGGCTCAAAAGGGTAGGAATCTGACAGTATTAGGGATCAGTTAAGAGTGTTTTGTTTTCCCTAAATAGCATTTCTGGAACTGAAGTCCCCTATGGACCATGAGTTCTGAGCTTGTGTCTTTATTTCCTGTTCTCCTGTGATGTAGGCAGTAAAATGTTTCTTTGAATGCTTGTCTTTTGTTGAGTGCAGCATGGAGGCGTTTGAGACTCAACAGTCCCTTGTGTTTACAGAAGCAGCCACTTCCCCACTGCACGCTGTCTAGGAATTACCACGCTAGTCAGTTTAGGGTAAATTTGCAAAGTGGTGCACAGGGAGTCACACAGTTAAATCCCATTGATGTGAATGGGAATCATGCAGCTAAATCCCTGCACATTGCTTTGTAATTTACCTCTTTGTGTTTCTCAAACCTGCTGGCTCATGACTAATTTGTGTCTCTTATAGAAAAGCTCTAACGTGTTTTGGTAGTATATGGAATGGGCACAGTCTATCATTCACACTTTATCTGCCATATAAATATAATGTGCAAAGTACAGACATTCTCTGTAGTGATTGATGTCTTCATATATTTGCCTATATGTGTTTCTCAGGAGTTATAGTGTAGTGATACTTGAAGTTAGCATCAATCACCCTAGTCCTCAGAACCTCAACTTCTTTAAGAAAGAAAATAATATCACTAAAATTTTTGACGGCTAAACCAAGTAAAAAAGTAAATATATATATTTTTAGTGAAATCATAACAACTTGAGATTTTGCTTGAAGAATTCTGAAAATGCTTTTTACTTACTCTTCATAATGGCTTAGGTTAGACTTTCTAAATTAATTTCATTTTTTCTGAAGGGAAGTGCATTTAGATTCATTTATATGAAGATAAAAATGCAAATAATTAGCCAGTGTTTTTAAAACTGAGGTTACAGAATGGTAAAATGGCACAATCCAGGCTTGAAAATGCTGTGCCCCTGTGCATATTTAAATCTTTGTATTGCGGTAATGAGTATCATTAGGCATATTTACTCTACAACAGGATATGATGCAAAGGTGGTCCAGCTAGACATAAGATTACCAAAATGTCCCTATCATGTATAGCCATGCAGGTGTCAAAAGTAAAACAGCCATGTTGATACAATAGTTCACCCATACTGGTGAGCTCTGGCTACAAAGAAGTTTATTAGTTCAGTTGCACCACCCTGCTGATGAGGCAACATAGCTTCTAGTTCAAAAGCTGGCCCAGGCAGCGCTCGCCAAAGACTCTTAACACCGCCCTTCATTGTATGGTGAAGGCATGCCAGTAGAAACACTCATAATATAATAAGAGACTCTATCTTCTGTGTAAGGTTTGGATGATTCCCAGTAAATGAGGCTTAAAACTTCACCATGAATGCTGAGAGGAGAAAGGAAATATTGCCTCATTTACACTGCTGACTCACCCATTGAATGGAAAATAAGTTATGAAATCATGTAATTCAAGACCCTGTCAACAGACATATATGCAGAGCAGCTAATTGAGGTGGAATAGGCAACTTGAAATAGAGATCCCAAAACTGCCCTGTTGGTCACTGCAAGGTCTGAGGCATACAGCTGAGCTACATAGGTTAAGCTGGTAAATCTACTACTACCTATAGGTCTACCAGGGTAGTTATCATTTAGACCAGACATAAAATTACAGAACCATAGAATGGGTTGGATTGGAAGGGACCTTTAAAGATCATCTAGTCCAACAC
>JAOXXN010000395.1:12115600-12134052 GCA_026770055.1 Myrmophylax atrothorax | reverse complement strand
ACATCTAGAGTTAAGTTTTCTAAACCATCTTGCACAGGACTGAATGGAAAAGGGTGAGAAACAGGGAGAGTCAAATTCTGTCACCTAATTAGAACAGATGGACTTTGCACTTGACTGTGAATTAACTTTACCCAGGGATGACTCAAAGTTAGAATTTGTGCTTCAGGGGAAACTTGAAAATCTCATTCCAGGCTTATTTGGAAGACAATTAGAAATAGGATTCTTGTGAAGAAGGCACTTCCAACAATGGTGACAGCAACATTGTTTGAAGTTGACTCTTTACCTTGCACCTGATTGTAGCAATTGTCAAATTAAATGTTGCCCTTTTAGTTTCTTCTCTAAAGAGCTCTAGAAATAGAGCAGGATGGACAATCATCCAGTGAATGCAAAAACTCTGTCTTGAGTTTGAACAGGGCTCCATGAACACTGTAACCTGCGAGTCTGAGAAGAGTCCTGGGAAGCCTCAAGTCTTCCAGAAGTGTGCTCATAGTCAGACTCAATTTCACGGACAGAGAAGTCCTTCTGTGATATGTTTCGGGTCAGTGAGTAATCACTTCCCTAAGAAATTCCATTTCTATGGAAAATTCATTTCCTCTTGTTCTGCCTCTAACAAAATGACTTGGGAGTTGGTTAGAAATGAGTGGAAGGTGAAGATAGGCAAAACAAAATCTTACAAAAATGTGTTTCTTGCATCTCTGCATTCTTGGTTGGGGATGGATAGGTTTGATTTCCTGTGGTTGATTTCTATGGTATCTATTCTGTATTAATACTTTAGGAACTTAGGTTCTAATAGGTGGTCATTATTTACATCTCTGGGTAAAGAAACAGTTAAGAAGGAACTATATCTGTAAATATACTTTGATAATGCATTTGATTTGCATTGATATGCAAACCAGGCACAGGAGGTTGGTTAGACCCAGTGAACCAGGCTGGGCCTGCTATCTTTGCAGTGGCAGAAATATAAAACTCTGCCAAAAAAGGTGAATTCTTATTTATGTTGCACTTTGTACAGAGCTTTCCAGCAGCAGCAATTCCAGCTTTCCTTTCTGCTGTTGTGCTGTCAGCAGTCCAGCAGTTCTGATCCCTCACAGGGAAGGATTGCATCTTGCACGACTACTGTAACAGCCAGGCACTTTTAAAACATGGAACAGCAAAATATGGATTGCATAGATGGAGGAAGAGAACAGAATGAAAGCAAAAGTTCATATAATGCTTACTATTCAATAGTTTCATAAAACTAAATAAGGCACTCTCTGAAGGCTATTGCAGAACCCAAAAAATAATGGAATGGAGAAAGAAAAACAGAATGTTTTTTCAAAAAAGGGAAGACATACATAAAAAAATAATCTAAAAGAGCTTGAGGCAGACACAGAATTCCTTCTGTCTTTCTGCGAGAGGCTCAAAACTCAATCAGGAAAACCATGAACTCACAGGTTACTGCAAGCTTAAAAGGACTTGAAAACTCAGCAGAAACTCTTTGGAAACCTGAATCAATCTACTTAATTTACAAAATCACCAAATTCTTGTTATATTTTTCTTAGGAGCTAGTGCAATATTTTCCCTCAGTTTTGACAGGGAAATGACTTTTAACTTAGAAGGGTAGATGCAGTTACTTGTATGGGTAGGCTTCTCTTCAGGAGAAAAAATTATCATTTCAAAAAGAAAATAATTGTTGCAACTGATATAATTTTAGTTGATTTAAAATTTTGTTAATGGGCAGACTTTTATCCCTTGTTGGGAGTAGTACATAATGACTGTATAGGAAAATATGTACTATGATGTATGCTAACTCAGGATTTGTCCCCATTAGAAATCACAAGGGATATGCCCATTGCTCTCAGCGGCTGCATGATTTGACCTCATGAGGCAAACGTCATTGCCTGGAGGCTGAGTCAGATAAGGTCTCTTATAAACTTCATTTGAGCAAATAACTCACATAAAGAGGAAATGATTTTTGAGTAAGCAGCAAGCAAGCAGGACACCAAGCTATCTTGACCTTAATTTGATCTTCCTGACATTCATTATAGTCATCTTTTGGTTAATGCTTTGACTTGTGTGGTGAGATTGGTATGTGTCTCCCCACATTCATTGTGGCTGTGGAAAAAATAAGGACTCCCTTTCTGACCCCTTGAGGTGATGGGCGGCTGTAGCCCAGGCAAGAGGAGCTGCTGCTATCTATGTTTTACAGGACACTCATTTTGCCCATTACCAGTAAATGTAACTATTACACCATACAGATAAAAATTGGAGGAGGTCACAGGTCTCCACCCTTCCTCCATGTTGTGTGTGAGCTGCTGCTAGACTCGCAGGTGGTCTTGGACCTTGGCTAAATGACTGTTTAATAATTTAGAGAATTTCAGCTTGGCTTACCAAGGAATTATTGCCTTCTATTTTCAGTTCTCTGAGGGAAAACAATCTGCATTTCTGCCAGTAAAAGAAGAGGCTGCTTACAGGAGAGTTTGCAGTACTAAGGGATGAGCAATAAAAGTTTTTCTGAGATCAGTAGAAGCCATAACATTAGCTCCAGTTATATGGCAGACTGAGCCTTGTTGAACTAGCCCTTGGTCCTAGTGCCGATTTAAGACTGTGAATAATTACATTTTTATTTGTACAGCCTAATCCAAACTGCAGAAAGTTTCTGCAAACTTTCTTTGCATTATTCCTTGTGGAACTTATTTGAATACTCATCTTGCTCACACAGAAGATTTGTTTCTCTTTTATTATAATGTTAAAACTCCAGCAGATTAACAAATGTTGACACCATTTGGATCCTGCTGGACTTGCACTCTGCAGCATGTTGTGTGCTTGTGTGTCAGCTCATGATCCAGCTGGGGCTGTGGTGGGGTTCCAGGGGCTTGCTCTCAGTGAGGAGGGGCATCCAGGATCCAATTTTTTTTCATTTGGCTTTTAATCTGTGGAAGTCACAATGTCACCAAAGAGAAACTTCCACACAGGCAGATAAAAGAAATTTCCAACCAAAATTGTGACAAACTTAGCTTTGCCATCTCCAGAAGTGATCTGATCTGCTTCGTGCAAATGTATGCATAAGACAAAACTTTGGTTTACTTGCATTTAGGGGATCAGACTACATTCCCAGGCATGTGACTGCTTGGTATATCAAGACAAACAGTGGCCTGGGTGGTCCTGAAGGTACACGGTGGTTATGAGAGCAGCAGCGAGTCACTGGTGAAGGAAGCTGTCTGCCGACCAATGAGAATAATGATTTTGAATCACAATCTAATAGAATAAAGTAAGCTGAGGTGAACACGCTGTTTAGTCTTGTGGACTGGCGGGAAAGCAGTCCTAACACACATCAGGAGATATTGAACAGCTGCCTGTGAGAGATAATATTTCATGGGGACTCTTGGAAGCACTTTTGCTAGTGACTGGCTGGTATGGCTGCCCCTGATTTCACTCCTTTCTCCTTTCAGACCCAAGACACACTTGCATAAGCTGCTGCTCCAGCCTAGCAGTGGGAGGAAGGCAAAAATCCTAAAAATGGCTGCAATGCAGATGATTTACATTCTCTGAATTGCATTGAGGCAAGCCAGGGCACAGGTACTTATTTTTGTCCTTGTCTTTCTGCTTCTGCCATCCCTCACTGCGCTCTGCTCCTCACAGGAGTGACACAGCCCATTTCCCTTGAGCACGGTAAACCATCCCACACACTTTGGAGATGTCTCCCAGCACATTGCTGAGAAAAGCTGTTGTTCTGGCTCAAAAATCACGGCTGGCAGCTGTTATTTGACTACACAATTTTCCTCTGTATAATACAAGGTTTGGGATCAGCCATTACTTCATATTAAACTTGTTTTTTTCTGTTTCTGTGTGACTTTTTTCTTCCCCCAGTGGTAAAATAAAAGAATCACTGATTAAAAATTGGTGCTATTTAAAACTCAAACACCAATAAAAAGGATCAGTGTTCTTGATACTAATAATTCTTTAAAATGTAGACTTCTTGTCTCATTTTAGGTGAACATAATGGCTTGTAACATTGGAATTTCTATATGGTCCCTCTGACTCAGCATTGTTACTCCCCACTCAGGAAAAGCAGTGCTAACCATCCAGAGCACCCATTTTGTTAAAGTCTTTCCACAACATAAATAGTGGAGATTGAAATGTATGAAGAATGAAACTGCCAGTTATCCAAATATCATGGAGAAAGATAGACCGGACCATACCATTTTGGAAAGGAAAGCTGTATACCATGATTAGATTTAATAATATGTTCAATGATATTCCATAATGCTATATTTTGCAGAAACATTCTTTATTATGAAAGATAATAAATTAAGAGCCATGTAAAATATCCTTGTTCAGGCAACTTGAGAAAATAAGAGAATAATTTGAAACACTCATTGCACATTCTAAAGTTCTTGACTTATTATGATTTTTGGCATCACACAGAGAAGACTCCAGGCCTACAATTTCAGCTTGAAAATATGACACTCTGATTTTATTTCCATTTTAACACAGACTATTAGGTGTATAAGGTAATTCAGAGGACCTTTTGCCTCCCCAGGTGACACTTGCTTTTCCATGGGAATATGCAGTCTTAGGCCATGAGAGACTCAAAACCTCACACTTGTGTTTAGTTTAATTACTGTGAGGAGTCCTATGGATTTCTGTGGGACCACACACAGTAGGAAAGTTGAGCATGGGAAAAAGCATTTTTAGATTCAGACTAAAGAATCTAGACTATCTGGGCAGACCCCATAAAGCCAGATAGTTCACTGCAGCTAAATGCCTAAATTGCATATAAGTATGAGGAAAGCTGACATTCCATTCTACAAAATATTTCAAGTTTTCAAAAATCTGTCATTGTTCTAAGAGGTCACACTCTCAATGTTTTACAGTTTTCTGAGGGAAAAAAACCCAGTTCAGTGCTGGTCTTCTTTTCTAACTATGTTTTCATATATTAAAATAATAAATAATAAAAATATATTTTGTTTGAAATAAGATATTGCAACACCTTGTTTTGTTTGCAAGAAAATTCTATGTTCCTCCAAATTTCCTGCTATTGTTGCTCAGACTGTGTGTATTGCACCATTTGACCCAATTTATAGGGAAGATGGGTACAAATGACTAATGAAGGACTGGACTTAATATTTTCAATGGGACTGTACACACTAGACTGTGAAGCATAATCAAGAGGTTCCTTAGGGCTAGAATTTAGATATGAGCATAAAAAGTAGTAGTTAACTATCATAAACAGAGAACAGAATTTGAGCGATTTTGGCCTGAGGAGGGGCATCCACCAAGTCTGGTGCTCTCATAGCCACAAGACCCCAAGATCCATTTAGCAAAGCTACAGAATGTCCAGGTGTGGCACTCATTGCGATATCTCTGCACGATACTTTGCTTCACAGTGAAAGCACCTTCAGAAATACCCATGTCCCGCTTCAAAAAGATTATGGGTACTTGGAGGATCATTTTCCAAGGGACCCTACTAAACCCTTGTATTTAAAGTCTAGGTCTACATCACCAGCCCGTTTCTTTTAAATCTGAAGACTAAGTAACATCATAACTGCCTGTGCATCACTATCAAAATAGCTTCTGTTCTATGGACCTATTTAAAATACTTGCAGTAGTAGTACTTTGGTCCATGTAGCTCACCCTTAAATGGATCTTATTTTTCGTGCTGAGTAGATGTCAGTCCAGACTCAAAATTCCTACATGTTTTCTAGCATCTCTCAGCTGCAGGAGAATGGCCTGGTTAGAAAATGCAGCCCTGGAGACTGTGGCTCATGCAACTGTGTTTCAGCTCCAGGTGTTCTATTTCTCAGGAAAATGTTCTGTTTGGCAAGTTAAGGGGTGTTTTTTTCCTTCAGCCTTTTTCTTCACTTAATTTCTTGCTTTTTTCTCTCTACCCTGAAGAGCAGACCGCTTAATTAATGGAAAGAGAAAGATCTGAGGAATTGAGAAACATTGTCCCCAGGTACTTAAAAGCATATGCATAAGGAAGCTTGGGCTCAGATTCAACTACCCAAAAAGGAATATGGATGTGGATCTTTGAAACAAATACCCCAATCAGAACATTGTAAGGGAGTTTTTTGGCTTCTGTCTTCCTCTTTCCCCCCTCTATTTTCCTGTGGAAGGCTTAGCTTCCTAGCTCTGTAAAGTTCATGGCTGTGAAACAGAAGTAGAGCCAGGAGCTTTGCTCAGCTTGTGAGTTGGAGCTAAACTCACGAAATGTGCTCTGGCTGAGCCCGGTGGAGTGTTTCTCTTCTACATATCTGCTGCTTTACTGAGGAGGTGTTCATATTATGCACTGTTCCATGAATTGTCAAAAGGAATTGCACAAGTCAGACAGCTATGTTAGATCTGTAAAGGTCAAGAGCTCTGAACTTGTAAAAATGGGTCTAACTTGCAGTACTGATAGATCTGCAAAGAAGTATTATTACAGTAGCATAACAAATGCAGCAGTTGCAGAGAGACAGCAAGCCAGCTGTAAACGAGGGACAAGGTATGGCATTTACATCTTTAACATCAAGTTCCTTCTTAGGGTTTCTGCAGGTCTTCTGCAGCCAGTGCTTCTATGCTTCCTGTGCTACCAAGGACTGTGGCCTGCAGGGCCACTACGAGCTGGGACAGCACGGTAGGAACTCTGACTGTTTGAATAAAATTATCTAAAACAACTCATACATCTTGTCCCAGAAGCCCAAACTGCACTGAAAATCAGTAGTATTGGCTCCTAAATATCTCAGGGTTTTTTAAAAACATCCTTAAGTCATGAGATGTAAGATTATGTAAGGACTTGATGGCTGCATTAATATCTGCTGTAGAATAAAGGCTAAAGCCGATGTGAAAAGTGGGACACTAATGAATCAGGCAATTTTAAAGGGGTTTAAAAGCAGCTGGAGGAGCTTGCAGTTTTACTCATCTGCTATTTCTATTCTACCAACAGGAAACTGCTGTGTCACCTTCCTAAGTAAATTTGTTTGATTCAACACCAGTGGTAATCATTTTGATTATAGTCTGTCCAGCATTTGCCTTTTGCAACACTTCTAGTGTTTTTTTTCCTTTAAGGAAAAAATTCTTTAATAATTGGAAGATCACTGTTGTGGAAAAGCAATTCACAGTAGCTATTTTTCTCAGATGGCAAAATACTCCTTAAAATACAATTGCTCCTTTAATAAACTATTTGTTTAAATCATATATTTGTCCTTCTCAGTGGTGAAGCTTGTTCCTTATTTAAAACAGGATGACAGGGCTCTTCCACTGTTTAGAAAGGCATTGAAGCTGGTACTCCAGAACAGAGCCAGCCATTCTTCTTCTGGGAGCTAATTGATTAGCCTTAGAGCTACAAATCTGTACCGAGGGACTCAAGTAAGAAGACTTCGTTTTGAATGACTTATTTCCCCAGGCTGTCTACATTAGACATGTCCAGGTGGTCCCAAATTATTTACAACTGCAGGAACCTCTGTGGTCACAGGATTATCTGCATGGGGAAGCACATTTGAAAGTCAGTATTTCCCTTCTCAGAAAACAGGACAGTCTTTGTTAGTACATATTCTCATTTGGAATACTTTTAAACTAAGTAAGAGAACCTAAATTTATAAATTTCTTTTTGCAGTAGTTTGAGAGTAGTGCTTTCCTTTAAAAGGATACCATTACCAAAAAAAAAAAAAAAATGAAGGGATGAAGGGCCTTGGATGTATTACACATTTTATTAATTTTTCATGATGTGAAAGTATCCAGTAAGAAGAGGAATTGAATGCTGTATCTTCTGATCAGTCTACTCATTAACTGTCAGTTCAGTTGTTGAACTTTATATGTTAGTACTCCCACAGAGAAGCACAACATCTTAAAGAAGAGTAAATGCCTAAGAGCATCCATTCTCCAGCATAGCTGAGGACATTGAAGCCCCAGCTTTCCTGCTGTTCCTGTTTTTTTGTTCTTTGCCTTAGTTTTCACAATGGAACCAGGGTTTTAGCTCATAGTGGTCAACAAAATTGACTTTTTCAGTTTTACTGATTATTTTTTTTCCAGAGTGTCTTAAGGGTTATTCTTAGGTCTATCTCTTGGGCTGCTGGCATCTGTTTAGCCTGGCAGCCAGATGAATCTTTTAAGAGGAAATCTGACAGTCTGCATATATCTCCTCTAGTACTAGTGCCAAAAGAGGCACTATTTTAAATAAATATAGAAATGTGTATATATACATTTATAAAATGTGGTAGCTAGGTTATGTACTTGCTTCAGTTTTTCATTTCACAGTTTGTTTTTGTTGAATCAAAGAATCGTATAAATTAGAGACGGAAAAGTTGTATTAGGTCATTTAATCTATCCCACTGCCAAAGCAGGATTGTTCCCTGCAGTATATTTTCCAATGTTTTATCCAGTACTTTTCCATTCTCTGGGTTGGGCTTACACTTCAGCTTTTTATTCAGTTAAGCTTATGTTTTGACATTTTAAATATTTCTCTTTGGAATTTACTGAATTCTGTTACCACCCTGTGGTGATAACAACAGTGATGATGCCTGTTGCTACTTTTCAGTTGTTAGAAGCTAACTAAAATTATTAACCTATGACTATGTTGGAAACAAGCACTTCTTTCATTTAACAAGGAGTGACACTGTAAATTTGCCCTTCAATGGGCAAAGTTGTGGAATATATTTTTGAATTGCTAACAACACATATGCTGTTTTTTTCTATTTTATTCTAGCTGGTATAAGTTCTTCCTCTTCTTTGACTATTAGTCATATATGGGGTGTATATTTCCTTGGGTCACTCTTTAACTGATTAACATTCAGTCACTCACTTCCTAAATAGCACTTCTAAAAGTACACAAAGTTTTACTATCTCCACATGTACCAAGCATGTGAAAACCTTATTCTCTGTCCCAATAATAAATAGAAAACATAGTCAGAAGAGGTCTTGTGATGGCAGGACCAATACAAAGGAAGTCTGTGCTCAGTAAAAGGCACAGATCAGTGCTACATGCCAGCTCCACACTTGGCACCACTTGTGAGCAAGGCTCAGGCTATGGTGGTGCTGTATCCGTGTCTCATGGAGCTGACGAATTTCTGTGGTATTTATTCCTGCTGGTGCTCAGCATATGTGCCTGCAGTCCTGGAGCTTGACAGAGATTTGGGTCTGCAGTAGTTCTGAATAGCAAGGGAATTCCATATTGTGCATCACCACATCCACTGTGAGTAGGCTTGATGTTTCCCTCTTGATGACAGCAAGTGCAATAGCTCTGTCCTGAGACATAGCATGTCTGTCACATAACCTGATGGATGTGTGTGCTCCCTCTGATTATGTTACACAGCATGTAGGGTCTCATGTATAGATGTGCAGAAAAAGAAGTCTGTGGAGCTACGTTAATTTAGGTTGAAATGAGAGAGTAACTTCAGTAATTAGGAGTTCTTTTAGCCTGTCTGACAAGGGCTTTTGAATATAATATTCCCCTAAACTGATTTCCAGCAGAAACAAGCATCAAAAATCTTTATATAGCAGCCTTATAACAACTAACCTCCCTGTTAATAAGATGTTAACCCTCATTGGTTTTAAAATATGGTGGTTTCTGAACAGAGAGGCTCTGTGGGATTTAATTAGAATGAGTTAACCTTTCCCTCTGAAATGGTGGCCCTACATGCTCCTCATTTTGAGCTTGCTTGTTGCATCTCCATTGCAAACAAACCTCACAGATGTTAATGGTTGAAAAATGCTGTGAGGATGTGAGGGACTAGGAAGCAGAGTATTGTCATTAATACACAGAATCGCTAGTCAGGAGACCTGGGTTCCCTTCCAGCTGCATTGCTGATTTCCTGTAGCTGTATATGAAGATGTTGTCATGCCAATAAAGTCTGACTGAACTGTGCATGACCTGGCCATGTCAGTTACAGCCAGCCAAAGTACTCAGAACTGCTTGCTAAAGTTTTAGACACCTTTGTTTAGGAGAATAATTGGAAAACTTTGCCTTACCTTCCTATTACACTGTTTCTGATAAAATTTTGTTATGATTTATAGCACCAGAACTGACATGAGCACTGAGTTTCTATTTCCCTCTGTTTCTTGATCTATGAAATGAGAGTGATGAATCTTTTTGTGTCTTACTGGGATTGAAAAATAGTTTGTGTTAATTCTTTCATGCTTTTGAAATAAAAAGTGCTGGGAAAGAGCAAAGTAGATTGTAAAATGCTGTGTTTTTCCCATCTCACTTTGTGTCTCACATATGTCCTGTACGTTCCTGAAGACGAAATCCACCTCTGTAAGACACAGTGGCTCTGCTTGTTTAACACATTTGCTGGCTTAGGTTGGAAAAATGACTTGTGAATAGGGTTAGGCTTCCCCCTCTGCAATTTCTTTGGCAGGTGACAACATATGAGATCATTTTACACAGCTCTAATCACTTTTAAATCCTTCAACGATACCAGTCTAGCGAGTCAAGACAGAACCTATTTGACCCAGTGCAAAAGAAACTACTGGTAAACCTACCAGCCATCTCAGTTAAGCCCCCCAAATCTTTTGCCAGGAAATTTACAGGAGAGATTAATTTTAATTAATTTTATTTTTCTGACCCTTCTATGTATAATTCCTTCATAAGAACCTTATCACTACTCTTTTTATTTTCTGGGGTAAAAGTGAGGGAGCCTGAAGGCCTCATGTCAGCCCCAACATGACTTAACTGAGCTGTCTTAATCTGTGGACCAATTTGCTCTACAGGCCCCTAAGGAAGGAACTTGTTGATTTTGGCAGTGTTTACCTTTCTTACAAACAAATTCATCATTTTCCAGACCGGCTGGCTCTTAAAAATCACTTGAGACCTGAGAAAAAAAAAAAACAACACAACTGCCCCAGGCTGCATCAGTATTCTTTTCCCTGTGTTCTGGGGAAATCTTTTGTGTTCTCTGCAGCTGCTTGAGGATAATCCGTAGAGTCAAGACTATTCACAGAGTCAATAGAAATGCCTGTAAAGTTCTCTGAGTTTAGTTTCCTTCAGTGGGGGGAATGAAAGCCCCTGCCAGAATAAAAAGGAGGAAAAAAATGAAGATTCTTGACTGAGTTAACTGTGTTCTCAACTATACCCATGAAGAGAGGAAATAAAAGAGCTGACTTGAACCTTCTTGCCTTTCAGTTTTGGGAACTACATGTCATATTTTATTTATTTATTTTTTTAAATTTACAGAGATTGCACACCAATAATTTTTCGTGTGACTGATAAGTATCTGCTTTTAGATATTATGTATCAGGAATCAAATTCCCTGTTTCTAACTTAAACACGGCAGCTTCAAGTTTTTAATTATTCACACATATATCACATGAAGTGATGAGAGCCATGTAATATATTGCAGAGCTATGTCATTCACCTCTGACAGCCTGAATCGCACTTTCTCACTGGTCTGTCTGCACCAGAACAAATCACTTAGCAGTCAAATATTTAGTGTCTTCTTACATACATTATTATTTAGAAAAAAAACCCAAATCACATTCTTGAAGAAAAGTCTTCTTCCTCTGCCTCGAGATTCTGGTACTCTCCTAGCGTGTCTGCTCTAATTCATATCTCTAAAGGAAATTATTGTCAACTCTTACTCAAAGATGGCATTCAGTAGACTTTAAGACTTTTTTTTTGGTTTCCTTTACAATTCTGAAAAGGAAAAAGTAATCTGATGTTGTTCCTTCAAAGGAAAAAATACTAAGTTCAGAAGAGGATGGTGGGATCTGCATGACACGAAGACAGAAACCAGTTCTTCTGGGAGCACAGCAACTCTGAGCTTCTCTCTGCTGAGCAGGCTGTTTTGGGTCCCCTTTTGAGGTGCTAGCCCTCCGTTAGGGAATGTTGCCACCTAAATTGGGTTCCATGTTTGAAAACAGTCATCTAAAATTTTTGAGACTCTAATTTTGTCATTGGATATAACCCCAAATCATTAAATTGAAGCTATTAAGTCACATTTAGAGGTTACTAGCATTTATTAGTTAAAATTGTATTATCCTTTTGATGTCTATATAGTTAGACTCAATGAATCTAAGTACCTAGTTTTACATTCTTTAGTGTACAGGCTGCATTTTCCTACCTTCTGTCTAATAATACCTCTCATTGAAGAGTCTAGTGCTGGTGATGCCAGATGTTAGTGGGGAGAAGACAATCCCTTAACCCTACCAAAATTAAAACAGACAAAGCATCTGACCTTTATGTATAAAGCTTAAAAGAGGTGAGAACGAAGAGGAGTAGACAGGCCTTCCTCCCCCTAGCCCCCAGCATGCTCTGGGTACAAATGACAAATAACTTGCCTTTTGCTGCTATGATTTAGGCAAGTGCAGCTAGATGTTCGCCTCACCCTTTGCTGGTGGGTCCTGTCCACTCATCACACACTGCAGAAAGTCACACTTGTGCTTTGTCCACCCTAGTGCTGTTTGGTACACTGTGCAGACTGGTTGCTGGAATTATATAGTGCTAGCATGTTGGGTTGAAGGATGGCTCTCATTTGCCACAGGGAAGTTCACGTCGTAGCACAGCCCACCAGCTGGTGTCTGTCACCTCTTGGAGAGACCTGGTATTGGCCTCCCTAGCTGCAGTTCTACCCTCTGATGCATTTATAGGCAGCACTCATAGACCCTTTCTGCAGTGATTTCTGCTGACTTGTGTTCTTATGTTTGCAGTTTCTCACTACTGTTCTTTCACCCCTTTATAATGTCAGTGAAAAAAACACATTTGGACAGAAACTAAGTGTTTGCTTGTTTATATGAATTCTTGATCCTTCAAAGAGCTGGAACTCATTTAGATGTGAGATATTAGGCAGACCCCAACCGCAATGTGGAGATATATGAAAGACTAGATGGAAGACTGTGGTTCAAATTCTACTGTTTTACGCAAATGCATAAATCTTAAATCCATTAAATACTTGCTGTAGAAAGAAGGTAGCTAACACATTGCTTGCTCTATGACCATACCAGCTACATATGCTTATATTTCCAGCTCATGTGTTCTGCTTTAAGTAATGTCACAGAAAGCTGAATCCTTGGCCAATCTGGTGTAGTCACCTGGCTGTGCTCCTGAGCAGCACTGTAAAGCCACACCTCACTAAGTAGGCACAGTTGGATATCTGCTGAATGGTAACAGTTGTTCTTAGACACACATCATCGTGTGGTTGCATTTCTATAAAATAATAACATTACCTCCCTCATCTTGTTATTTCTGGGATAATTTAGCCTTTTGTGAACAGTTCTGAAACAGAATCATAGAATCATAGAACAGTTTACGTTGCAGGGGACCTTAGAAGGTCATCCAGTTCCAAGCCCCCTGCCATGGGCAGGGACAGCTTTCACTAGATCGGGTAGCTCAAAACCCCATCCAGCCTGTCTTGAATACCTCTAGGGTTGAGGCATTCACAGCTTCTCTGAGCAGCCTCTTCCAGTGCCTTCCCACCCTGAGAGTGAAGAATTTCTTCCTAATATTTAAAATATATCTACCCTTTTTAAGTTTAAATCCATCCCCCCTTATCGCTACACATCTTTGTAAAAAGCCCTTTTCTGGCCTTCTTGTGGGCCCTCTTTAGCTGCTGGAGGACTGCTATAAGGTGTCCCTGGAGCCTTCTCTTGTAGTTTTAGTCACAATGAATCTAGTCAACAGAAATCTTTTATTTGTGCTGATCTTATTAATTTTGACTGAGATAGGTTAGTGTGGTCATGACAGTGTGATCAGACAGTCATTTTAGCCAGCAGTCTGTGGGGTTGCGAGCCATTGTGAGATGGAATAGGAGACAATAGCCTCTCTGGTCAACAAGTTTCCATGGGCTTTCTGTCACCAGTTCCCCTTTCTTTTCCTCCTCTATCTGCCTGTTTTCTCCCATCTCTCACTCATCTCTCTCAGCCAAGACTATATTCTTCTATTAATCAAATGGTTTAACGAGATTACCTTTTCTCATATTCCATTCGTCAGACTTCCTCCTGTTTACCACAATCCCTGCAGAAAACTGCTACTCTGTCTATTTTAAACTTATTCTCCAAATGTTGATTTCCTTCCCTATTTGTGGGATTAATGCTATTTGGCATATGCTAGACATCTGGCTGAATCACCATCACCACTCACCGCAAACAAAACAGGTATTACCACACACTAGCCACTAGCCATTCCTAGTCAGTGCCAGTCCCCTATAACTGCAGTTAAATTGCACTGAAGTCCCTGAGAGGAATCACAGGTCATTAGGATTATTTTGAAATGGAGTGGTTTTAAATATTTCCATAGAATGTACTGCTATTTATCTGCATGCTTGCAGACCTCTCCAGCTGCAGTTTAGCATGCTGTTCCAACCACAGGTCAGCTGCTTTCAGACATTGAAGTCTCCATGTCTCTAGAGCTTCATAACCCTCATACCCAGTTATCCTGTCCCTCCTGCTCTGCCAGATGTTTGCTCTCTAAGCTGGTTCTGTAAATAGCACCACCGCTTCTAAACACAGTTAGGCTAAGCCAGATCATTTTGGCAGGTTAGGAGGTGACTGCACAGGGAGATTTGCTTCCCTCAACATGTTGGGGGAGAGCAGCAGAAGAGGCAGTAGCCTCTCTGAGTGGCTTAGCAGCACTTTGAACCACACATCCACGTGCACCACCCACCACTAGTAACCACAGTGGAGCCTACAGGGCCCCGTGGCTACATGAGGCATGGGCTTGGAGCATTACTGTGCCTGTGCCTGTGCCTGTTCATACCTGGGAATAAGGGAAAATAGCTAAACCTGAGTGTGTCTGCTTTTTCAAACCAGCAACAGTCTGTATGATACAAGGGCTAGCAGACCTTGCCAAATGTGTCTGCAGAAAAGCTGGCAGCTTTTGAATAGGGTTTTGATGTAGACAGCTATTAGCTATACGGAAAACATTTTTTAAAAGTCAGGTATTAGATAATTCTGGCAGAGTTTTAGTAATTGAGAGGAAAAATATACGACTTGAATACCCCTCAAAAAAAGTTGGCAAATGAAGGCTAAACTAATTGTAGAGTCAAAGGCACAGGCCATTACCAATGTCCATGCACAGCCTGTCATAACTTGTTTTCACCTCTGTCCAGGTTTTGCTTTTCCTGTAGGAAAAACTGTCTTCAGGACCCAGTGTGCTTAAAATTTTCCACAATTCAGTGGTCTAGAATTTCAAATCTTCAAATGTATTTTAATAAGTTTGCAATGAATTTTCTAGAGATGGTGGCAAAAATCAACTGTGAGGTGTTTAGGAATTAAACAGAAAATTTCATTTGAAAGAGGTAAGGCTTATACCTTTTTCCCAAATTGTTAAATTAAATGTCTACTAGAGCTATGAAGTAAGACATTTTCCTAATATTAGTTGCAGTCTTCCATGATACTTTTGATTCAGTATCAGGAACCAACACATAAAGTTTAGTGAATGCAAGTACAAATTGCTTCTGAGTATTTTGTTAATAATAGGATACCTGTTTGATACAAAATTAAATTTTCCTTTGACCAAAGGAAAAAAAATATATTCCAACAAATTTTTTGGACCAACCCAAAGAAATTTATTTATGAGGGTTAAACAAATGTTACAAGAATATTCATGAACTCTAGACCTTTATTTTCAGGTTTATGTTTAAATATCCTTTTAGATTTCATTTAAGAAAGGGGTTGAAACTTAAGGGCTGATCATAGATTTTTGAGAAACACGCTTACAATGTTTCTATAGGGTTCCAAGAAATGGAGACAGCCATTGAGTGTACTCTTCTCTACTTGGGTGACTTAGAAGAATGTCTTGAAAAGACAATGTGTAGAGCTGAGTATTCTCAGGTTTTCAGTGATAAGTTATCTTACCCTCAAAAAAGTGAATAGGAGAGGTGGATGTATGCTCTTACTCTGCTCATGTTTTCAAAAAGGGAAGGATGTTTGGGGCATTGTTTTCAGAATATGTGCCTGTGTCTTTTAGATCATATGCACATAAAGATACAGAATTCAAGGCATTTGCAGAATTTTTGTGGTAATTTTCTACATGACTCTTGATTTAAGTAAAGCAAATATCTAGGAGTTGAGACAACTTCAGTGTTGGATATAGCATTCCAGATTTTATGGAAGCCCTGCTCTAATTCCTTATTTGGATCCTGGTCACAGGGTGAATGAGATCTTGAACTGTATGTGTTTTGTTTTTTTTTTGACTATGCACACCTTTCTCGGTGCATGACCAGAACACTTTGAACTATGGCTGATTTGTGTGAAAACAGGTAATTTTGGCTCTGTTATGTGAAGTGGTGAAGTTTGGATTAGCAGCTGGCCTTCCACAATGGTGCCTATAGCACACACCTGGATTCAGTTTCTGAGGGGAAAGGAGGGCACGTGCACAGGCCAACAGGAACAAGTACACACACAGAACCCCCCATCAAACCCAAAAGCCAGAAAACCAAAGGTGAGCAAATCAACCACAAAATGTTGAAAGGGAGTAGGTGGTGAGAGATAATGCTGGGCTACATATCTGTGACTATCTATGGGTGGACATGAGGCTTTTTCTGTTTTTTTTTATGAGTAAGATGAACAGACAGACATGTAAACCAGGCACTGAGTGTGGGTTCTTATGCTCTTCTCAGCCAGACGTACTATCTCAAGAAAAATATTGCAATACCTGTTTGTTTTGCAGCCGGTTTGTATTTCAGTATCTGTGTGTGAAGGTTTGTAATACAATGCAAGACTGTTTGCAAAAATCATACATACTCTGACTATGCTTACAAAAGAATAAACAAGGAGATACCAACAAAGCTGGACACAAAAAGGAGCTTAGTCAGGACAGGTCACAGTTTTTGTGATGTAATCATTCTTTCTGGCACCATCACTTCTATTTCAAGAGAACAGTTGCTCATGCAGGCATGTTTGCTCTATACAAAGATCCTAGGAAGATTGATTCATTCAGCCATGTTGCCAGCTGTACTGATTTTATTACTGAGCCTTGCAATATTTGATGGTTTTCTTAAACTGTCATATACTAGAGTAATGTGGTTGAGTGAAAATCATTGTGTTCACTTTCAAAGGATTTGAAGTTTCCAAGACCTCCCAGTGACAGAGAAAAAATGGAAAGAAAGAAAGAAGAAAGAAGGAAGGAGATAAAGAAAAGATGGAAAGAAAGAAAGGTGGAAAGAAAGCAAGCCAGAAAGAAAGAGGAACTGAAGACAAGCATGAAGTGTATTTTTATGATCTCTTTTAAAGTTTTAATCATGAGACCTGAATGTCAAGAGCTGGTAACATTGCAGCTATGCAAGGCTTCTAAGTGGCCATTTTCATCACAATTTGGTCCCTGAGAGAGGTCTATTCTTTTATGTGCATGTGAGGACGCTTTTACTATGTGGCTGTAGAAGCTTCACCTGATGTCAATTTAAAGAGACAGGTGATTTCTTCAAGTTGCAAACTAATGTGCCATAATTCCCCAAGGTATAAATTAATACAAAATATATGTCTAATAATATAAGGTACTAGACAGAGAAAGCTCATCCTGAGCAGCAGAGCTGTAGTTGAGTTCTTCTGTAATCAAAATATGCAGGCACCTCGAGGGAATGTCTCCAGATGGCTGATTACCCATTAAAATCTCAAACCTTTGATACAGGCCTATAGAATGGATCATCTCAGATAAAGAGAGTACTATTTTCAATTTCCTATACATGTATGGATCTTGGTTTGGCATAGAGTGAGGTGGGGAAGCTCCATGATGGCAACTTCATGCTCAGTAGATTTGGTTCTTTTCACTAGGAATGAATATATGAGGAGGCATCTTTCCTGCATTATTTTTATTTACTCAGAATCCTTTTGATATTGTTACTGTCTTGCTTATAATTCTTAATGGTTCAGTATGATGTTCTTCCTTATAAAGAGAACAAATTCCCATTCTGTTTGATTTCCACACAACTGACATTTGGCCTTGCATTTTCCAAAAGGATCCTTGCTATTGCAGAATGAACTCTGCCATTTAGAGCCATGTGTTGTCTGGCTTAGCTGAAATAAACCCTTACAGAATGAACCCAACTGTACTACTGCTAAGTGTGCCAGTTACAGGGTGATTGGGTGTGGCTGGACTTAGAAGACCCTCCTTGCTCCTGTTTTTCCATAAGTGACTTTTCATACATAACTTTACTTTTCTGTGCCTTAGGTTGCATGCATGATTCAATTTTTCTTGTTATTTGCAGCTCTTTCAGGCAGGGGTTGTCCCTGTCTGGCACTTGTTCAGTGTCCAGCTTCACAGGAAAAGTGAGAATGGGCCTTCACGGAGATACAGTCACGCTGTTAAGGATTGGTGGTGGGCCAGCAGTTGAGCCATAAAGACAAAAACCAGTTGAAATGAAATCAAGCTTACAAGGTTTCATTTTTTCTACATTGAAACAAAATGCAGATTTTCTTTTTTTTCTTTTCTTCCCTTTTTTGGGGGGGGTCAGCAAGATGCTTCTGTTTATTGAATTGGGAAGAGTTTTTTTAGCTATTTGGAGGAAAAATAAATGAATCACAGAACTGGAAGCAAAACTAAGCCAATATGACCAAAAGTTCTG
>JAOXXN010000395.1:12091232-12102271 GCA_026770055.1 Myrmophylax atrothorax | reverse complement strand
GTGGACTATGTTTAAAGATTGGAAATACGCTTAATCATAAAACTTACAGGAGCTGAAATCTAGGGGCTTCATTCAGGTCCATCTTTAATGCTGAAGTAGAAGCCAACAGCGGCAGGACTTGAGTTCCAGATCTCTGACTAAGAATGTGGTCTTGGCACTTTGACCAGTGCCATTTGTATATATATAAACAAAGAAAATAATGATAGTGAAATAATTATGGATACATAAACCCAGGCCATTAGGAAGCCATATTTATAGGCATTTTTCAGTTTATAACCATACTTTTAAGAATTTCCTGTCTTTTGTTTTAGCCAGACACATGGGACTATTTTAAAGCAGTTTTATTTGTGTGTTCTGTTTCCTTCATGCTTTTGTTTGAGCAAAGAGGATGGGCATAAAAAAGCAGTCTCCAAGAAAGGTTTGCAAAGTTTATGATGCTAGGCTGTGGCAGTTCCCTTCTGCACACTTAAGACAATAATAAAAATGCATACACCATATTTTGAAATGTCATTATGATTTATTATGTAAACCAATGATGATAAAACATTGTGAGTCATTCAAACATGGTGCACGATACTTGTTTCTTTGGAGACAACATGCATTTCTGCTACGGGTTTTATTTACAGGACTCTTTGTAAAAACTTCACAAGGGTACTTACTGTGTCCTCCCATCATCACATTTCGAAAATAATGATCTCAGCCTCTAGCCATGTAAACTCTGAAACAAAAGGAGAGTCCAGTTGTCTTTCTGGGTAAA
Organism: Myrmophylax atrothorax; assembly: GCA_026770055.1. NCBI lineage: Eukaryota > Metazoa > Chordata > Aves > Passeriformes > Thamnophilidae > Myrmophylax > Myrmophylax atrothorax. The sequence continues at coordinate 12,101,514 of JAOXXN010000395.1, read as the reverse complement.
CAAAGATTGTTTACAAGGTTAGATCTTCACCAGTAAACCTTGATGCAATATGCATTATAATTACAAATATTTTCAGGCTATACATGTGAAATCATAGTCAACGCTGATTCCAAAATTTTTAAACCTAAAAAGATAACTTATTTGATAAAAGAAACCCTTAAGAAGCAGTACCATTGCCACTTTGTTCTTGTATTCTTTGAAAAGAATAAACTTACAGGTATCTTGTCTCGGAATTTTATTTTCTTGTCTGGATACTTGTAAACACATCAGATATTTGAGTAAGATGAATAGGATTTTGTTGAAGTCTTCTTGATCTTCAAGACTCCTCCCTAGTTTCTATCTGATCACATTAAAGTTTAATTTGCTGTCATTAAAGTGCTCCAAAAGTGTGTTTGTAGCATGCACAGAGCTGTCCTTGACCACAGCCATTTGGAAAAGAGGACTGTACCTCAACATTTTTCCAATATCTTTGCAATGAGATAATCTCCCCTATGCTGCGAGAGGACTCTCCAAACCTCAAGGTTTCAGCTGCTATCAGTGCCTGAATAGTTACGTCTGCAGAGGGAAAAAGGGATATTCTCTCACAATCTGACTCACTGATGTTAAGGTTAGAGATATAAGTCTCTGTCTTTGATCAGAAAAAACCCAGTAACCTTGAGTGCCTGCAAAATAAACCTGGCTGTAGCAGGAGAGTGTGCTGCCATGGGTGATCTGTTGATGCCTGAGGCTTCAGGGTATATTATTATCATAGAAACTGGGACTCAAAACTTCTTTGAACCCTACTTTTCTCTAGCTTGGGCAACTTTTCTATTCACCAAGTATCAGTAGATGAGCTCTTAAATCTCTGTGCCAACACATGGGTTCCAATGGAAGACTAAGTCCTGAAACAGGACTTGTGAACAGAAATTTGGTTGGATTTGCATTTTTTAGCTTAATTTTTGGATAGAAATCGTAAAGTCAGAGAACAGTGGAGTTAGTGGCCGGTCTCTGTATTTCTAGATTTCACCTTGTTGGCACTGGTGCTAGTGTTAAATTTTTTGGAGCCAGAGAGAACAGTTAACCTGCTAATTCTGTGGTTTTGTGATTCAAGAACAAATGACACAGATATATCAACCAGCTTCTTGTCAAAGGGTTGGCTGGTGCCATGCCAGGTGAAGGACCATGCTGAGCCAGTGAGACATAAAAATATCATTGGCCACATAAAAATATCATTGCAGTGGTTCCTAACTGGCCTTTATAGAAGAGAAATGAAAACCTCTTCCTCTGCCCCACCCCTCCAAAAATGCCTAAACAGAATTTGATTCATCAGTATTTGAGATTTATCTATTGTCCCTTTTTTATATATAATTTTATACCTTCAAAACTGTTGTGAAAATATCTCAATTTGTTTATATTTGTTAATACATCTTACAGCAATGTGATCTTATCCACATAGTCAAATTTGTCATTAGTTCTGCCCTCCTGAAAGAAAAATAAGTATTTCTTTCTACAGTAAAAAGAATAGTTCTGATTTGTATAGTTTTGGAATCTGAAAAATATCATCCAGGGCACTGCAAAAACAAGTGATTGATAACAAATTCATTTAGTGTCATAAGAGATAACAAAGAAAATGCAAGGAAAGTATTCTGGGATTCAGAAGGGCAGATTTGTATTTACATGCATTCCAACAATTGTTTTGAGATTAATTTAGAATACCCAACTGTATCTTCAATTTGAATTGCAAGGAATTTCTCATATTAAACACAGGATGAAGGAGAAAATAATCTTCATTTTTTATGCATGCATGCACTGACACAGACACACAAAAGGACACAAACCATTTCAGAAATGATAGTTTCCTCTCAGTCCAATTAGGTATACTGACTGTGGTTTTGTTGCTGGAGTTCTCAGGGCTGTAATTGCACATAAAAACTTCCAAATCATAACACATATGGTATTTCTACCTAAAACAAAAGGACAATTATTAAAATGTGGTGGGATTTCATGTAGCATTGGCAGACAGCTTAGATGGCAATAATTTAACACTTGCACCATGAAATTAAAATTTACATTCCCTTGGTGCAATTCATCAGACCAACAGCAGACAGTTCTATTTTTTTTAATGAAAGCTGGGAGATTTAATTACTGCAGTTTAACTAGAAAAGCCTTTCCACTGCTTAATGACAAAGGCAAGAATGCTGGCACAAGTTTGCAGATACTTTGTGAGCCTACTTTCCGTAGTCTCCATAGCTCTGCTTTTAGGCATCCAGCTTTCTGAAGGACATGAGCCATTCTATGGATTCTTCCACAGATTCCAAGCAATGTGTGTAAATTCCAGCTGTCCATAAATCATTTCTTTGAAAGGCAAGTATTATGGCTGCTATAAACATTTCAAGTAAGTTGCCAAAATCTTCAGCATGGTGTCTTTCTACAGAGAATGTATACAAATTATATTACTATTTCTTCTCACAAATTCTTCCCTTTTACAATTCCTGCTGTATTGTGTTACTGTCTACAAAACAAATGCTAAAGAAGTGAGCTGTAACTTACTAGATAGGAACTACAAAAATACATTTGATTTATGTTGCAATGAGGGCTGGTAGGACAGATTTACCAGGTTTTCATCCAGAAACATATTTTTTCCTGACAGTTGAGAGAAACTTGTAGCTAGAATGCTATTCTGAGGCTACCTACATGTCTATATAAGCAACTGAAATAAGAAACTTGTACATTTGGTCAGACGAGGCTGTAAAGGGACACATGGAAGGCCTCTTTTTTATCCTGGCAGAGTGTTTTGATGAAGGTTGCTCTATGCAAATTGGCAGGAGGGAAGCAGTGAATGAGGCTTAGATGGGTAACAAGCACATTTGTATTGGAGACAAGGAAAATGGCAAATGTGGGAGAACTGTAATTAGGGCAAAATGGAAAATAAATTCTGGGCGGATATTAGACCATAAATCTGCTTTCAATTAATTAATTAGGGTGATTTTAAAATATTTCCCCCCTGGATTAGACCTTTTGTTTCCTGTAAGAAAGAATAAGCAGTAGATGTGTCTTGTTTTCATTATCTCAGTATTACAGAGCCGTTTCACCACAGCCCAGGAATACATCTTCCCTTTACTGTCTGCATGGTACCTCTGAAACAGTAGATCTCGAGTTCACTGCAGTGGAAATTATCCACATCTCTTTATGCTTTATAATTCTCCACAGGTCTGAATTTAAGGGCAAAACACAACTCTCAGGGGTAGGAGGGAAGGGAGGAGAAGGATAAATCCTCCTACAACCAGCATTTTGTATTTACACTGGAAATGGAAAATACAGATGTTGCAGAAGTACACGTCTGGGACATTGTTTCCATATTTTTGACAGAGACTAATTCTCACTGCTTTTCAACTAAGTGGCTTAAAATCAACTTCTTCCCCCTGCCTGAAACTCTGAGAGTTTTTGAAATAAAATCATGTGAATACATTTGCTGATCTTGCAGACTATACTGTTGTACTTATTTCCTTTCTCTTCTCCCCAGAAGCTTTGCAGGATTCTTGTCTGGGTTATAGGGTTTAGGTTATTTTCTTCTTTCACCACTGTTCCAATGCTCCACTTGCAAAGTGTTTGGATTATAGCAGACGCGAACTTCCTCTGTCTCAGAGCCAGCCATGAATCAGGCTGAGAGCTGAGACCACTGGCTGTCAGAGGACCTTGAAAAGCTGCAGCTTTAAAATAACAAGTGTTTGACAGCTCAGTTTACAAAACAGCAGATTGTGACTATATTGTACTGTGGGGCTACACATGACATAATAACTAGGGACTTAAAGTTATTTAGCCTTTTTCCTCTTGCCATAATTTCCAATAAATAAATCTCTCTGGGACAGGAGGTCTGGTGAGTTGTACAATGCTTGCATTTTCCTCACCACGGCTTATCCACTCTCTTCTTTATTTTAATGTTAAAAAAATCCTCAGTGCCTGGTAATCACAGTTCTATAATGTTTCCTGCTGAAAGAGACAGACTAATGTAAAGATAAATACATATGCTTTTCGGTTTTTTATTAGTCAAGGTATTCATTGTAAGTCTTCCCTCTCAAAATCTCTTCAGAAACTTCTTAATGGACAGAGCTTAATATTGTGTATTTGGAGTGTAAGACAAGCAATTATTTTAAAGGTTTTAAATGGTCTTTTTGAAAAAGAGCTATGCTCACAGGATTCCTGCGAGTTTTATTTTACAGAATCAGTGGTCAGAGGTTGCATAAATGTGGATTCATATGTGCTGAAAAAAGCTGAAGTGAATAAAATGTGACTACTGGAATGTCCTTCTTTCTCCAGCCATAAAATTTGATGGAATGAAAGAATAATGACTTTACATTAACATATTTGCTAAAAGAGAACTAGCTATTTTTTCTGCATTTGCTCTTCAATATAGAAATGGTAAGAAATGCCAGCAATTTCTTGATCTAACTTTCCCTTTACTAATATTTAGCCTTCCAAAGAAACCCAAGGGATACGCTTACTCAATTTCCATTAGACATTCAAATCCCTTTGCTTTAGAAATCCCATGTCTAGTTTCTACTTACTTTTTTTTTTCTTTGAAGACCTGGAATCTTTAGACTGTGTTTATACTATTTTTACTGTAATATTAAAATAGATACATTGAAGTTTTGGGATATATTTTACAGGTAAATCTGCAGGAGTGTGGACTTAAAAATATTTATATTTGAAAATTCATTTTTTAATCCTTTTCTGTGCAAGACAGGATAATGGGTATGATAGACTACATCCACAAAGATTGTATTGCATAGTACAGGCGTGGATTCATTTTAACTTCAGCCATCTTCAGCTGAGTTCACCATCTTAAGCTCCATCTGTAGCACATGAAGAGAAACAGGCCTTATTAGGGCATGGTTTCACTGACCTATTTTAAGTGTGTGCTTCAGGATGACATGAATCACAACCTGAACTCCACTGTCTACACTGAATAGATCTCCACTGACTGTCAAGAGAACCCAGAATAATTAATTGTGTTGACATCTACACTGAGCCAGATTATTTCTACTCTTAAAGCTGAAGTGTTCTTAAAGTCTACGAGATTTTTAAGTCTCAAGGAGAGCATTTTAATAGTCTTATTGCCACCAATATCAAAAATGAAGGACACCTAGAGGTCTTTGTTTGCCCTTTTAGAAGAATCACAGTGAAGCATATGGTTTAAACCCTGTCTCTTAACAATTGTGGAGATGATATAGAGTGCAAGAAAACGTGTCCTAGGCTCCTGATGCGTGGGTTTATTGGCTGTCTACAAGCTTTAAGATCGATAAAAGCAGAAAAATTCTTTATGTGAAGGCAAGAAGCTACCTTCACTTGGGTTTCTGACTCCATAAATTACCCAAACCTTAAAATCTTATCTGAGGATATGAGCTAAATTATGTTTCAAGGATAGGGCTGAGATGCCCTTTCTTTGACACTTTCAGCTTCAGGTAGTGCTTGATTAACATGTTGGCTTCTGCAAATCCACTAGTAAGCGCCCCAAAGTGTTGCTACTATTGCAGGGTTATAGAGTAAATCTGACTAACTAATTAGGACAGGCTATTTTTTGCAAGTTTTCGGGACGTTTAAGAAATGCAGTACTTAATCTGTTTTTGCAGTTTTATAGCCATATCCTTATATGTATTTAAGCAACCAACCTCCAGTAAAATAGCTGGTGTGATTAAGTGGCCTAAATACTTTTGCAGATCTAACCCCTGGATTCTCCTCCTGGCTAAATTCCCTGGGATTTTTTGTAGTCAGTACCTCTGAAAGTGATTTTAAGTGCTTGTGTATGAGATGCACGTATTTGAACTTAAAGCATTGGACATAATCTGTCTATATCTGAGTTTATGTATTTTACCTGTATAAAAAAAAATGGTTACCCGTACTTTTGAATTCCAGTAAGGGCTACTACATACTCTGAAATGTTAATAGTAGATTATGTAACTCGAATAATATTGATACAACGGTGAAAAGCCACACCATTGCCAACAGGAAACAAAATAATTTCTAATAATTCATTTTTTTTGCTTTTATTTCTTGAAATAATTTTATTTTTAAAATACGCTTTAGAAGTTTAATTAAATAATTTTTATTGAATATTTTTATTGCAGTTACCAATAGTCTTTCCTTTTATATCTCTGTCCAAGGTTTGCCTTCATTTGCTTATAATATTTTTGGTAATGAGTTAATTTCTGTTTCCTGAGCTTTACATTTGGGAATGTGGTTTTAAAAATAGTTCTTCCTATCCATTTGGGGAGAAACAATCTATAAATACACCTATGCACTCAGAGGGTTTTAGTACATGACAGTTTTATTAAAAGCAACCAGTACACACAGTCAGCATTGTTTCTATGATGTTACTTACCCTTGTCTGTGAAATATCAGCAAAGGAAAAGGAGACATTGGGGTTTCAAATTGCCAAATGTGAGAGGTCATAAAAACAATTTTCCTGTACAACTTATTTATGAAGAAAACGTACTTCAAGAACAAGAAGTCTGAAAAACTGGCATATTTAGAAACAACTGTCATAGAGGTTCATTTCTTGTGAACCTCCAAGGTCATTATATTTCTTGGGGTTTTTTCCCAACTTTTATAAGAAAAATGGTTGCTGCTTCTGATATTTTTTACAGCTTTTACACATCTTTTGTACTGCTAGATTTAACTTGGAAAAGAAGAGCAATACAATTATTAGAATTTATTTGGTTAACATTATTCTTGACTAACTTTAGTCATCTAAAAATAAGACTTCTGGTTCAAACTAGTCAACTTCTTGCAGTCAGAGACAGGCATCTTGAGAAGAGCAGTGCAGCTCCCAGGTCTTTGATTCCTTTACAGAGACTGGGTCACCCAGACTCTGAGTCACTCACTCTAGGTTAGAAGAGCCCAACGACCCACTGACAAGTGAAAATAAATATAATAATTCCAGGAAACAAAATCCTGCCCAAAATAGTAATTCCACTGAATCTTCTACTGATGGATTAAGCACTGAATCTAAATGACATTAAATGTTTTCTCCTCTCTTTGGAAACTAACTCTTAACATGTCTTATCTTCCATAGTGGCCACCTTCCTGAACTAAAGTTTAAATGGTTCACTGTCTTTTCTATTCTCTAGAGTTACTTTATTGTGTATTTGTCTATTGTTTTTCATTTGGAAAAAGAAAGAAACCAGCCTCAAGAGCATGAGTTAGAAGGAGAGTAGTCTTTGATCTTCTGACTTCTGAGAATAAATTATTGGGGGCATTAAATCAAGGTAGTACAAAGTTCTTTCCCTTTAAGTAGTTCCTAGGAGCAGCTGCATTGAGAGGAAAAAATCCAAACAAACCCCAAAATTCTAAGATTTTGGGAAGAGAGACATGAGGAAAAAAGAAATACTAAAAAGAAACAATTTGTTAACTTTCCCTTCAGTAAAACAGCTATGAAAAGTGGTGGTGAGGAGATTGGCTGGAGCTCAGTTAAATTCATTAACCTTGAGAATGTCCATAGAAGTCATAAGATAGGTTACCCAGGACATTGAACTAGGCTTCAAATCTTTCCCAGGGTAAAGTTTTTTCCAGCACTTGCAGCACAATGTCAACGCAAAGCTTTTCCCAAACTTCCTGGAACAGTTACGATCAAATCACTGGAGACATGAAAAATATCTGGGGTCTCAGCCAACAGCATTCCTGTATGAATACTGTTATCTCAATTTGCTCTTTAGTTTTCTTAATTGGCATTATGCAATTTCAAAGATTTACAATCAGCTAACTAGGAAAAATAAAATAAAGCAAGACCAGAGCTGAGAGTGACAGCAACTCTTTACCACATAGTGGACAAAGCCTCTCCTTGAGTCTTTTGTGATGTTAAAAAAATCATCAGCGTCACAGATTATATCTTATCTGTGTTTTGTAGAGTGAATGTTTTAATCCACTGGAGCAACAGAATAAACCATAATTACATATATTTTAGACTGAGGGTATGCTTCCTTAAAAATGTATCCTATTTTAGCATGTAAATGTCAGCTTCTTAAAACAAACAATCTGTAGACTACATGATTATTACTCTATATTTTGTGTATGTTGTCAAAGCTTCCAATAGCATTTTAAAGAAGTACCTCAAAGTACTGCTGTTGTGAAACCTTTTGTAGATAATCTATGTAATCATGAACATCTGAGTTTAAAGGGGAAGGTTATAAAAGGCACAGAAGGCAGTTAAGCATGTAATTGTCTTTGAGAGATAATGGGAATTAGGCATGTAACTCCCATTTTTACCTCAGAAAATCTCCCCTAGAGAGAATCAAGAACCTGTGGTCATGTAGGATGTGCCAACAGAACATTGGAGTTGCTTTGGGAGAGCTTTACCTTAAAAGCAACAGCAGCTCCTTAACAAGTTTCATACAAATGAAGAGGGCAAAGTTGTGTAGATTTAGCCTCATGGGAGCAATTCCTTAACTATCCTTCTGCGCTTTGTGTCCTTGGTATTATTAGTCATAAGAAGTGTCTGAGGTTAGCAGAGTTAGAGACCTTTCCTTCAGCTCCTTACACATTAAAATATTAATCATTTTGGGTGTAGTCAGTCCCTTGCTCCAGCTGATAAATTACTGCAGTTTTGTTTTGGAATACAGCATTTCCAGCAGCTAAAGCTGCAACTAGACCTGGGTCTCATCCCTCAGCTGTCTTCCCCTTCCTAGTTTGTCACCCATGCTGGAGAGTGAATGTACAGTTGGCTCTAGCAGGGCTGCTTGCAGCCGTGTCTTTTCCAAGGGACTAAACGTTGTTCCCATCCCTAAGCATCCTTCAGCTAATGGACTATTGACAACAGTGGGCTCTTTCTTTTTGCTTGGAAATTTATTCCAGCTTTAGGTTCTCTGCACTTCTCTGCAGAGAATGCTTCTAAAGCCTGAAGATTTTTCCAACTAAACTGAAATCCAGCTCAGTGTTGTTCTTTGGATTGATTAGTTTATCTTGTTTTTCTGTCTTCTAAATTTCAGGACTATGCCACCAGCTGTGTGCAGGTGTTCCAAAATATTTCAACATTAAGATTTTGGAAAGATAGCCTTACTTTTGTCCCCAAATGTCAATCTTTATGTAAAAATAGCAGTATTCTGGAGAAAGATGCCAGATAAAAGGATTTTATAGCATACTGTTGGGGTTTTTTTGTTGTTTTGTTTTGTTTTGTTTTGTCTTTGTGCTGCAGTCTTAGATGTGGAGCAGTAGTCCAGTGTACGAGATACTCTGTGTATGCAAAAAACCCAAGTAGGTCTGGGTAAACTCAGCAATGCTTATTGAAATACTAAATAAAAGACAATGTCTTGTAGGGGCAACTTCTGCCCTCATTTAGAAACTGTGAATTCATTGTGATAAGTTACCAAATTTGGCCTTAAAAATAGTCCATGTATTTTGACTGTCTATATCTGGTTTATGTATTTTAACTGTGTTTACTTCACAATAAAGGCAGAAAAGTCTTCATCTTCAACTCAGTAGAAGTGTTGGCTCTGACCTCTTTTAGAAAAGAAACAGACCACAAAAAAGTGATTGTTTTCTGTCTTGAATTCTATTACTTCTTCCTCAAATTGTAATTCTTAATAGCCCTGGGTATAATTGAGCTGCATACACAACTATTTTTTTGGAGAGCGAAAGCTCACAAGGTCCACAAATCAATTAGGCTCCTGTGAATGCTAAGGGAAATGTAAATCTAGAGAAGTCAATACATACTGTCACTCATTGCTCACTTTTTTTTTTTTGACTCTGTCACCTTTGAACCTTCTCAAATGCGTATCACAATAGGAAATTGGGATGTCAAATTAAAATACATGGAAGTGACAGGGCAAAAACCGAAACTGTGTCAAAACCCTGCAGTATACATAAAACCTGTAAAAATATGAGCAAGGGACTGTGAATGAAGGAAGGAGTAGAAAGATGCGCAGAAGAATTCAGCTATTGCTTTAGAAACTGAATTTTTTTCAGTCTTTCCAAACTTGCATACTTACTGAAGGGAAATCCCCAAATAGAAGACACACAATGAAGATTGTTGAGGGAAAAAACGTCAGGGGCAACTGGGACCTACACCTGCTCTGGCATTGCTTCAGTGCCCTCAGTCTGACTGTTCCAGTCTGCAGCACTAGGATGGGAGCCACTCTCTGTGCCAAGCTTGCTGCTAACAGCTGGAGAGCCACCCTTTCCCCTTCTCTCCTTTGCCAATGGAACAGCCAGGTTTAAATTCATTAAATGTGGATGAGACAGGAAAAAAGAGTTTTCACTTTTTCTAGGCTGACATACAGATGGCTGCTCCGGGAGTCTCTTCTATTTCCAG
>JAOXXN010000395.1:12043098-12070122 GCA_026770055.1 Myrmophylax atrothorax | reverse complement strand
CATTTACTAAACATGTAGCAAACCTTATGTGCAAAAGTATTTAGATCTGGCTTCATTTAATATATTTGTTATGAGGCAAAATGCCTGTATAGACCAGTCCTGGAGGATGTGGGCATGTCCTCTGGTATGAGTTGTGTGAGGTGCAGTTCAGAGCACGTTGTTAGGGTGTGAAAGACTGCACAGAGCCCATCCACACAGGGCAGCTCAGACATGCCTGGTTGAGTACCTTAGAAAGGTAAGCAACGACTGGATCCCTGCAAAACAGCTTAAAGGCAAAATGCTTGGTTTAAAAAACTGGTCATTAGAACTGAAAATGGAATAATATTAATTTTACCTGACAGACAGCAGATTTAATTTATTTTAATATAAAAAAATGAAGTTCAGATGAATAAGAAAGTCTTCTACTTCCTTAGGTTTTTTGCCATGGTCTGATGAAGAATTTTCTTTGTCACATATCAGTGCAAATGTCTATATATACCCTGAAATACTTAACTACAACTTGAGGTTGTGACAATGTGTCTGTAAGACACAGCACAGTGAGGCTGCATCTCTGGTCTGTGTCCACAGCCTGCCCTCTGCCCCAGGGATCCAGGACTCTATGACAGTGTTTCTTGCTGTGTCTGAGCACAGAAGAACCATGGGAGCCTCTGCTCATCCAGCTGGAGGACATTTTAGTTTTTTTCTTTCCTCAGCTTGATGTTATAGTTTGCATCCCTAATGAAGTTCTTCCTTTCAACCATGATCTCAAAATATTTATGGGTGAGGAGATTCTTTTAAAGGCACTCAGTGTAAGGGGAATTTAGGAATCTGCCCTTTTTGTTTGTTTGTTTGGGGTTTTTTGTCAAGTAATAATAAATAAAACAGAGAATATTTGTTGTGAGAGGCAGAATTATTAGCTGAAAAAGGAAATATTCTGCTTATCCAAACTTTTCTTGCAAAACGCTCAGATTTGACTTGTCATACGCTGGCTGGAGAGTATTACTAATATTTTTTTAGTTATTATTATTTTTTAAAACTCTAGAATGTTGTTTGCATTTTCCAGATTACATAATTTCATATTGTGCAATTTATTGGAAAGTTATGTGGTTTTGTACATGTATATATTTGTGTGAAAGGGAAATGTAGTGTCTAATTATTATGTTCAGTGTGGGTCTTGTTTGTGGACCCATTTATTTCTGCATTTAAAGTTACAAAGAAAGAGAAAAATCAAGATGCCTTTGCCTTGATTTTAACAATGAATGTGAATTGTGACCATCAACAGATATTCATATTTATGTATGAAAGACCAGTGACATTAAAAAATATGATACGTTAAAGCATACATTAAAATCCCAAAAAACAAACAATGAGCAGAAGATGCAAGTAAAACTTGATGTCAAGCAAGTAGTTTTCAATCTGATGCAAAAAATGAAAGAAGGTAGGGTTCCTTGCTGTCTTACAAGGCCCTGGAAATTTGCAGCAGCTGGTATCTACCCTGTGGAGCAGCTCCCAACTTCCATGGAGAACAGACACAGACGAAAACACCTGCATAACACACTTAAGAATCTTACCTTTGTGCAAATCTGTGACTCTGAAGCTTTGCTGTGCGTTTGACTCAGCGGGACCCTGCCAAAGTGGAGGAGCAGCTGCCTGACAGAGCCGGAACAGAAGTTGACTGTGATCAGGAGGGTGCCTGCTGAGATCCCCCGAAGAGCGCTGTGATGCTTTAGTGGGAGCCATGAGCAACCGCTGGGCACCTCCTGCTCTGAGCATGGCTGGGGACAGGCAGCCTTGCGAGGGTGTGGGTGCTCACCCTGATTTGATTTGAAAAGCTACCACTGAGACTGAACAACTAAAGAGAAGATTTAATTTAGGGCCCTCATCTCCAGGTCAGTGGTGTTGGAATTGAGTACCTGCATGAAGGTTTGAGTTGAACACCAACATGAATACGGCTCAGGCCATTGGTGTGTGGTGGCCTGGTACCCAGTGCAGTGCCAATGCTGGGAGACTCAGAGAAGCACTGTTTAGGCAAGGACTGCGTTTGGTGCCATCAGCTAGGCATGCCTTAAATGTAAATTCCTTTTAAAAATTATCGCAGGCACAAAAGCAGTTTGGGACATAAAAGGCTTAATAGTTTAAAAGCATAACACATAATACATATAACTATATTATTGCTATTTTTATTTGCTCTCAGGATAAGCCTTTGTTTTGCTAAATTTCACTCTAAAGTAAAAACTTACAGCTGAATCATAACCTGTCAAAGATGGAGTTGGTTGGTGGAAACACTGAGACAAGTTTAACTATATTAGTGACTAATGAAGGATGACCAGAGTAAAAGATCTGGCCTCTATGCAAGCCAATTTTGGAGGGTTTTTTACAGCATTTCATGGGGTTACACGGTATGGAAGCCAAAAGTAATTTTTTTTACTCAGCAAACTTTATAGTCTTCTAATGAAGGATAATTGTGTAATGTCCTGGAAAAGTTCCCTCAATCTTTCTAACCAGAGTTTCGGACAAAATAAAATGAGTCCCCATAGAATTAATCTCAGTTTCATACAAGAACCACCTGACATTTCTGTGGCAGAATACACTTAGTTAAGATATCCAGCTTTGTATGGTTAAAATGGGGTTAAAATATTTGGAAGTGGGCTTTCACTAAGATGCAGCTCCTTAGGAGGCCTATTTTCGAAGGAGTTGAAGTTGGCTGAAGTTTTTAAATATTTTCAAAATATGTGCTTTTATTGGGTTTTTTTGGTAATGTACAGTCAGGTACCAATTAAGTCATATCACTGGACCTATCTTATTATGCCATTTTAAGATTTAGATTGATACTGAAGTTATGAGTATGGAAAAGGCTGAGCAACACATATAAGGAGGCAATTCTAGTCTTAATTAGTCTCAGGTAAAATTGTTCAGTGTTAATACCTCATGTAAAAGCTTGAAGTTTTTGTGTCATAAGTGCTCTGGGTCAGCAAAGAGGGCTTTTTAGGAGACATTTAGCAAAAGAGAGAACACTTTTTAACAGGGGAGGATGAACTAATTAGTAAATGCATTACAAGAAGTTAGTGGAATTGCAATCATCTCAACTCAGGCAGTTGCAGCATAGTACAACATACTTTACAGAAGCACTTACATAATCCTTACACAATCCAATTATTTTGGATGTTGAGTGATTATATATCTTATTTTCTTTTGGATTCACTAATCATGATTAATGTTCTGAATATGAGTGCATGTTGGGACTAAAAATGTAGTATTGTTGCTTTATAGGAGGCAATTTTGGTGGGGAAGACCATGATTTACCTGAGATGAACACCAGTGTGCTTCAGGATCTTGAGTTTAGAAGGAATTTTGAAAAGTTTTGCTCTACGTTTGAATTTGAAATCAAATACCAGGCAAGAAACCCTGCTTTTAGACCACATAGAACTAGTAAGGCCCTGAATAACTTTTATTGGTGACCTGCATAATAATTAGGATGAATATTTGCTACTTCATATCACATGTTTGCTGACCCACCCCTTACCTTTCAAGCAAAAAAGTCACAGGATTGATGTATTGTGAGACTCTCATTACTGAAATTGCTCTAATTATGCACAACATCTAAATTTATTACTGACAATGACAGTTTTCAAGTGTCCTTGGGAATTCAGATTTCCATAGTTCAGAAATGCATCATCTTTGCCAGCGCTGAATGTCATAAGTAAATAGACAGCAAAAGAAGTTCTAACTTCCAAACAGTCCAGAAGCCAAACAAAATATTACTGGCAGAAAAAAAACCCCAAATACAAACATAATTATATAGCTGGAGTTCAGGTTGTTTGGACTTGGAATGAAACTACTTTCCCAATCCTGTCAGGGGTTCTTTACAGTTCCAAACCCACATATGCCTCCCATTTACTATTTCTATTCTATACCAGCCTGCTATTTTCTGCTCAGCTGGTAAGCAAAAGTTACTTTAAAATTTATTCTTTGGTCTGTATTTATCGTCAATGGTCAGACAACAATAACAGTCGGAAGAGTGTGCTAGTCCATCTGCTGCTCAGGCAATCCCTCCACAAGAGGCTTTCTTTATCTAGATGGATATTTCAGTCTGTTCCAGAGACCGACCCAGAAAGAGTGTTTCTCAGTCAGCCATAGAAATAGCAAAGACAGCAATCAACGTACCCTAATGCTTCTACAAAATGTTTGCATTCAGGCAGTCATGATTAAGGTAGCTTAGAAATAAACATATAATATGTATATTAAAAAAATCCTGATTTTAATTTGAGCATATTAAAAAGGATCTAGAGGTAAGGAAGTTATAATTTGATTTTACTTTTATTTAATCCTCTGATATTTTTAGTATACATTTAGGTTGAGATTATAAAATTATTTAGATTTAGAGAGGACGAATAGGATTCACAGCAGTTCTTAGAACTATTCTAAACAATTAAAGAAATGGTTTTTCTAAAGGGGAATCACTAGACTTAGTATTTCCTGGGGCAGAGATGTCCCTTTCGACAGTCCTGCACATGGTATGAAGTTGGCACCAACATTTTCCTCCTTCAAGGACATATTTATTTATGTTGAAATAGAAAATGCCATTTCCCTGTCTCTTGACCATTGCCTGGGTCCCCAAGAGACACTGCATCTGTATGTCTGTGGCTTGGCCATGAAGAGTCAAATCCCAGATGCACAATGAGGTCAAGAATTGATTTGGGGGTGGGCGGTGTGGTGTGTGTGGAATTTGAAGAAAAGGAATAGCCAGTGGGTTACTATTGGAAAAAGTGAGCATGTCAGGCTAGTGACCAGCATCCTAGCTGGGGAGAACTGATGTTCGTCAGTGTGGGCACGTATCTTAGCAGGAGAAACTGTGCAGGCAGGTGGCCATAACATAATCAGGACTGGATGCAATTGCTGTACACATCTGCACTGCACTGTGCACTGGGCAATGGTAAAGGGAGGAGGCTTTAGAGCTTCCATTGCTACCTGGGTGATCTGTTGCATTTGGCTTTCTTATTAGAAATAGCAGTCTGTATCTCCTGTCAAACAGTAATGTGCTAAATCAGAAAGTATTAAAGCATTGTAATCCAACAAATTATTTCCTGTGTAACCCTTGTTTTTAATGACAAATACAAGAGTACTCATGTGAAAAGGTGTGATATGTATTAATTTAGCAGAATTCTAGATTACAGAGACTAATGCTATTGAAAAACACTTTCTCTGACTAAAGTATTGTTAGCAATCAAGAACAAGTAATGGATTCAAACAAATAAACTAAATACAAATATACATTTATGAAATTTATGTAATGGCTTCTCCCATGTCAGAGAAACAAACAAACAAACAAAAGATAAACAAAAAAAGCAGTATAATTAAATTTTATAGATTTGCTCTTTGTTCTATACAATTAATGAACATCAGAGATTTTTTCTGATAAGTGAAAAATGATGGTCCTATCCGAATGCAGAACAGATACAGCTGAAAAAGCAATAGTGAAGTTACTTTGCTCACAGTTTGCAAGTTTATTTTTCAATCCTCTCCTGTGCCACAAGGTCTTTTTCTTTTGTTTCCACATGGGCACCCCTCTGTATAAGAATTTTTCCTGTTTTCACACCAGTCCTTGCTATGAAACCTCCATGAGGAGTATATACAAGCCACAAGAAAAGCTTCTGGAATCTGAAGCCTGGCTTTACTCAGCTTTTACCACTGGGACAGTTGTTTTGTGGAAAAGACTCTGGTTTTCACAATAGTGGATTCCATAAATGCAGTGGCTTATGTTTTTCAATTAGCCTGAAAGAGAGGGGGAGGGACATCATCCATTACAACCAGGTGTGGAATTAATAGCAGTCACTTGTACCTTTAAGGAGATGATTAGTTGGGGGGTGGTTGGGGTGGGAGGGTGGTGTAGAATGATCTATATGTTACTAAAGTTGCCTGACAAATTTCGTGATAAAATCCCATTTTCAAATGCTAATATGTTCATCATACTTCATACTTAACTTTTCCATACTCACTGACTGCCTCAGTCTAAATTCTTTAGGAAAAATTAAACAAAAACCATTTAGCTAAAGAAATTTTCTCCTAACTGGCTGAGCTTGAACTCTTTCCAACTATTAGAAATAGACCGGCTTCCTCTATTTCTGCAATTAAATGTTCCTGTAGTAATATGCTTTTCCTTGGAAATGCTCAACAAGCTCCTTACTTGGTGAAAGAAACCAACACTGGTGATGGTAAGAGGGAGGGGTGATTTTGGACCACTAGGATTTTGACCTACCATATGGACACAGGTCTTTGTAAGAAGTTAAACACTGCTACCATCACATCTATGGAACTGCAGGGAATAGAATGCTTGATTATTTCTTTTTTAATTTTGTTTTCAAAGTGAAGTAATGGGCATTGATCTATGGATATGATTGTATTCTGCCTGACCACAAGGAAAAACTGTTTGATTTC
The DNA here is from genome assembly GCA_026770055.1 of Myrmophylax atrothorax. NCBI lineage: Eukaryota > Metazoa > Chordata > Aves > Passeriformes > Thamnophilidae > Myrmophylax > Myrmophylax atrothorax. The sequence goes on along the minus strand of JAOXXN010000395.1, from coordinate 12,063,708 downwards.
AGTCTGTCATGGACTGAAAACTTTGATGTATTTGCTAGAGATATTTCTAAGAGAAATACATATTAAAAAATAGTTAAATTTTTATTTTTGTATTAATTGATCTCTGAAACCTGATTAGTGAAGATATGAAACCAGTAAATGTGGCTTTGTTCTGTTCTATCTTGCACCTCTAATAAAAATTTAAAAATCTCTCTGACATTACTCTGCCAGAAGAAATGAAAGCGAGAATCTTCCATACTATTAAAATGGGTCTTCTTTCATGTGCAACTTCTACAAACATTCACAGCTCCTGTGATGGTGGTACCACTTAACCCTATTTTGAAACCTCATTAACCTCTTTCTTGATGCTTGTGAAATGAGATTTGTTAGATATTCCACTCTTTAAATATTTCTCTTCTGTAAAGCTAAAAGCAAAACAAAATAAAAGCAGAATATAAAGACCTGGAAAACATCTCATCAGCAATGTGCTACTTGTTTTTCAGTGGAGCAAGCATAAAATATAGACCTTCAGATTTGTTGCTAACTTGTGATCCACTGATATATCCTCTGTACCAATTCTTTAGCTCTTTTCCTTCAGATAAATGTAATTTTATAGACCTTCTCCTCAAGTGTACCTTAAAAGATAAACATGAAAAGATGCTATGAGATATAACAAAAACCCACCAAAAATCCCCTGATAATGAATAATGTTCTCATATTCTGAGTAGGGAGTTGCTTCCTGAAATGAGCCATTTGCAATATTTTTTTCATTCCTCAATCTCTTTGCCTTTCTCACTGTATGTTTAGAGTCCTACATAATTTCCTATACTATAGGTCTCCAATGAAAAAAAAAGGTGGAATATTAGTCTGAGGAAGTGGAATTTTGAGTTTCCATAGAATTCAAGCCTCCCTATAACAAAAATATGCCACTTTATGGTACCACCTAAACAACATGGAATATTCTTGGAGCTGCATAACTAGCTGAGATTACACCTCATGCATTTGTTCAGATGTTTTGACCACCAAGCTCTATCAGACCAGGAGAAAAGTCCTATTTCTTGAGTGAGCCAACAACATTTAAATTTTAAACTGCTTTTCCTTTAAATCTGTCTTTTTGATTAAAATATTTTGAAATGTGAAGCTTCTCAACTTCCATGTTTCCATGAAAGTTTTTCCTGGCTAAGTGATTAGGCAGGTTTCCTGATGTCCTTGTGTGAACAGACCTTTATTAAATGGCTCTAAAGAGAACTGAATGGTAAACGTGCAGCTGCTAGTTTTATGGAGCTGCTAGGTAAGGAATACTAATTTTTTCTAGTGATAATATATATTTGTGTGATATCCTTCTGAAATATGGCTGAAGTGTGTAGTCTGTACCTCATGCTCGTGTAGAAGAGCTCTTGAAGAATGTACAGTCTAATACCCTTAATATTTTGCAGATGCTGTGAACACCAATTATAGAACACTGACTGCACTGAAGGGGTTAATGATTAATTAAGTATGATGATATGAATTAAGTATCAGCAGGGTCTAGGGTAATTGATGTCAGGTGAATGGGAAACTCCCCAGGATAATGTCAGTGCCAGAGGGAGTGGTGATTAGTGGAGATAAATACTGGTCTGATCTGCATCTGATGAAGGCAGATTTGAAATGTTTGTGGGACTGGGCCCAGCTGAGAATAATAAAGGCTTTTATGTTCCCAACTGAGAATAAAGGAGATTTTGAATCAAAATATGTAAATACAGGTAGAACCATTTCCATCTTTAGAAAGTGCAACAAGACATATGCTTTTAATACATATCTGGACAAAGCTTTAGAAAGCAATTCTAAAAGTTCATTGTGAACCATGTAATCCCTGATTTTAAATAGTTTCAAGAAAGGAAGAAAATTAAGGTCTATTATTTTTCTCTGTTACCAAGAACAATGCAGAACAGTCTTCAAAGTACAGGTGAAGACTTTGCTGTGATTCCACTTATTTGTAAACTAGGTTCCAAATATTCTTGTAGAACTTTGTATATCTTCTTAAAGATTCCAAATGGAAAATACTAGTGAGTGTTGTTGTTATTTGATTTTAGATAATTTTCTATTGTTATTGTATAAGCATTTGTAAGAAGAGCTTCCTCTGACAACTCTAGACAATTTTGATTCTTTTCCAGAAAAAAAAAGGCTGCTGTGTGCACTGTAAAATGCAATAAAAGATTTGTAGTACATAATCACTTAAGATTGTCTCATAATGTATGTACTTTACTGAGATTAATTAAGGTTGTGCAAGAAAGCTCAATTATTCCTTTACCTAACTTAGATGTGTTTAAAAATGTTCTTTATTGAGTAACCTGGTACATTAATCTACAGACAATTGTGTGTCTTGTGCAATCCCTCCACACGCCCTACAAGGGCCATGACAAGGTGCTTATTTGTTTACTGTAGGCAAATCCTATGAACTGTTGGCGTGAGTCTGGTCCGTGTCAATTTATTTGTCATGCCAAACAAGAAAATCAGGCAGAAATTAAGACTTCTCTGGGGTATCAATAAAAGATTCCTGTGCAGAAATTGTCAGAAGTCTGACCACGGTCTGTGGATGATACAACCTAAACACCTGTCAAAAAGACAGAAAGGAAATTTTTGCTCTGTGGCTTTACAATCATAATTTTAGCATGATTGTGGAATGGCTGGATGGCTCATTATTTATAGATATCTATATATTGACACTTTACTACTTTTGCATAATGTAAAAAGGTATCTTTAAATGTAAAGGTAATGTAAAACAATGGTAAATGTGACAGATTGCTTCTTCAGCAAAGATTGTTCTAGAAGTACAACTTTACTGCTGTATATTAGAATGGGTTCTTGATTGCTATATGTCTGGATAGTGAGATGTGTAAAATGTATGATTAACAATTATAGCAGACTGTTGATAATTTATATGTATTTATATTGGAGAAAAAACTAAGTTGATTTGAGGGGATTCATCCTTGGAATATGCGAAATTTACAGTTATGTTTTGTGAAGAATCTAATAGTATGGGAAATGTTTGTTTAATTTTCCAGCAGATTGTTTCCGTAACTCTTGAAAATACAAGCTTCATCTGATTATGAATAAATTTTAATGATTATGAATAAATTTTTACAAATTTTTACACCTTTCAGTTCACAAATTTTTCAGTTTAGTCACATATATAGTATTATAAATGGAGCAATTCTGCTTTCATTAGAGGTGTAGATACTCTGCAGTGATGCCAAAATTTGTCACTAAATTAATTTCTTGCCTTACTGTTGAAGTTTTTAAAGACCTTTATGCAACAGACTACCATTCTTCATTCCTTTACAAAAGGAAAACTCGAGGAAGAGATTGTTCATGGAATCCAATTCTTTGATGTGTTTTGTTCCACAGATCATTCATGATGATCAGTTGGAACTCCCATTGACTTCTTTGGAGCTACATTCATGCCAACACAACACAGTTGGTGCACTGGAGAACTAGAGAACCTGATCACTATTTTAAAGCCAGATTCTGTACTTTTATATCCCACATGTTAGAACAAGAAGTATTTGTTTTTCTGACTCTTTCCCTCAACTATGAATACATACCTGTTATGAACTCAACTTTCTGGATTCTGTGACTGCTCTGAGATTCAAGTCACTTGGCTAGCATCACAGTGCTCTACAGCTGCACCACAAGTTCACCAGGCAGCCCTCTCCAGCAGCGTTTGTTGTACTTCTGTGTGCAGCAGGTCTTGCTGAGTAATGCACACAGCCTCACTGCTGGTAGGCTCTGTGCAGTTCACCATTTTAGTGAGTTCATTACAACTGTCATTGTCTAATTTACCTAGAAAAAGAAGGGGAAAAAATACTTTTCTTTTCTGAAATTGTACATCTGATTGTGTAGATATTCCCCTCCTTCTGGCAGTAAACTGCAGGAAACATGGGGCAATCTTTGGAAGAGAACAAGAGGTGATTGAATGTGCAGCCATACAGCTAACACATGGAGTGGGCATTCCAGCAGTCTGGATAACAATTATTTATGTTGTGACTATGTCTAAAATGACCTGGGCACTTTCCAGATACAAGAGAAAAAACAATACTTACACCTAAGAACTGGAGCACAGGAAAACAGACAGACATGAAGTGAAGGCTGCTTGAGGACAGAGCAGAGAAGCCAGGTGTTAAAACTGAAGACAGTAATAAATAAAAATTTCTTAAGTCTTTCACTTTGTTTAATGTGAATACTAGCAGCTGTACTAATATTAGTAGTATTACTATGAAAATCCCATCTCTGTTACAAGTATCTCCACTGTTTACCTTCTCTCCACAACTAAGATCCTTTATAGTCTCCCTTTTACCATGTTTTTTTTTTTTTTTTTTTTTTTGTTAAAAGCAGTTTATATGTGCCTGAACTACAAATAGATGACAATTTGCACTTCTGGGGGCTTGGGCAACGTACAGCTACCCAGGATTTGACACTGAATAAGCCCTGTGCAGCAGAAATATATCCCATGATCTCAATTCTGATGATTGGAGAGAGTCTTTAAAATATGAGGGTAAACTGACAATGTTATCACAGCATGAGGTTGTGAGAAGTTTAAAATTCTCTGTTTGTTATGCCTGGTGCCCTAGGGACTGCAAAACAATACAGCCTTCAAGTGTTCAGTGGAGTCAAAATATAAGAATTAAAATATCATTTGTGATAGGGGAGTGGAGAAACATAATGAATTGAATGCCTGGTGAGCTATTACCAGCTGAAATCTGTAAGAAGTGTCACTGATGCCATTTATAAATGCTTAGAAAACAGCCACATAGATGTTTTTGGTCAGGGCTGGATTTCTTGGATAAATCCTTGGATTAAATTCTTGACTTTTAAACTCTGGACAATACTGCAAAGATGCATCAAAAACTACCAGGGAATGTTTTGCACAGACATACAATTGCAACTTTATAGTCACATGATTCTAGATCAGATTCACTGCTGGAGCCAACAAGGTGCAGTGACACAGCCCTGAGTCAGGCAGGGATGCTCATGGTCACAGTGTGTGCTCAGGCATCAGCGGGACACTGAGTTGGGAGCTTCCTCTGACGGTAAAGGACTGGTTTGGCCTTGCCTCTTGGATGTAGGTATATAACTTGCAGCCTGGCAGAGCTCTCTCTCTCCCTCCTTCCAATTTCTTGGCTTCCAGTGCTTCCCTGAGGACAGCTGACCTTTTTTTAATAAGTGGAGATATAACCAAACCTGTTCTTCAAAGGACAGCCCTAAGGATATTTTCAGAAATTTCCTTAGGTGCTAAAATTGCTTCAGGCAGTTTAGGAGCTCTGACCATTAGAGGAGAGTTGCTTATGGGTTTTGATAGTCACAAGTTTGGTTTTAATTTCCTATATTCTGGCAATCTCAATCTTCTTTGGGGCTCAGGATCTCACTCTGGACTATGGCTACAGGATAATTACATATTGGAGTAAATTCTGTATCAGATTTCTTGCATTTCTTTTTATGGTTTAACAAGGATGAAGGCGTAATATTCCTATTGGAATCAAACCTTCTGTTTGTAGAAAGCACAGATTTGGAAATTGAACAGGGCTCTGAGGGAGAAGCAGGACAAGGCAGTTTAGAGGATATGGAGGGAGCTAGTGATAGAAGTAATGAGCTGTGCCTGTGAAAAAAGCTGAAAGTTGTAGTTCTTTGGAGCTTGTGTGTATCTGTATATGTAGTTTCCAGGGAAAAGACAGAGAAGGCTGAAGGATAAGACTGAGGTCTATAAATTTGAGGTGTTGTTAGATTTATTTTCTCAGCCTTTTCTGGGAGTGAGGTAACACCCACAAAGTGTCTGAAGTTCATTTGCATGACAGAGAATAAGGTTTAGACAAAAGAATGAGAAAATATAATTGGAAAACTAAATGGCATGACCTCATAGAGTGTGTTGTGATTCATTTATCAGATATGTCCCCTATAACATCCATCTTTGCTCATCATAAGGCATGTTTCTCAATTCATGCAACTCCTGCCTAAATAAGAGATGCCTTATTTTATTGTTTAAGACCAGAGTTTTAGAAAATAATTTTAAATCTGGCATATTTAGTAATTCTGAAAAATAGCTGTACTCAGAAGTTATAGTCATTGAAGTTGGAAGTATCATAAAATGTCTTCCAGCTATTAGAAATTACTTTGGACACTAAGTGAACACCAATCAATTAAAACTCTAAGACTGTTAGTAACTGAAATATTAAGGATGATTCACTATATGTCTAGCACGTTTCTATGATGGTTCCTTAAAAAGTTGCTACTGTATAGTTATAACATTGTGATATTATTTCTAATAAATTTTTATGTCATTATGCATTCAACAAAAAAATTTTCAACAAAATATTATATTTTTTTGCATATTAGAGTGACTGAGCTAAATACACATTACAGTGAAGCAGGAAAAAAAGAAAAGGGATGTTATTCAGTGTAATATATTAATTCTTATTTACCTGCTTTCTCACTCTGATGTCAGCACACAGAAAGGCCTTAATACCTCCCAGTTAGCTTCATCCAAAAAAGATACAGTGACATTGTAGAGAATGTTAAGTATCGAAAGGTGAGGGTTATTCTGTGAAGAATACTGTGTATTGAAAGTTTCATTCTACTAGTTGTCAGTGGTTCAGGATCTTGAATTAGAAAATGGTGAATTATTTTAGCATTAGTCCTAGTTCTCTGTTTCTTAATGAGTAGGAGGTATTACATCCATTCTTACCTCACATGAATAATGAAAGTATTATTTTACACAACTTGGACAGTTTGCAGTAACCTCCTAAATATTATTGTGATATGGCCAAGGTTCAAGTTAAAATTAATCACTGTTTTATCCATTAAAGGCTTTATACATTTTATATAAAGTTAAAGGCTTAGAAAGAATTTAGAAGGTACTTGAGTGCACTGTACCAGTACTAAGTAGCAGTAAATACCTTGTACTTGTTGAAATATTTTTTATTCTGTTTTTTCCCCCCCACTTGACTTCATGAGCTGATACAGCCATCACAGTTGCATAAAACAATATGAAGAAGCACCCAGTGTTGCAATGTATTCTCAGTCATTTAACTTTTCTCTCAATAACATGAACATTATTTAAACTATCAACATTATTTAAGCAAAAAGCAAATTCAAAGCTATCCATGATTCCACTTACAGGAACCTACTCTGAAATTAAAACAATAAAAATCAATTCTGCTGACCTTTAATTGAAAAGAATATATTTTATATGTTAAAAAGGTGTCTTTCTTAAAAATTGTGGGGTGCTGTAATCATATTAAGAAATTGAGAAACTTTCCTTATATTTCTAGTGATGAGTTGGTGATAGACATTGTTATAATAAGAATTGAAAGGTTGTTGGACCAAACATTGACAAGACATGAGAAAATAAACTCTATATTAATCTAGTCTTTATCTAGAACAATACTTAGAAGGGACGTCATTTGCTGTAATTAAAGAATGTGCTTGTTAAAGAAAATATTGAGTAAATCTTATAATTAAGAGATGAGCTATAGCCTACTTACCTGGATAAGTGGGTAATATTTCATAGATTTTAGAGCTAAATTTTCCAGGGCCCCAGTGGATTGTTTTTTATTTAAAGTAAGCTTCCTTTTTTTGAGGATTGTTCTATTATTTCCTTCAGTTGCAGACCTCACATGGAGCTATTACACAAACTGCATATGTGGAACAGTTATATTTGCCAAGGCTGTCTATGTAGAGTGATTGAGTATTGCTGTTTTGTGAGCAGTAATTTCATAGCTAAGAGAAGGAAAAGCAAAGTCAAGAAAAGCTTTCTTCTTTCCAGAATGACTTTGTGAAGTACAGAGATGTAGCTGTGAAAATAAAAGCACCTCATTTACTTCCGAGATACGGATATTAAAGGGGTTTTCTTTAATTTATGATATATAAATCCTTGCCATTGTCATCAGATGGTTTTAGAAAAAAAAATCAAACTTCATAAATATAGAGGAGAGGTTTATAATGGCTCCTTAGCATAAGTGAACACTGATGTTAGAAACAGAATTAGGGTTTTGCTGTAGCTAAAGGAACTCTATTGATAAAGAAGGGAATAGGAGGAGGATGTAGTTAAGTTTCCAACATTTTTTCATGCCTTTGCAGGCGTGTCAGGGGTTTTGGGCATGTAGGTGGACCGGGCCAAACTGTGAGTCCCTGAGTCCTATCCAATAAGAATGGGCAGCGACCTTTCTGGCCAGGAGACAGTATAAAAAGTTCTGGGGTTTTTGGTTCTGTGTCTGTCTCCTAAGCCAGAGGGACACACCCGATTCAGCTGAATCTGTTAAATAGAGGTTTAGTTTTTCTTTGATGACTTTGTCTCCTCTAAATTTTATTGGTAAATGTGAACATTTCTCACACTGGTGACACTGAACACATCCCATCAAGTGTATGTTTTGGTCCAAGTGTTGCACTAAGCAAAAGAAGGGGAAAAAGATTCTCCAAATATCATTTCTAAGGACTTTTTTGATCCTCACTTGAGAGCACAGAGCAAACAGCTTTCATCCGTTGTAAACTGAACTATGGCAGAAATGGAGCAGTGGAGCAACTCCAGTGTGGCACAGGACATGAGCCCGTTTGCAGGCAGACTCAGGGATACACAGTTCTAGCACAGTGGTCAGGTCCCAGGTCAGCACTTGCCCTGTGTTATCTTGAACAAAGTGCACCAGATTTCTTGGTGTTAGCTCCCTTTTCTCTTTCCTGTGGCTTCAGGTGGTGTTCAGACACACCCCTCCCATGGCTGATGAGTCTGTATCACAGTGGAGCTGCTGGCTCTGTCCCCCACCATTTAAGTGCTGGCCCTCTCCCAGCTCTCCTAGAGACTGTGGAAGCCCCAGCAGAGTGCTGGTATGTGACCCTGACAGCACAGAGCTCTCTGAAAGTAGGGAAAACAATACATTTATTTTAACTCATTAATTATGCTGAGAACTATACCTGTGCAGTAACCATTTTGTTGGGAAATCAGCACGTGATTGCAGGAAGTCCAGAAGTAGACAGATTGATACTCCAGCTGGTACAATGGTACATTTCTGCCAAATGGGCTGTGGTTTCCTGCAAGGACTTGAAACATGCCACTTACACAATGTAAAGGTTTTGTGTTCTTTCTACAGAATGGATGCTTTCTCTCCCCACCTGGAGGTGAGCAAGCAGAAATAATGAGTGGGAAATGCTCTTGATATCTAAAGAGTCTGCACTAAACTAGAGTTTGGTTTTTTAACTTTTGCTAGTTTTGTTGCTATCTGTCCGCAAAAAGGTCATAACCCCTGTCTATTATTAAAGGTAAGTAATTCTTCTCTCAGTAGTTAAAGTACCACCAATAAGTGATCTAACACAGATATATCTCTATCAAAGGTAGACTGTGTTGTTAAGTCTTTCCCACTGCATGAAAGACAAAAGAATTCTAAATAGCAGAATAGCACAGACTATGTGCTATTCCTCCACGAGTAGGATGCCTGTCTAGTCATCTCTAAGTGGCTGAACGGTATAAAACATTTTACTGTGGTACTCATGGATATTAAAACCTCTGCTCAGGGTAATATTTTTCTTAACTGATTTTGGTTCTGAAAGATTTAAATTATCTGAAGAGATGTTTTGAAAGTGCCTAGGCAACATGGAAGCTTAATTTTACTTTATTACTCAAATTAATGATATATTTTAGGTGTTGTTACATATTTATATAAATATGAAATGACAGAAAAGCATAAATCAAAATATTTAGTTCACTGAAGTTTTGAAACCTAGGGATATTATTTTTCTGGACTTTTTCCAGCCTTAGGGACAGGATAGCACATCTGTATGCACAGCTGCTCATGTCACATTCTAGCTTCCATTCTCATGTGTTTTTCAGTACCAATATAATGAGGTTCATTTTATAACAATTTACATTTTTTTTAGTTGAGGTGAAATATTAAATACATTATTATGGCTTTCACTTCACTCATTGTTTCAAACTTCAGCCTGTAAGCTATCTATAGAAAGGTTTTTCTAAGAGTATTTATAAAACAAACCAAATGAAAAGGATTCAGATATACAAAGGTAGGGGTCTAAGGAGTTAGTTATTAAATCCAATTTGATTTAAAGCTTTACATTTCTGTGGTCCTTGGTGTACTTTAGAGACTCTTAAGAATCTGTGGTATAACAGATGTCTCAATGGGTAAAAGTGCTGTTCAGAAAACTTGCTCTGAAGTCAGTCTTGATATTGAAACAACATAATGAGTGAGTGAGTAGACAGTGTTCTTTGGGATTTGACATTTTAAAGAGGTAGTTAGGTGTGAGTAATTTAAGAAAGAATTTTTCATAGGCAGTTGTCTATCAATAAAGAAGGGAGGAGTGTGTGCTGTAGTGAGAAATGGTACAGAAGTAAATGTTTGCAGCAAGGCTGGAAATGGCTCACCCTGTCCCTAACTCATAATTCATAACCATGCATAACTCAGCCCAGCATAACTCATGTGCTGGGCTTTGTAATCAATTCTGATGAGATTTTTATCATCACCTTACATACATATCATGTTATGGAAACTTTTTCTGTCTTACCTGGAACTGCTAGGGCTCTTTTGCCCACTCTGGAAGAAATTATACAGATATACCTACTAACTCTGAGTTCTTTTAAAAGCCAGATATAGCTGCAGTTCCCTGGTATACAAAACTTAGGAGGGAAGAATGATGAGCCATGGGGTATTGAATCCCCTGGAGGTAGGCAGGTGTTTACAGATGTTTACAGGTGTTTAACAGATATGCCAGATGAAAGGGTTTTCAAAAGTAAGCCTTCACCCCTGATGAATGATATCCTAAGGTGCAGATATTAAATTTTTCAAATGTTTTTCTGTACCATTCTTTTTGATGGCATTGTCAGAAACTTTAACTTATAAAAATTTGTGCCAGGACTCTGGTCAGATCTGTAGTAAACTCTGTGTTTCACCACATAAAACAGTATTTCTTCCTATGTCATACCGATAATGTGTGACGTGAATAATGAAATATGTGGACTTGAAGATTTGTCTGGTCATGGTTTGAGTGTATACACAGAGCAAGTGTACGGGCAACAGGGTTAAATTTGCATTAGATAAAACTGAAACAATTTTCTTCTAAAAAAATCCTTAATATATATGGTTTTCTTTGTACAAATTTCTGTTGCTGAAGATGGAAGTACCTTCATGAACCTAATATATAATTTTGTAGGTATTTTTTTGGGTTTGTTTCTTTAATATTACATAGAATATTTTGGACCTCAAAACCTTTGTGAAACACTGCTGCCCACATTTCATGTTTCCAATGGTAAATTTTTACACTTAAATCATTCAATGGGATTATAAGATGATTAGAAAGTGACTGTACAAGCCAAAAAAACAGCTCAGAAAGCTCCCCTCATGCTTTGAGCTTGTAATTTCTATAGTTAAACCTTTATCCAAGAAGTTATAAGTGGAGATTTCAGACTTTTGGACAAAAGCATTTTCATATAAAGAGATAGACTATTGATTGATTAAGAAATTATGGCAAAAAAAAATAGAGTCAATTTTTTTAAGTCTTAAGGTTGATGAACTTGGGGAAGGCTGAAAAAGCAGATTGGTTACCTGACTGAGGGGAGAATTGAAAACTAAGCAATCGGCCCCCTGGAGAAACATTTCACTGGAAACAATTGTTTGTTGAATAGTTGTCTGTATTTTGATTTGCTGGAATACAGTTTGTGAAATGTATAATGCCCCAGTAAACAAATTTTTGAAATTATTTAGGGCCCATTTTTCTTAGCCTTGCACAAACTGCTACTGTCAGTCTTCTGTGTTTTGCCTACCTAAATGATGGAGCAGTCTAGAGTGGCATTTTTCAAAAGTTTCTGACAAATTAGTTAATAGAATGGACTTAGAAATGAAGAAGATATTTTCATAAAAGAAACAATGTACAAAAAGCAATTAGCTTTCAAATACAGTGGTTTCTTTTGAAAGCAATGTAGCAAAACACTGAAAAAAGGGCAAAGATATTTTGTACTTCGAAGCTACATCACTTATCTGTGTCTTGACTTGGAGTGCAAGTAATAGTATATGGTAAAAAAGACATTTCTCTTCACGAATTATTGCCATTCTGTTCCCCTCCCTCCTCTGTGTGCTTCTTCTTTTTTATTTTTTTTTATTGTATAGATTTCAAAAGAAAATGAGGGCAGAAATCAACAAAGAAAAAGGGAGAAGCCAGAAGAGAAGACACACAGTATTACTCATTTCGAGTAAGACTGAAGGAGATTTCAAATTATGTTTAGTTAATTTCCTAATTTTCCTCCACAAAATTTAAAAGAGAACATTCTAAAAAAAAGAAAAGCTTTCAGTAAAATGTTGTTCAAAGTTTTAAATAAATTCTAGTGTTCAGTTGTTCTTCTGTGAAATGTGGATCTTAAATAAGTTACTCAATAAATCTAGGATTTGCTCTCAGAAGACAGCTAGTGAAGTATTGGTCCAGTTGAAGCCAATGACAGAACTCCCATTCACTTCAGCAAGGCTGAGATTTCTTCCCATCATTTTATACTTAAAGAAGTGATCAAAGTTTCAGCAATGCATATTGTCTGATTCTACATATGCAGCAGTTCTCATTCCAGGTGGAGGGTAATATTTAGCATATTTTGGTCTCTTTAATGCAAACAATATAGGGGAATGCCAAGAAACCCACAAGATTTTGCAAGTCATTCTGCAGAAATTTTCATCTCAGGGAAAAGGTTTTATTTCTGCTCTAATGAAAACAGATGTACAGCTTTTTATTAAACGAAAAAGTGCACTCACTTTGGAAGTTTGTTCATGTTTTCCTTTCAAAATTTTCATTGAATGTCAAGGAATAATTGTGAATACAATTCATAAGGAAGACAATATCAGTTGTTCTCTTGGTGAGAACCAGCATGTAGCCAGGTTAGAGCCGAGTCCTTATTGAAGAAACAATCACAGGGCTGACAGCTGGAGTTTACTTGACTGTGCAACAAAGCAGCCCTATAGGTATCTTTTGTTGTATTTAAAATGCCAAATGTAATCTTAATGCACTTTTTTCTTTGCCTTCTTTTCTTCTCCCATTGAGTATTATATACTTAAACACAGAAATGAAAAGAAGATAAATAAGTAAAAGACATCAACATGCTCCCCAAATTATATAAGACACTCTCCGGGGAAATTATATGTTTTTCACATATTTATGTTTTATTCTTGTGTTACTGGTTAGACAGTGAAGAGAAAGTCCAATGGTTACTTAAGTTTTGTGCCTAATGATAGTATAAATGCATAGAAGTCTGTACAACAACCACATCTCTTGATGATATTTCGTATTGTCCTTCAAATTCTATGCATTATCACTGCTTGAGGACAGGCAGCAACTACATATTAACTGGAAAATAGGCATTAAGATATTGAAACTCAATGAAAAAAACCAAAACCCCAATGAAATTACAAACCAACTGAATGGACTAATTAAATAGAAATATTTTCTACAGTTTTGAAAAATATAGTACATTTAAATACACTTTGAAAACACTTTTACTATCATTCTAGAGGGCAAGTGTGTTTGTTAGTTCATATTCCCTGCAGTTTCCAGTCACAGGACTTGCCATAATGATCGTTCACTGACCATGTTTTGTTAACAATGTTAACAATGTCTCCAGAATAGAAGGAACTTGTGGCATCTGTCTTGCTGTTGAAATGAAACAACCTGTAGACAATCACAATATGTTGTGATGCCCTTATTGTATGACAAGAAGGGAAGATACATATGGATGAAAACAGACATCCATAGTCTGGAAAATCAGTACATGAACTTCCTAGCCTTTTTGAATGTGTGCTGTCATACCAGACTGTCATGGATGACAGATATTTTACCATCATATTTCAGAGAATGCAAATCATCAACTGTAGTGATGGCAACTGTAGTGAAGGCAAGTGCCAGATTCTGCCTCTGGGACTGGGCAACCCTGGACGTCTGTACAGACTAGGGAATGAGAGGCTGGAGATCAGCCCCACAGAAAGGGATCTGCAACAGAAAGTGATCTGCAACAAAAAGGAACAAGTTGAATATGAATCAGCAGTGCCCTGGCAGTCAGGAGGGCCAGCGGTGTCCTGGGGTGCAACAAGTAAAGGGCATCACCAGCCAGCCAGCTGAGGGAGGTGATTATTGTGCTCTGCTCTGCGCTTCGGCAGCCTCACCTTCAGTACTGTGTGAAGTTTTGGCCATCACAATACAAGAATATAAAACTTAGAAAGCTTCCAAAGGATGGCTACAAAGATGGTGAAGGGGAAGCTGTATGAGGAGTGTCTGAATTCACTTGGTCTGTTCAGCCTGGAGGAGACTGAGGGGAGACCTCATTGCAGTTATGACGTCTTAGTGAAGGAAGTGAAGGCGCAGGCACTGATCTCTTCTTTCTGGTGACCAGAGACAGGGCTCAAGGGAGTGTCCTGAAGCTGAGTCAGGGGAGGTTTAGGTCATATCAGGAAAAGGCTCTTCACCCAGAGTGGGCTGGGCACTAGAGCAGGCTTTCCAGGGAAGTGATCATGGCACCAATCCTACCAGAGTTCAAGATTTTGAATACTGCTTTTAGGTCCATGGTGTGAATTTTGGGGTTTTTCTGTACGGAGTCAACAGCTGGACTTAGTGATCCTTGCCTCCAACTCAGGATATTCTATGATTCCATGATTTACTTTCAGATGTGTGTTGGAACTTTGTAGATATTAGGTAAAAGTACTTCCAATGTACTTTGTGCTGACTTGGGATCTTCATCACAATTTTGCAGGGAGGTCATGTAGGGCACAACTAAAATTCGTAGTAACATTGTTCTTGTTACCAAATATAGTAAGTATTCATTTTTATTTTTAGATATCAGGAAGCCAAGAATGTCCTTTGACAGTCTTTGGCTCCAAAGAACATATAGAACAAAATGAAGCTTCTTGTTGAAATGCAGAATTACATCTTATGTCAGCTCTTTGTCTTCATTAGCATCACCTGACAGGGTACCCTTTTGCAGGACCATAGCCAGCAAACACTCTATTTCTACCAGAGCTGTTTCATGCACGTGAGTGGATGCTTGTGGATGTGCAAGTGTGAATTATGTCCTACTTTATTACTCTATTTTAAGTCATAAAACGGAGTGGGAGTTCATGGGCCTCATACAGGCAAGGATCCTGCAGAACTAACTCTGCTAGGGACACAGATGCTGGCCATGAAAGGTCTTCCACAGGACCCCTAAATACAAGTGAGTGGCTACTAAGGAAAAACATGCTGAAGAATTTCAAAAAGGGTAACATCTTATTGAGCAGGCTTTGCCAATGCTTGAGACAAGTATACCTTGTTTGTGTCACTGTTCTTCAGATCAAAAGGTTTTAAATGCAGTTTACTTCTAATAGAAGGATAAACAAGGTCACTTTGCTTGTTTGTTTCAAAAGCAGAACTGAAAAATAACTTTCACTTCTTTACTCACCATTGATAGTTTAGGTTTTGAAGTTTGGCCAGGAAAGATGCTATGTAAGAAGTGGACCTTAATGGTCATTTAAGTGTTTGTTATTTGCAGTAGCTGTTGGGCTTAGGTGAGTATTGTGAAAATCTCACGAGAGTTTTGACTAAACTAACATGCAACCCTTTCATGAGCTGTGGACTGTAAATATTTCATGTTTCTTGACAGCTCACAGGCACTTCTTTAGATTTAAATAGGTACCTTTAATTACCTATTCCTCTTGTACCCTTGGCAAATATGGATATAGACAGGTTGTAAAAGGCTACCTTGAAAACTATTATGGCAGCAGGACTACCCTTGAGTGTCTGGCCTTTTGCATGGACAGGACAGGCTGTGCCCTCTGAGGTAAAGGCTTGTGAAGGAGTGGTGCCTTGGAGTCCTTTTACATCTCCACAATACTGCAGCCACTGAAGCTGGCTCTTAGAGCAGGAGAGAACAGATTATAGAAAATTCTGCGTTGATCTAGTATGCAGTGGTCAATCAGGTTGGCAGAAAGTGCTAGTCTGGCATAACCTCTTTTACCATCTTGTTCAGTCTTTGGCTTAAGACATAATCTATTTTAAAAACATAGCATTCCTGTAACTTTCCTCACAAGATCCCATTTCTATTCAGTACATTTATAGGGTTCAGAAAAAAGTCCAGAAATTGGCATTGTGGCCAATGTTTGTCTGTTATAACCAGAGAGGAATGTCTTGAACTTAATATGTTTGGTTTGGAAGATCTGTTTTTGTCCACTATAACCAATTGTCCATTATAACCATGGCCATCATAAGTGTAGTGTGCACTATATAATTTAACAGCAGTGGTTAGTACAGCAAAAGCCAACTGTTGAGGCTGGGTGGGAAACCTGAGATATTTTGTTAACCAAATATGTCTTAAAATAATCTTAATTTTTTGAGAAACTATCAATCTCTGCATTCTTGGCTAAGTGCTGTTGTTGAAATTTTAAAATGGTCTATTCATCTTTAAATACAGACTTTACCAAGAAAAGAAAAGGAATTTTTTATTTTTTTCAAAATTCTTTCATTTGCTTTATGTACTAAGTAGAACCTTGGCACCCTTGAACCTGAGGAAAAAAACCTTAAAATGGGTGAGGAACAGACCCAATTAGTTTCTGTGGAAGAAAGTGGAACCTTGAAAAAATAGAAATATAAAAATACATTGTATCTTATGAATAGAGAACAAATATATAAGACTAAACTTTCTCACCGAAGTTAAAATAGGTTTTCTGGACGTTTCAGGATCTCACTAAAAGTTCCCACATTGTTAATTTATTAAGCCTTGCAGCATAAAGAGCAAGCAAGAGAATAGGGGTTAATTCACAGTACAACGTATGCGCCAGTGATCTTTAAAAAACAAAAATTAACTTGGCTTGAGCTAAGTCTAAATAAGTATGTCATTTTTGCTTTTTGAAAAAGAAATTAAATTGGTTAGGATTTTAGGGGGCAGAACTTTTTTTTTTCTTCTATGAAACAAAGCATTTTAATTTTACATAGCAACATTTCCATTAACAGCAAAGCCAGAGAAATGGCACTCTGGACTTGCACACCATTAATAAAGTCAGCAGGTGATGCAGTCCATCTTGCAGCCAGCAATCCCCTGGCTGTGGAACTCACCTTAGGGGTGGGGAACAAGACTCTCCTGCCTTGTGGAGAGCCCCTGTCTCTACCTTCCAAAAAATACCCCATGGAGGAACACTGTTAGAGTGGTCCGAATTTGTACAGGATACAACTATTGTATTTTAAGGACTTTCCGACCTTATAAATAAGAGCTTAAATCACTCTTTCCTTCCTCTTGTCTCTTCCCTGACCTCCTGAGAGCCTTGGTCCTCTGGACTCCAGTGAAGGTCCTTGTTGGACTTCAAGGTCTGTGCATGGCCTGGTGAGTGTCATTTAGAGAGTGTCATGGATGTGTCCCCATCTGAGGGAGCAGGAGTGACACAGGGTAGCTGAAAGGAAGCAACTTGCTCAAACTTAGCAGTTTTTGAAACATTCAGACATCTAAATGCACCAAGTAGTTGTGGAACAGAAGAGCAAGCCTCAGGCACAACCCCTCCTTGGGTGGTAGTTTGTGAATTTGTCAGTGAAGAACTGTGAGATAGCTTGTAAGAGAGCTCTGCTGTTTGGGGGCCACTAACCAATCGTTATGTAAGCTCTTTCTGAGAACTTCCTCATACCAAAATGAGACAACAAGAGCAGTGTCTTTTCTGGTTCTCCAGTAAGCTGCACATAACACTTTTCAGGATTTTTTTCCCCTGTTTTGCTGCCCTTACTTGTCGCCAGTAAGGTAAAATGGTTTTACCTTACCATTTAGTTCTGGAGACTGACATTTTTCTCTTTTTTTAAGTCCCTGCTGTGAAGGGAACAAGACTCCTCTTCGTGCTGCAAAAATGCAGTTTCTTGATGAGAGGTATTATGCAAGTTACTGTAATTACTTGGACAGAGCACCCCAGGGAGCTCTTCTGAACCACAACTCTTCTGTTCTTGCAGGCAGGATAAAGTCAGAGATGCTCAGCAGTGAAAGCAAAGTTATAGAACTGTGAGTTCTACCCCCATTCTCACTAAAACACCAAAAAACATTCCTCTGCACTAAGCTACAGCTTGTCTCAGTCCACCCAGATATAAACTAACTCATCTACTGAAAGTTTATGACAAATGAGATGCAGACAGTTCCACCTTGGCCTTTAGGGCTGAGAAGTAAAGGCCTGTCTTTGTCCAGTGATAAATGAGATGCTTATTCCAAAATTTTGCTCTGCCAGTGAATTATAGTTGGAACTGTTGGGAAAGGAAAAATTGTGGTTGGAAAAAGGATTGTATTATGTGTGAGTGACACAATGTTTGTGCATGTATGTGGGTGTTCTGAGCCGATCCTTATGATGCATAAAAGAGTAAGGATGAAGAATGCCTAAGTGTTGCCAAGTTGCCAAGTGTTTATCTTTTCAGATATATAGTAGTATTGACAGTGCTTCTTACTGGATGGCTTCTACAGTAAGCAGGGAAAAGGGAAAAAATTGATAGAATCCTAACATAATCATGTGAATTTTTTTGGAAATAGAAAATAGCACAAATGAAACAATAATTTGCATGTGTACGTAATTTGTTACTTCATAAAAGGAAAAGTTCTAGTTCATGACATGAGAAAAATCTTACAATGTCAAAATTGTACATGTTTTGAATTAAATCTCTAACTGAGGTTAACCTATTCAAGCAGATTGGCTCCCTTTTTAAAGCCATTATCATGTCTTTAAGTTCTGATGGTGCTTGTTTTTCAGAATTTCAGTGCCTTGCAGCCCTGAGGCTTGTCTTGTCATCTATCTTCTGCCCTTGCTAGGTGCAGCCGCTCTCAAAGTGCTTATCTCTGGCAAGAGCAATCATCCTACTTCATGGCTTTATCTTCCTGCTTCACAGTTTCAGGTAATTTTTTCTTACTCCTTGTTGAAAGAGGTGATTTTTCACCTCTGTAGATCTGCACAGCCTTATGTCTATCCTCTAACCAAGATGAAACAACTGACTTTCCCACCCTAGAATACAAACCAACTGGTCCACTTGGCCATTCTGGCTTGTCTGCTCTTTGGATCTCTTTGCAGACACGAGAGGGTCTTTCCCTTGTTAAGCAAAGCACTTGCAATCCCAATAATTTGATTAAAACCGATAGGCCTTTATATGGTCTGTCCGACAGGGATCATACTCCTGGTTAAATGCTCCCTGTCATGTCACATGTACCCTCATGAGACACCCCTTGGGCTCTCCTACACAACTGTCAGTTTGTCAAAGAATTGTTGTCCTCCTTATTGAAATTTGGAAACTTAGGTGTGGCCAGTCTGCACATCCACATGGGAAGACTTCTGAGCATTCTAGGGTGGTGATTTGGGCAAATTTTAAACATTGTATGACTAATATCTAGTATATTATTTATAAACCGAGCACCTGTGCTGCTCTGTCCTCTTAGTACACTGAGCAGAAATCATCTCATGTTTTGCAGTAGGTGTGTGCATGTACATAGGCACAGGCACCAAGTATGAAAGATTCTGCCTGCTGTATTATTCCATGACACTGTACAGATGTTCTTCTGGATTACAAAGGAAATGCCTCTGGCAAGCAGTGCTCTTCTGTGTGATTGATGCTATGAGGTATAAGCTTAGGGTTTCTGCAAAATGTCTCCTTTTCTCATCTCTCTCTTATTTTTTTTGTCTGCTAATAGAATGATGTAGCACAGGATACTTCTAAACAATTAGGAAATATTTGTAAACTTTTTTAGAGAGTCACCTATGATATTTACAGTTTGTAAAGACTTCTTTAACTGTGACTTGAAAGGGACTTCCTGAGACCATTAAGCATTCTATCCTAAGCAATGACTAATGACTATTTTGTAGTAAAACAACAATACATGATCCTCCGCTCCTATCTTCTCCATATCTTCTCCTAACCAGCAAAACATATCTTTTTCCAGTTTATTCTCTCTTTTCTTGAAATAGATTTCAGAGAATGGTGAAGTATCTTCTCTGAACAAGAGATAAAAAGTTGCCTGCTTCATATTTGGGACTACCTTTTATATGTCTCATATTTTTTCCTTATCATTTTCATCAGTTTCCAAAACGTCAAACATAGATTCCTCACCTTTTTCTTCATAGAAATTTTCAATTTGGAATGACACTTTAGTCATCATTCAACTTGAAACAATACTGAAATCCCTGACTGCAGTAGACATATGAAGGGTCAAAAAAATCAGATTATGTTAGCTTTAGAATTCAGGTTTTAGTGTAAAGCTTTAGCTTTTAGACTGGAAGAAAAAGGCTATATTTTTCCTTTTATAAAATTGAAATGTGCTGAAACAACAAATTAATTTAGTGCTTTTTTAGACCTTTGTATGCCAAATTATCTGATCCCCTGAATGTCATATTAACAGTTAATGAATGCCAGTTGAGACCACAAGTTTGGTAGCTGACAACTGATGTCCATGAATTTCATTATGAAGATTCTAAAATTTCACTAATTAAGTATATTCCTACAAAGGAACGTCCAAGAAATGGAAGTGGAACCTTTAAGCATGTTATTCTCTGACTACTTCCTCTCTGCTCCCACTGATCAGTGTGGAAATTTTTAAAAGAGTGTATAGGAAACAGGTACCAGGCAGTCCAGCTTTATAAATTCCATCTTGCACTT
>JAOXXN010000395.1:12017098-12029401 GCA_026770055.1 Myrmophylax atrothorax | reverse complement strand
GATTTCTTTATTTTCTATATTTCTATATTTTCTTCTGGTTATCACACACATTTAATACTTAATCACTGATTTATCTCTGCCCACACCAAATTAATTCACAGTCTGGATTGACCTAAAAAAAATAAATTTAAAAATGCAAAGTTAAAGAGACAGAATTACAATGAGTAAGGTGGGAACTTTCAGTCTATTTCTTAGTCTGAGATAGACTGTTAAATATCTTGCACAAACTCTTGGATAGTTTGATAGATTTGGTTTTCTCTCCATTTCAGTGTGCAGAGAAAAACCTGCATATTAGTCTGCTCAGAATCAGAATCAAAATGTTCTCTAGTCTATATGTAAGTGGTTTTTTGCAAATATTCAAATAGACTTTTTTTATTGTTGATGTAAACTTACTCAATGCTATTTCAAATAATAAGTGGAGCAAACAATTTTGAGGATAAATGTTGCATAAGAAACATCATCAGTTTTTAATATAGCTTTTCAAAATTTTCCTGTAAGATTATACTGTTACATAATCAACCTTTGGTGTTCTAGAAAATGCTCATGATTTGAAGCACTTACTCAGCCAGACTTTTAAACACTTGCTTTCTATACTAAACTGAGGACATGCAGTAGAAATTTACCATACAGGCTCAGAAGATTTCACCTTTAGGCCATTATACGTGTTTTGTTATTGTTTACAAGTAATAATATTGTAAGTTGAGATAAAAATGAATATTTATTATACCTCTTGTAATTAATAATATAATAATCTGTTTTTCTTGCCTTTTTGTTTGTGGAACTTTGCAGGAATACTCAGTTTTGGGACAGGGTTGTTGAAGAGATGCGATGAGAGTGGAGTCACACTTGGGAAAGACTACAACCTCATTACTACTCAAGTGGAAGCAGAAAGCAGGGAAAAGCTTATAACAAATGAGGTAGGAAAGTAAAACAGGAGACAATTATTAATTTAGTTATTATTTTAACATGTGGTCACATTACTACAAGTAGGATCTATCTGACAATGTAGAAATCTACATGAGTGACACCTAAACAGTCTAGATGATGGAATATTTTAACTAGTGTAAGACTTTCCTCAAAAATTTTAATCATGTGTATTCACATATTTTCTAAATTAATTGCCTCTATGTCCTCTACTGTCAAGAGACAGAAGTACCTCCAGAGGATGTCTCTTTCCATGTTAAAAACATATGTAAAATAGGGATCATGGATTGTCCTCTGCAGCAGCCAATCTCCTTCAGGTGACTGAAGAAGAGCACAGAGGACTTATCTAAATTTATCTAACTTTAGATAAGTTGTAGACAGCTCAGGTTGGCTCATCAGAATCCAATGCTTAACCTGCAGTTTATTTTAATGATCTGCTGATTGACATATCAGTGACTACTCTGTTCTCCAACTATTTCATTGTCAGAGTAGGGGGAGATCTGGTTCTTTTCCCCAGTGGTGTGCTTTAAGGAATAACTCTGCCATAGCTCACATGTATGTTCTCATGATGAAAAGATATGAGTTGTGACCTGTGGAGCTTTATCAGGTATTTGCTAATGGATGAGATTAGCAGAAAATAAGAACTAGTGATACATTCAACCAACAAAAAAGACTTTATTGCAGTATAAATCCAGAACAAGTGATTGCTTTAGCTCAGTACAAATTTATAAAGTTTATCCTCCAAGCTATTCAACACAAATATGTATCTACAGGCATCAGAAATCCTTGGATTTCATCTGAGTTCTGTCCATGCTCAAAGAACCACTCATGAGGAGTTTGTGATCTAATTTAAGCATTAGTTTGCTAAATGACTTCAGCTAGTCACTCCCCACTGCAGTTTTTATTTTCCCACATGTACAGAGGAGTGGAGTCATCATTTCTAACATTCCTTAAGATTTTGAGCTCAAAGGTGCTTTTTAATGCACCACTAGTATAAGACAAACAGCAAAACCAATTATAAAATAAAAGATTTTCTCCTCTAATGTCACCAAAGTGTTAGGGTGATGCCCTCATTCTATGATTCAGGCATAAAATATAGATAGCTGTTGATTTCTGACAGAATTTGGTTGGGTAGGATTTTCCATGTTGTTAACACTTGACTAAAGGAGACAAAGAGCTGGGAAAACAAGGTTAGTGTTAAGTGAAGTATGATATAATATTAACCTGTGTTGTTTTCTGTAGATTTTTTTTTTAGTTCCTACAACTGACAATACAAATTACCATTCTTATACTATTATAGCGAAGATTGTTCAAAATGGTTTCCTGGTTTGTGGCTATTATATTGAATCTGCACTTCATTATACTCAAAATTTGCATATGCAATTCACTTAGGTACTTATACTGACTCTGGGGAAATGCCCCATGAACATTAACTGTGACAGAGTTTGAATGAATAATGAAATGCTAATGGAAAAATATGGGCCCAACTGATAACAATGGAACCTTGTGCACCATAAAATGGGCTGGATCAAAGATCTCCATAAAAAATTCTTTCCTATACCGTAATGAGAACACATTAAGATTTGAGTGTAATTTTACGTAGGTAGTACAAGTGAGTCTCCTAAAATTTCTTCCTTCAAAATTTATGATTTGATTCTTATTCATAGGTAATGAGGGTGGTGTGCAAATGATTGGGTTTCCTTCTTCTTTCAACTACAGCAGAGTAGAAGGGGAAGTGTAGTGCCACCCTTCCCTTTCCTTATTTCTTCAAGATTTGTGATCTGATAAAAATTCAAAATTACTATATTAAAATTCAGTTTATTCAAGGAGTATGGAATCTAACCATTTCCCAAGTGAATTTCTGCCTGAAATAGTCACTGCCTATTTTGTAATTATCGGTGATATACTATTTAGACTTTTGCATTACTTTAAAATAAATAAATAATAAATATGCCTACACATTCTTTTGTAACCAGACCATTGGTTCATACATATGGGCTTGCTTTTCTCCCATTCTAAGCTTGCCAAAGAGTTGTACCTGGTACCATAAAGCTGCATCATTTGAGAACTGCAGCCAGGCTAGTAAATCCTACTGTATGCCCTGCCTTACTTTAGTGCACCAGCATGACAACATGACTGCTGCCTTCACATGTCCTGAGTATCCCATTCCAAGAATAAGAACAAAAAAATCTCTCAGAAAAAAAAAATACCTTCAGCAAGCATGACGTGAAAGGAAGAGTGTGTTATAGCTGCCCTGACCTCATTCAACTGTATCTCCCACAGGCTGTGGCTAGGGATGACAATCCTCACACTTTGGTGGGAATCCTGAGAAGGTGTCTATTGAAATATTGTTTAGTTCTGGTAGGAAAAAGCCTTGGAGTGGCACAACATGGGAACAAAAACTTTTCAGGATGATTATAAAGAAACAAGAAAGGGAATATATCTTTCTCTAAAGGGAAATTAAATAATATACAAAAACATAAAGCACAAGGGAATTTGTTTCATGTGCCAACTACAGGCATAAAACATGGATTGTAAAAGCACAGGTGAACACAGCTTGGGGAAGAATTTGGAGGTGTGGCTTTAGTTTCAGGCATGCCAGAGACTGCTTTGCAGACTCTCTCAGAGGCCAAACAGGAGAGGGACAGTAACGATGCAGGCAGCCCTACAACCCCCAGGTTCAGTAGAAGTGAGCTGCCATGAAAGGAGTTAAAAGAATATCTGCTTCTTAGTGGCTCTTATTTGTCTTTGCCGTATGTTACTTATGTAGTATTTTCTTTAGCTGTCTAAATAGCATCTCAATGAGCATCCAGAATCTCTGGAACTCTTGGAGAAAGCTAAACTTTGCCCTTTCTCCTCTCCTGACCCACTGGTATCTGAACTGCTGAGCCACTCTGCCCTCTGTAGAGACACTTTCAGTAGCTTCAGGCAAGGCACAATTCAATATTCAATTTACAGGAGAGAATAGATAAGAGGGTCACTGAGCCCCAGTAACACAAAGCTGACAGTGGACTGTCAGCCCTCTGGAAGTTGTGCTTAGTCAATGCAAAGTATTCAGACAATCACTTTAAACTACTGTGCCTCAGACATGCATGGGCTAAAATTACCTACCCTATAATTAATTTTAGGGTGACTTTTTTTGTCAACACTGTTTATAAAAAAAGAAAATTAAATCTACATATTTTTTCCTGCCAATTAATCACAAAAAGACAAGTTTCAATCCCAAAACTCCAAATTATGAATAGCAATCACAGAATATGCTGAATTGAAAAGCACCCACAAGGGTCATTGAATCTCTGCACAGGCTCATCCCCAAGAGTCACTCCATATGCCTCAGAGTATCACCCAAAAGCTTCTTGAACTGTGTCAGGCTTGGTGCTGTGACCACTTCCCTGTGGAGCCTGTTCCAGTGCCCAACCACCCTCTGGGTAAAGAACCTTTTTTCCAATGTCCAACCTAAGCCTTCTCCGAGACAACTTCAGGCCATTCCCTCAGGTTCTGTCACTGGTCCTCACAGAGAAGAGATCAGTGCCTGGCCCTCCTCTTCCCCTCATGAGGAAGTTGTAACTGTGATGAAGTCTCTCCTCCGTCTCCTCCTTTCCAGTCTGAACAGTCTGTTTCTGTATCAGTCAATGCTTTTCTACAACTGTCAGAGGTGTGTTATCATGTCCTCCTGATGTCTTTTCCAGAAAGCTGAAAAGGACAATGGTCCAAACTTACCCTGGACATTATCATAGTTAACATATAACAATTCCACACAGATTCAGTCAGTGACTCCTTGTGGTGATTTTTGAGTAATTTTTCTTCACAAGGAGAATTAAACAGGCTGCAGCAGCTAAGCACTTAATCCAATGATCTTCATGAGGTATTTTTCTAATTCACAAAACTCAGGGAATAAAAGACCAAAACTAAGCTACAGCTGTTTTTAACTAAGTGTAATTCAGGCATTGCATTACCATAGCATACTCCATTTTACAAGAATAAAATTTCAATCCTCTGTTATAAGTATGCATTTCTGCAGTACAAAAGGCATCTTCCTCTATCAGGTCTAGCATATTTCTTTCTAAAGTAGTACATTTCCTTTGAGCAAGAAACGGTATCAGGCCCAGATTCTCTCTTGCATGTGCTCTAGACTTTGTGTTTTCCCTCATTATACCTAATAATATCAAATACCTCATTACACTTGAGATAAGGATTCTCTTAACCTAGGATTCCTTATGCTCTAGCTACATTTTTCTGAACTTAAGATTCATGAATTTACTCCTTACCTGTAAATGGTTCTTCTATTATCCTACAAATAGTAATAAATGTTCAAGATATCATTAGTCACCCTCTGAGTAATTTTTAGTCATGCCCAAATATGTTCTGGTTTGTCAATGTACTTCTGTCTGCTGATGTGTCCAGAAGCATACATCATATTCTTGCCAGTAATTTTTAGCCATCTATGGTCATCTCTGAGCTATCTGCAAAAGCATGCTAATCAGCACTTGGCTAGCCTTCCTGCTAAGGCATCAAGGAGACACTCATCTCACTAGCCAATAGAGAGACATTTGTTTGAGGTTTGTTGTTTGGGGTTTTTTGTTGGTTTGGTTTGGTTTGGTTTCTTGGGTTTTGGGGGGTTTTTTGTTTGTTTGTTTGTGTGTGTGTTTTAGATTTTTATGTTTCGGGTTTGTTTTTTAATCAAAACTAGGTTACTTAGCACTTTCTTAGTAGGCTGGTACAGTTGATAAAGGAGATGCAATCACTTAGTGGAAAGACTATTCTTTTGCAAGACTTCACATTCTTTTTGTTTTACTCAGACCATTGTTAGAGGCTCCAGGATTGCAGGTCAAACAATAATTTCAGTACCTCCTTGTTGTCTGCCTCTGCCCTCTGTAAAATGTTGATATGTCATTACTATTAATTTATGGATTTTCAGACTCTATAGTCAGTGATCAAATCAAATTACTTTAATTTTTCAATTATGATTTTATGTAGGCATTTTATTAACTCAGGGTGCATCTGGAACTCTTGGTAGAAAGTGAGATTTGACTTGAAGTATTCTGATATTAAGGAAGATGTATGACAATATTATTTGATCTACCACAGCAGAACAGTGCAGATCATCAATTATATAACACTCTTTACGTAATAACCCCATAATGATAACTTTTACAACAGGGGTCCTGCTTTCCATTTTTAGATTGCCCTTTTAGCTTTGAGGATGATGCTGTTAAGGCATCTGTCAGAAAGTAGTTACTCCATTAAAGATAAAGATAGAATGAACTTTTTCTGTCTCTAGCTTCTACATTGAAAAGTGAACAGATGTAATCTGAATGGGCATCAAAAAATGACAAGTTTTTAGGTCCTTTAGGAGAGGATGAATGCTTACAATAAAGACAGCTGCATACATTTCACGTGGTGGATTAATTTGTTATCTGCAATAATAATTTTGAATATTTTTGGTAATCAGACAAATTTTTTCCATCCTGTATTTTGCTATAATTCAAGAATAACAGTCACAGAGTTTGCTACCAGCATAAAAAGGAGAGAACTTGTTTAAATTCCTAAAAGTTCAAAAACCTGTGTTCCTTCCATTTTCGGCTTGATTTTTTTAATCTGGACATTATTGTATATTGCATTGCCTAAGGCAGGTCGTGTGAGATGTTGTTGTTATTTGTAAGTAATGTTGTGATCCTCATATAAGAGCAAGAGTAATTTCTATTATATGCAGTAGCAGTCCAGAATGACAGACAAATTAATGTCTTTTCCTCACTTCTCCAGCCATTTGAATTACTAGTGTTTTGTGTTTATAAGTCAGGAAGTAAAGAAGAATCTGACCCTCCTTCTGCTTTAGAAAGCATTTTATATAATGGAAATTAATGCTCTCAAAGTGCAATTCTACCTGAGCGACAGGTTTTTTGCTTCCAAACTAAATGAAATGCATGGTCTGTTGCCTAACATCTGGTTACAAAATACAGTTCTCTGTTAACACCTATCTACATACAAACCATATTAAGTTTAACCTAGTTTTCTCTCTGGGACAAAGGACAAGATCTAAGAAGCACACTGTTGTGTAACAAATACATTATGTTCTCTAAAAGCTGCCAGTCTCCAATGCAAGCTTTACAGCTATGGAGAGTGTCATGCAATATTTTCTCTTGAAGAGTAATAGGGCTGAGCAACCTTGATCTTCCTAATTTCTAAATACATATGACAAAACCCCCACAGATATAAAATAGGTACAGCATCATACAAGAGGTGTATAGACACACTCCTCAAATTTTTTAATATATTGTATACAAAAATACATACAAAAACTTTCAGCATTTAAAGAGAAAACCATGTTGAAACACTTGTGTACCCTATACAAAGTAAGGGTACCCACAGATTTTAGGGAGATCATTTCCCTAGATCTAATTGAAATTTTCTGTTTTCCTAGTTTTGTTTGTTGCCCCTTGTCACATCACTGGGCACTACAAAGATGAGTGTGCTCTGTGTTACCTACGTTCTTGCATTAGGTATTTTGCTGAAAGCAATGAGATCTCCCCTCAGCCCCCTTATTCTTGACTTCTAAAGAATTACCAGATCCCTTTCTTCTCTTCTTTGAAGACCTCTGTGTCCTAACCGTCTCTTGAGCCTTCAGAGTTCTTGCTGTGGCAATCACTTGATGCTTTTGCTACACTTCTTCCGTATATGCTGTTCAAACTCTGAGCACAAAAATTTTCCCTGCACCTCTGTTACACGTTTCCTATTAATTTTTCCATTTGTAAAATAACAAATGCTTGACTTTTGCACTGGTGGAAGGATTTTCCATGCTGCAGAGTCTCTTCTCCATCATCTCCTTTGCTGAACATGGAATAGATTTAGGGTCAGATATAAAAGTTCTAAAATTAAAAGTTAGTAAGAAATTCAGTGAGACTTGCTCAAGCCAGGGAAGATAAAAAGAGTCTTGAGTATCTAAAATATGGAGTGTTTTTTGTGAAAATACTACGTGGTATGAGATAATAACCATGCCTGTAATATCCACAGTAAGATGAAACTCCTGGGCTTCTAGTACCTTCTTTACATGATGCCTACATTAGACAAGTTTATTGAATATGTTTTCATAATGAATTGAAATAAGTTTCCTTTTATTCTTTTTTTTTCTTTCTGTTATCCACATACTGCTATTATTCTACTCATCAGGATCATAAAGCCATAACCTCCCATCTTAACAACAATAGTTGTAGTAATTGTTAATATAGAACACTGACAGGCATCATTACTCAACAACTGAGTTCACATTTTAATCCCTTAACACATAATTTATCTTACTCACAAATACACATACATACTTATACATACTTCTGTCAGGAAGTTATTTCTTTGGGCATGAACTTTTTGGTTATTTACTATAACAGATACCTGGCATTTAATAAGACTTACATATCCTTATCAACATCCATAATAAGTCTGATGATGCAGTCTTTTACTGGGATACTAGTCTTGCCAAGCTGCATTTGCGGTGTGAAATTTAGTCCGTAAATCAAGTGCCTATAATAGCAGCACTGACAGTGCCAGAGTAGACAGAGGATAAGCATCCTGTTGACTCCCTGAATTGAATCCATGAAGAAAGGGAATAAGTAAGCACAATGAAGTCTTCAAAATGACTTTTTACCTTTTGTTGCATTTCTTCTTCACCATCTTTGAGTAGTTGTCCCAAATAACGCACAAGAAATTGTTCCAGATCTTGTACTGGAATGAACGGGACAAGTAGGAACTCGAGGAATTCAAGGTCAAGCCCAAGGCAAAGATTAAAGTAGAAGCTTTGTTTTTCATTTACATTCTAGCTCCACCTTGACTGAATCAGGTGAAGCAATCAAGGCAATCATCTACTTTACAGAATTAATAGTCAGAGAGAATCTAGCTCACTCTGATGTGAGAATAAATATTTCCACACCTAATTTAACAGAGAATATATTTTGGAGAGGGAAGACAACCAGATGCTTACTTTAAAAGACAGAAGAAAAAAAATTTCTTTTTCAGAGTGTGACATTAACTCTTTAGCTTTATATTATGAGAACTGGAAGATATAATGAAGCATATATTGCATTACAATGTGGTTTGTACCTAGATTCTGAAATTGCCTGGTCACCTCTAGCACAGACTAATGTCACTTACTATTACATTAAAATGTAAAGACTTGGGAATTTTGGGTGAAATTTTTGCTGCTTGCTACTCTGTAAGCTAAAAATTTCAGTCTCTAGTTTGGAGCTCACTAAAACAAAGTATTTGGCTCTTTCCCTGCACACAGATTCTACACACACTCAGCTGCTGTACATACTGGCTTCATGAATCCTTCCTTAATATTCCCTTGTAAAGAGAAATATACTGACATACCTGCAGGGTGTAACTGAGGAGAGTAGGATGCTCACAACCTGTTCCTTTGTGCCTTGACCTCCTTAGTGTTTTGGCCATCAGGACTCATCTTTGTAGTTGGAAGTAAGAGAAGTAAGGCAGCACTAAAGCTCTGTATGTTACTGTCACCCGGACTTTAGATCTGGGCTTAAGTCAGGTCACAGAAGAAGAAATGAATAGGTTTGTGGTTCTGGTTTCTGAGTAGATTTGAAATATCCAGAGTACTGTTATGTTTTTGCAAAGGCATTTTGGTTTGGATAATCTTCCAGTAATTCTCATCAATGAGGGGAGATTCAAGAAAAAAAACCTGGGCCAAGATATTTTAAATGCAATTCACCATGACTGGCCATATGATTTACATTATTAACTGCATCTTCCATCATTGCAAGGACACATAATCTGAAGCTGTCAGCAGTGGGCAGAAATAGCACATAGCTCTATCCAAGTCATTGGGTACAGAGTTATTGGCAAAGTTAGAAGAGCACAACCCATTCTAGGATCTTGATTCATGTAAATATATCTGTTGGTAAGAAAGCATATAATTTTAAGTAAGAATTATATGTCTATAGTAGAGATATGACTTTAATTCTGTGTAATCCAATTTTTCTTTTCAATAGGTAGGATGCCAAAAAAGGCCTATTAATGACAGAGAGTGGATCCAAGAGTTCATTCCTAATATTTGTGGACATAAGGATGTTAAAAGAAAGCTAATAGTGAACAGAATAATCTAAAAGCCAATATCATCATGGGCCAGTACTTGCACTTGCTGAGTTCTGATACAGTCCCCAGATGAAAGCATCTTTAATCTTATGATTCTAGTGAGAACCAGTTATGAATGGGTAAATCACACAGGAGATACTCAGCAAGATTCAGAATACTTCCACATGCTCTTAAACATGAAAAAAATACATAGAACAAAGTGATTTTAAATTATGAGTGTTCTTTTAAAACTCCCCCAAAAGTGACAAGACATTTTTTGAGACCAAGATGGCAGCATGACTATGAATGACTTATCATTTCAGAACACACAATACTCTTTATTCTTTCTTTTTTTTTGCCATAGGTAACCAGACACTGTTGCACTTGCTTTTTGCTTTGCCAATGAGTTGCTGAATATCCATCTGCATTCCTACTGCTGGAACATTACTTGCACAGTGGAAGAAACTGTACTCAATCCTGAGATGGATGTTTTATATAGGTATAAGATTCCACTTCCTGGGAAAAATTCACACATATATTTAAATGATAGGAGTGTTTACAGTCATGCAATCTTAGTCTCTCAGAATCACTCTCACATATAGATTTTTAGGCACACAGTTCAATAAAAGACTGAACCAGTTATTATCACAATTTCAAATTTCCCCTGTGTCTCTACTAAGTATAATGCAATGTGCTAGACTTAAATGTGCATTCTGAAAGGAATCCAAGCAAAGTTCAAGATCTCACAGCATCTCCAAATAAGTTGATTCATTAATTAAGCAATTTTTCTGTTGGAAAAGTGTCCTTTATTTCCACCTTTCGTTCCTCAGGCTGCTCACCTTTTGCCCTTGCTAAGCATGATGGTACAGAGGTAAAAGGAAAAGTTATAAGTCTTAAAGATATTATCAGCATTGTTAGTCAGAGTGCAGAAGGAAATTTTAGCTAAAGAAGAATTTGGAAGTAATAGTGATTATTAGTCAGACCATAAAATTTAGGTTGCTTTACTTATTTTATTCACCAAATTCTCAGGTACAATTGAGAATACAAGTTTACTACTTTTTGGTTTGCCTTTAACACTTGAAGACAATCCCCTTTCTATAAAATGACAACAAGTGTTTCTGATTCTTTCATGTAAATAATATAATAAATACCAACATTTAATTCCCTACTTGTAAGTAGGGAAAATTACTGCACATATTGTTTTTGGTTTGTTTTATTTTCTGGGGTATGTGTCAGTTTTAAGTCTGTTTTTTCACGAGATACTAAAGAACTGATTCAGATAATGATTTGCAGATAAAGAATTTATAACATGGTGTTAATTTGTCACTCTTTTTCATTTTGATGATCTAACCAGCATTGTAAAACTAAACTAGATATGGAATTGAGACAGAAGTGCAGAAATGTTATCTACTCACAGAACATAGCTATGAAACAGTTGCAAAACTTCTAAAATCCCTGATCAAGGCTTTGTTATACTCTTTTCTTCTGTAATGGTAAAATTAATGCCCTGTTGTAGCACTACTGGGATGAGAAATAACACAATTTTCTGCATCACCAATATGACTCTCTTTAGTGTAACATTTTTTCAATTGAATTGTGAACTAAGACCTCATCGGATTTATAAAACAAGTTCCTGGAAGAGGAGATGAAGCATGTAGTCGTGTCTGCATAACCATGAGTTATATAGTAAATGAACACATTTGTCTCTGAAAGTAACAACTGACTGCATTTTACAGGGACTATTTGACTGCTGCCTTCTTCAGTGTTTGCTTTGAAAAGACTTGCAAAACATGACCTAAAGATTCAAAGAGGAAGTTAAATTAATAACATTTTTAAATAGTTTCTGATTTATATTTCTCAAACAAAAATCAAGTTGCTTGTTCTTTGAACTTCCATCAATTGTCAATGTTTTACTGAGAGTTTTCCAGGACAGTCAAAAAGGAAACCAGACCAGAACAATGGGTAATGTAAGCATTTATCTCCACTACCATGCATGCTGATAAGAAAAAAAACAAGTAACTGTGCTCTCTCATCTTTTTAATTTTCTGTTTATTACCTCCTGAAGTAATTTGCTCCATCTAACACAGAAAATCAGATATTTTGATCCGTAAATTTCCCCTTGTTCTCATCTTATTATGCCATCTGCTTTTTCTTGGTCATGTACAGAAGGACCAAATGCATTTTTAATTGGTAAAAATTTTCTTTTAGATATTTTATACCTTTATATCCAAATTTTTTTCTAACACAGGTGGCAATGGAAATTTCCTTACACAAAAGACATTAAAACTGCTTGCAGCAGAC
>JAOXXN010000395.1:11995371-12007546 GCA_026770055.1 Myrmophylax atrothorax | reverse complement strand
TCTGGGGATGTGGACAGTTGCACAAGAATTACAATTGTGTGAAGTTTGTCCCCATTTGAAAATAAAGCTCTACAAATTAGGTCTATTCCCTAAGCTCAAATTCCAGTATTAAAATAAGTGAGCTGGAACAGGATCCAGTGTATTAATATTTACATGAGAACACCAGGCATTCTGTGTTGTATCCATATTCCCAGAGGTGCAGCCTGTACTCTCGGCACAACTGACAGCTAAATAAAGTCCCTCCTCCCCATTTGTTTCAACTAGCTCAGAAATAAGAAAAATGATTGATGTATTTAAGGATGAACCTACATAGCTGGTTAGTGCTGACACTCCTGTCTTAGATTGTGATCTCAATGTGAAGGACTGTAATAGAAAAGGGGATCAAGACTCATACACAATTAACTGGATGACTGATGACAGGTTCACTTGCATCAGAATGGTACTGGAACTCTCATATGAGTGAGTCTTTGAAAGCCTAATGTTATGGCTGCTTTGAAAAAAACTATCATGATATGAAGTTTTGCTCCAAGTTGCTATTAGTATATGGTTTCTGCAATGTACCCAGATGAAAATGGTATTAAAAAATCCACTTGGTTTAAGGCAGAACACTAATGCTGCTGAGCATTAGTGTTGATGATTACTTAAAAGAATAATCCATTGTGACAGAGATGAGAAAATCAAGAGGAAACTGCTAAAATTCAGTGAGATCCCGTTTGAAAAAGCTATAAAATTAATCTGAGTACATTTTCATCCGAAACAAAAGCAAATGTGATTTTTTTTTTCAGGAATTCAGGGTGTGTGTATGGAGAGAGATAGGTAATTCTTTAGAAGATTGGAGAAATACAATGCAATGGGAAAGGCAGGACAGAACAGCACTGTATGGGCCCCTTTCACACAACACAGTTTTGCAGCTGCTTGTATAAAATATGTCCACGTGCTAAGTTGTAGCATGTATTTGCTCAAATTGATGGCACCTATAATGATTGTGTTAGAAGAATGACATTAAGGTTAAATGTTGCTGTTGAAGAAATGTTTCAAAGGATATTTGAAGTGCACAGCTAAATATAAAGAATCAAGAGCAAGGGTAGTAGTGTCTTACCATTATTTTTCCTGCTTTACACACTCTGCACTAAATCCTTCTTTTAAGATAGTTTTATGTCGTATCTGTGAATTTGGCCTAAGACTTACCTGTTTAAGTCCTGTTTTGATTTATGCTTTAGGATCAATCTTACAGATATCTAGCAAACATCCACTAAGTATTAAGGCTCTTGCTAACAATATTTCACCTCTTCCACACATACACAAAATTAATTTGCCATAATCATCCAGTCTCTTTCAAGGGAAAAAGGTCAGGGTTGAAAAGTTTTTCTCCAGACCATCCAAATAATAATTTCAAGTCCCTCAGTCTTTAACATGGCCTCATTTCACTCTAAATCTTTTCTAGAAGAGACTGTTTTCAAACTGTCTTAAATATTGTGACCATATTTTTCAAATGCTGAAAACAGTGCAGTGTTAACATAAACATGGCCTTATCTAGGACTGCTGAGGATGTATGTGACTTCCTGAGCACATCCTAAACTTGTATCTGCTCACTCACCAACTGTTAAATAACATGGCACTTTTGAAACGAAAATAGCAGCATTTAAATAGACCTCTTTAAAATAAGAGTACTATGATAAAATATATATTTGAGATTTTTGTACAATATCTGATTTTCATCTGTGTCAAAAGCAATCCTGGTTGTATGGGAGAATTAGAATAACAAGAAAATGCTCTCAGAGTAGGAAAAATGCATAGAATGAGCTGAAATATCTGTTTCTGGGCTAAACGGCCAGCAGTGAAAGACAGAGTAACTGTACAAAATCCTGTGTAAACATTAAAAGTGGAGAGGACATAGTTAACACAGAAAGAGATGTCGTAGCTGGGGAGAACAGGCCAAAAATTAAGAAAAAGATATATGGAACAAAATACCAGTAAGTACTTCCTGCTCATCATACCCAGGCAAGTATTTGATTTTGCTACTTTTTGAATGAATATTTCATTAAGATCAAGGGACAACAGTATATTTGTGTTAGGTGCTGTGTTTACCACTCAGTATTTTGTGGAAATTCCTGCATGGAGGCAGAGAAGAGAGGAATGGTCCGATAACCATGCAAGTGAAAAATTGCAAATCAAATATGAGTGTACATATCTAACAGGAGTGTAAATCACCACTTGTCTCCAGATCATTAATGTTCTGCAAAGACTTCCATGCTGGCTGTCCAGTTAGGCAGACTATTCAGATGTGTGTTACCCTTTCCCTACATTGGTGGCTGAAGCTTAGACAGATCTGTACATAGACTTTAGAGGGAACTTTGAATACAATTACAAATCATTCTTCAAACATCAGTAAACACAAACATAAGTACCATATGATGAGCTGCTGCTATTTATGAAGGCATATGTTGCATGCAATTTCACCTGCTTGCACTCAATATCTTGCTTGTCAGGAGCCCTTGTGAGACAGAGCCAAGCAAAGCCAGCTGTGGGTGTTTTAAAATTCAACATATGGAGGTAAGTTTGGGAACACCTGAAATGGAAATCAGAGTCTTTCCTTTGTGAAGAAGTTAATCTGGAAGCTGACACCAGCTTCTTTGCTGATTTACATGTCAAATTCCCAGTTAGCCTCTCTGTTCAGGAAAAAAAATCCTGTTTCTGTTTAAAGGGCCCTTGAAGAATTCACACATTCTGTTTTCAAGTATTTCTGATTATTTCATGTCAGCATGGAGAGAGATATTGTATGACAAATTATTTCTGAATCCTGATTGTAAGGTATGTTTTTGGCTGCATGATACCACATATGCTAAACAGTAAAATATCCCTAATAAATCTTTTGGATGAGTAAATTAAATAAGTATAGCAACTCATTAATATAGCCAAGCACATGACAACTGGATTTGTTTTTAGCTTACTCTGAAAGCTATGAATCATATTTCTATTTGAAGCATGTTTCATTTTACCATTTTTGCTTAGCATGTTATTTTATATTTAATAATTTCTCATTTTACTGTTTTGCACTACATATAGCATTTCACAAACGTACAGAATGACAAGTTCTCTGCTTAGGTGTGTGTGCAATAAGCATCATCAGACCCTTCTCTCAAAAAAGAGTCTTACTGCAAAAGAAGAGAGAAAACACAATTAAAGTGAGATAGTATTAGGCTGACAGACAAATCAGACAGAGATATTCTGAGGTAAAAGCACTGAAGAGCCATCAGGAAAGAATCTGGGATCTAATACATAAAGAATGTAGCTCAGTGTCTCGATGACAAGAAACCATTTAGGGAAAAAAATCATGCAAGAGACAGACTTTTATATCTCATAATCAGTAACCTCGGGAAAGGGAGTTTAGAAAACTAGCTGAGAGAAACAGATCACTTAGTGCAAATAATAAATTCAGCCTCAGAGAAGCACTGATTGTTAGAATATGATTGACACTGGCTCTGGAGACAGATGTCCTCCTGCCCTCTCAGCTGGAAAGGCTGACTGGGTGGAACTTCTTTAGAAAATTGGCTGCTGCCATTGTACAGCTAAAAAAAGAGTGGACATTCAGAGGTAAATTTCAAAGTGGTGTGTTTATTAACTACCCATTGACAAATACCAGTAATTGTTAGTGAGCCTTCTGCACATCCCTTTGAAAACCTATGCGGTTTGTCTGAGGCGATATCTCACAATTTATGCCAGAAAAGGTGGCTTCCAAGATATAGGTGGACCTTTCTTTACAATGGATAAAATGGGTAATCTCAGGAACTCTTTCCCTTTTCAAAAAGCTGTGTGAGGTCTCCCATACTACAATTCATATTCAATTTAGGGTTTTTGCTCTTCTCACAAGATCAAAGAATTTTTTGTTATGTCATCACACATGACATGGGTAATGAAAGCTTTGAGAAGCTAGAACTGACAGTTTCCAGCATGGCTTCTAATTCTGTAGCTTCTCAGTATTTTCATTTATATGGGGGTGACATGGGGGAAATGGTTAAAAATACTTCACCTGGCAATCCTTGAATGCTCACCATTGTAAGATGAGAACAAGCAGAGCCTCACTATTATTGTGCCTTACCCATGTGTACTTACAATGAATAGATCAGGACTCTTAAGTGTCTCTTTGTTGTAGCCATGGTTTGCTTTGCAAAGTGCTGCAGCACGTATGAGCCAGTTATAAATCAAGTGAGAAGTTTTGTACCCAATGCAAAAATCTCTGTGAAGTAGAAGTCACACAACAAAAAAGGGGAAAATTCAAATTTTTGAATAATTCCATTGGCATGTGTTTGAACACATTGCTGTCTAAACATGTCTTGACTGGCTGGCTGGAACTTAGTAATATCAGATCATGGTTAAATCTCACATGAAACAAGGATGGATATTATTTATTGTGGTTGTTTTGGGTTCCCCCCCTTTTTTTCTTTTGTTCCTGGCGGTGTCTCTAAGGTGTTCCAGCAATTATACAAGCAAAGTAAAGCCACAGTCATCACAGAGTGAAGGTGTTAAAATTGTGCACTACATTGCCACACTTGGTGGAAATGATTCTCTTACTCCTGTGTACATTCTTCTTGTTCTCACTGTCAGAGGAGGAAAAAAATATGAGATATAAATTTTCACACCATCCATCAGTTTAAATGTGATTCAATCAATTACATTTTGGTTGTGGTTTTGAGGTGTGTGTGAAATATCTGCTGATATATATTCTGAGGTTTGTAGTGGCACAAGTGCTGCTTGAATTTTATATGTGCAATGTTAAATTTTTCTGGGCATATCTCCAGAAAAAATGGTTTTGCCTTTGTATTATGTGGAACTGACCCAATATGAGAAAGTGCATGAGATGCAACTGAAAAAAAAGAGACTGGACATATTATGTAAATACAGTAATAAGAATTCCATCCTGGATGGAAACTGTAATCAGTGTTGGTATGTCAAATAGGTATCTGCATTTCTCTTAAAATGACTACAAATGTTTGGAAATCTTTTTCTTTCATACGGAGATAGGAAATCAAATATCAAAATATTTGTTTGAAATAAATGCAAATAATTTGGGCATTAGAGTGGAAACAAACTGGGAATTTGAGTGCCATGACACTCAATATTGATTTTAGTACAAAATATTCAATTATTATGTACTGATATTCTGCAAGAAAAAGCTTTTGTTTTGTCTCAATTTGATATTCTGGGTCCTTCACAGCTGTTGTAGCATTATGGAAATAGGGTTTCATTCCTTCATGGCTCTGTTTTTACCTCCACAAGTAGCATCAAGTTGCCATAATAAATAAACTTCTTGAAATTCTGTGAATGCAACACGTAGTAAATTTGAGACCACTATGGGAAAGGAGGAGTAACAGGAAAACACATAGGAGAGATCTTGAAACAGCTGAGTTATACCCGTTATGAGAGCCAATTTTGCTTAACTTTTCTTGCTTATACGTTTTTTTAAAAGGAAAACATTACATCCTAATTTTATATATTTAAAAGTTTGATCTGGAAAAATATCATCTTTGGTAAGAAATATTTGAACAGAGACTACTAGGTTCCATGCAATAATATGCAAGTGCCCAAAGAACGCGCAAATTAAAGCTTCATTTCAATCCAAACACAACCTGTCTTTTACAAAAGTTATGTCCTAGGTATTTTGAAAACATAGAATAGGAAACCTGGAAATATGAATCCAAAATTGTATTTTCAAATTAATTTCTCTCTTCAATGAAGTCCTTCAGTGTCACAAGATAGTTGACTTGACATTGTTAGCAATATGAAAGGTTCTTTTGAGGTAGAAGGCGCCCTGTTCAGTTAAGGATGTTAAAAAAAATATCCTATCATTACACTGAAGAAAAGGATTGTTTTATTGCAGTTTCATGGCTGAAAAGACATTGGGGGTGTTGTTTCTCGAGAAACAGGGAAAATGCTCATGGGAGAGTAGTTGCAGAGCTGCTAAGGAAGTGGGGTGTGTATGAAAAATTTGTTTGTTGTATACTGTTGCCTTCTGTGATGTGAACACAGAAAATATGAAGAGAGAACACTTGGTTTCTCATATTATATTGTTTAAAAATAGTATTATTAGTTTGGGGAATGAACATAACACAAGATTCTTAATTATCTCTTTACCACTTTTCATCCATAAAGCATCTTCCAACAACCTTTTTTTAGAAGCTTAAGTTTCTTTTACAGAAGTTAAATTGAGAATCCTTGAAGAGCTCCCAAGTCCATGTTTTTTAATGCCAGTTCCTCTGTGGAAACAGATTAGCTGCATAATTTGACATAGTCTGAATGTCAGTGCAAACATCCCACAAATACCGAGTGACTGTTTAATAAAAAGAAAAAAAAAGGTGTACTTTGAAAAATTTATTAACACTCTTTCACTCTTAAGTATTGTTATAAACTGTTTCCCAGTGAAAATGAGATAGTCCCTTAAACTGAAAAATGATTATTTATACAAACTATGAGACAAATATGTTTATTGTTATATATATAAAAAATACAGAGCAATTTCAGTAGTTTACAATAAGAAAACATAATTAGTAGTTTGTTGCTATTCTATGATTTTTCAGTGAGATAATCCATAGCTGGTGGCTCGGGCAATAGTTTCTCTCTCTCAACTCACCAAACACAAGAGACCTCCTCTGAGTGGTTTATCTTAAAAGCAGACATCTGTCTGTTTTTCATTATTCATATGGTAAAGAAGAAAGATCTTTGTGCTCTGTTAGAGAGTCTTAATGTAGCATATAGTCTTAAAGTAACAGCAGATGCAGTAGGGGTTTTTACACGGCTCTTATCTTCCATTTAATGCACACAGAGTTTATGAAAAATTCCTCGTAATCACAATAAGTTTTGTGAAGAAGGTCTTTGTAGAAAACAGCAATGTGCTCTGAAAGCCTCAGAGGGCAGGACTGTCTTGGAAGGGACAGATCCCAGCAAGTAGTGTTCCCTGTGCTCCTAATACCTTAATGTCTCCCAGGCAGCCATGGGTGAGAAGCCAGGTGTCCTTGTCCCTGTGCTGAGGAGCAAATGCCTGACCATGTTCTGGTACCAAATGTCAAATTAACTGTAAAATTCAAGTCCTTGCACTCCAATTATTCACAATCCAGTCTGAGTGCTTTTTCAGGAGGGAAATTTCTATGAGGACCCTTTCCTCACCAAAATAGAAAGGGAAAAATAGCTTTTAGTGAAAAATATAAATGATTTGTCAATATGTGTCTCTGCATTTATCCTTGCTGGCACCTTAAGCAGGGCAGTAGTTACAGGTTGCCTCCCGTCTTCCTTTTCCCTCCTCTAGAAATGTGCAGTGTGATGTGATGATGTGACTTTTGATCTCCTGAGAGAAGAGGAATCTTATTGCTATCTCATCTTCACTATCCCCTTTCCCAACTGTGCCTGAATTTACTCCCACTATGATTTCAGGTTAAACAAAGGGAGTTGGCTAAAACCCCTTTGAAGACTAGCTTACCTATTCTAATGGAGAACATAATGAAAAGATCTGCCTACAGGTCCAAGTGCACAACAAAACTTTGAGGGTATGTCCATTAGTTTAAAACAATGAACAAAAATGCCTTGGTGTTAGAGGGAAGGGGCACACAGAACACATCAGTGTTCTACTTTCAACTAGATAGCTATCTGCAGTGCTGGTGACATTTTGCATGCAGAAGTGGGTAGGAAAATATAGTTCAGAAATGAACACCAAAAAAGTTCAGAGGTTCAGAGTCTTTCTGCAGGGGGAGGTATGAAAACATTGGAACTTATTAAAAAGGTGACCAGATAAAGGTGACTTATGTAATGAATGATATTGAGAAAATAAGTCACGAGCTCTCATTTAGTCTTTGCAATAGTGTCACTTGATGTAAGAGAATAAGGGGCATTTAATGAAAGACACCAGTTCTAACTGCTATTAAAGAAAGTACATTTTCTTTATTACCTTGTAAAAACCATTGCAACAAAATGTTCTTGAGGTTAAGGGTTTAGCAGGATTCCAAGCAGAAGTAGTTTTCATATGGGAACATTTGCAGTAATGCAGCAAGGCCTGATTTTGAAGGAAGATAAGCCTTCCTTCCTCTCCTTCCACTCCTCATGACTTAAATTAAGGCTTTGGAAGAAATTTTCACTTTGTGATTACAATTATTTAATTTAAATACCACTTACAATTTCTGCCAAAGGACTCTGTGTGTCTCATTATGGCCTGAAGTGGGGCAGTACTCCTGTTTATGTGGGACAAATTTGCCATGGATTTAGCTGTTCACTGAGTGATCAGGCCACTGTGTCTTATGAAGTTATCAGCTCTCAGAGGGGAGTTACTGACCTTTAGGTTTCACTCAGTAACTAAACATTTTTTGCTCCTAATCCAGCACAAAATGTGGCTTAAGAGGAACAATTTTCATTTTACATTTCAGCAAACCTAGGGACAGTGTGTCTTCCTTGAAAATTGTCAACAACTTTCCCATCCTGACAGAGATGTGCAAAACTGTTTGACCCTCCTCTTCTCCTTTCAAAAACAATTTTTTCCTCCAACGGTTTATCAGTTTAAAAGTACAAATTCCCAACTCTGAGTAATTCTGAGTTAAATAATCAAATGCAGACTTGTTAATAATGTATTTATATTCTCACAGATATGTATGTAGTTATGTATATACAAATGTGTATTCATATATATATATGTTCATTGAAATATATATACACACATAGTTACACAGAAATTTACCTTCTCTCTAGTTTCTTGCATGCCATTAATCAAGACAAAGAATTTATATTATATTTCAATGTCATCAATATGAAAAGTCACCTTATGATGCATTGACTTTGTAAGCATCTCCTCTGAACACAGGACTGCAGATGCCAAGTGTGGTTCTAGAAAGATAGGGTGTGCAGCATGAATTCAGTAATCTTTTTAAAAAATAAGTCTGTCCCAGAGGAAAAAATTATTTCTTTTGCAAAATCATCAGTGTCAAGAAACAAATGTTGTAAAGTGACAGTGACATAGATTATTTGTTTTGTGCTTTATTTTGAATGACTGTCTTTTAGTTTTTCTATTTCTCTACATGCCAGCTGAGATGGGGAAACTGGGCTTTTTGGAGTAACAGAATAAAAATAAACCTATTTTTTTCCTATTTTTTTTTAAAGCTACACACAATTACCTACAGAATTTGTACAACCAGAAAAAAATTACACACATGGAGTCATAAATACATGGAAGGAGCATCCATGTTTTCAGTTCATTTTGGGTTCAAGTCCTTGTTTCCCAGGTGGATGAAATTCTATGAGATCTAAAAATAGGGGGGTTGCTATTAAAACAAGCAAGTCTCAAGAAGCAAAACAGTTTAACAGTTGATATCTCTTTCCATAGCAAAAACACATACCTAGAGTGCCTATGTCTCCTTTCTAACAATGCAATGAGGTTTCAAAGTATGCTTACCATTCTCATAAATAGAGAGCAAGAAAAGATGTCGTGTTTTCTCTCTGCTCAGAGATATTATGACCTGATACTGCAGTAATGACTATTTGGTTAGCTTGGAAGGAAAATGTGAGCATGGAGAGCCTACAGATACAGGCAAGTACATCACTCAACCTCTTTCTGGAGCCCAGAGAGAGGACACTGGATAGGGCAAGTGAGTGGTGGAAGAGAGCGGTCTCAGGGAATTGTTTGTGGAGAAGGAACTGTGACTCCTGGCAGGCCTGTAGGACCTGTGGGCAGCTGGGAGGCCAAGGATCAGGGAGGCAGAGGAGCAGGGGTATCTGAAGAGCAGGAGGCTGGAGGGGTAAGTACCTTGCAGAAGGCTCCCATGTTCCCTGCCTTCTTTGACAACAGAAGCCCAGCAAGGGCCAGGAACAGACCACTGGGACCCAGCATGTCACCTTTCAACTCCATGTAATCAAACTTGGCTGGCTGGTGCTGGGGTGATGCTTGGGGGGACACAGACTGAGGGAACTACTCCCCCCATCTCCTGCCCAGGCAGTGAGGGTGTCCCAGCACAGGCTGGGTTGGGTGGCCTAGTTGCCCCCAGCCCTGTGCATCCTCCAGGAGACAGCTCCTCCTGCTGCTGCTGAGGAACACCCTGAGTCCTTTTGGGCCAGGAGCCGGGCAGGTGTCAGGTCTGACCCCATGCCCTGCTCCAGCCATGTCCCCACCTTACCCACCTGGCAGGAGAGACTGTGCTTTGGTTCTTCTCCTCACACGGCCACTCTCCCCTCCTCAGGTAGAACCTCATTTATCAAATGCAGTCTGGGCTGCTGCTATTTTAGTTTTAGCTTTTTTAAATTTTTTATTTAAAAAAAAAAAAGCAAACCTGCTCGATGTATTCTGTTCCATCTTTCTGCTTCCTTTTATAAAATATGACTTTCTGAACTGGTGTGGGCTATTTTTCAAAAATCACCTTTATTTTCTCTGTACCCACATCCCTCCATTTTCTCTCAAACTGAAAAAAAAAAAAAAAAAGTCATGCCAACCTCTTCTCACCTTTCATTTCTTTTATGAATTTCAAGAGAATAACTGAGTGGCCATGTGATTTGCTACCTGAAATTTACATGTGTGCAGGCAGTGCACCATGCCAGACACCCAACAGCATTACCTCCTACACAGCCACCCTGAAGCCTGATTTTTAGTGGCCAGGGGTTACTTCAAAAGCTTTCCAAAAATATTTCCGAGCATGAGCAGTCCATCTAGAAAGGTGGATTTTCATAAGGCTCTGAAATTCAATTCAGTGCTGAATTTAATAATTTGTACACATAGAATTACCATGCGTTGAGGTTTTGGAAGACCAAAAGCAGAGACAACTGTGATGATTACCCTCAGCCCCAGTAGGTTGGGTCATTGTGGAGTCACGCTGGAATCTTCTGAAGCAAAACAAAAGATTTGAACAGAACACAACAGATTTGAACTATTGAAGTTCCTGATCTTGTTTCACCTCAAATTCATGATGTAATAGCTAGACAATACAGGAGAGAAAAGATTAGGGCCTAGGGAATGGAAAGAAAAAGAAGAAAAAAATAATGATTGGCACAATCCTGTCTGCTTTATCAGCACCCGAGTCAAGGAGGACTGAGGGTGTTCTTGGATGTTTTATTTTTTCAAGAGCTTCAGAGTTTTCCAGGTTCAGTAATATGAAAATTACCAAGTTAGAGCTGATTTTGTGCTTTTCTGATGCCCAGTGATAATGAAAAAGGATGCATACAAATCCACAGGTGTTCAGACCCTTTGATACATCAGAAAAGGTTTTCC
This sequence comes from Myrmophylax atrothorax, assembly GCA_026770055.1. Taxonomy (NCBI): domain Eukaryota; kingdom Metazoa; phylum Chordata; class Aves; order Passeriformes; family Thamnophilidae; genus Myrmophylax; species Myrmophylax atrothorax. Next base: position 11,996,316 of record JAOXXN010000395.1, on the reverse strand, counting down.
CCATTTGCTCACTTTTTTAATAATTCTGCACATTTTTATTTAGACAAAGGACACATCAGTGGAATGCATGATGATGTAGTGTGAGCTAAGTTTATCCTGACAAAAGATGCATCAGTTTGATGTATTAAACCAGCACTGTCTTGGAGGCAGTGAATAATTAGTTTAACCTGGCAGTGAATAATATAAACTTAACCACAGAGATGGTTGGTGTTATCATCTTATGTTTCTGTAATGCAGTAAGGACACCAGGTTATCATGATTATAGCAGCAGGAGAGTTTGTAGAATGAGCTCATGTGTAAATAGTTGCTCAAAACCACTGTGAACATTTATGAGGCTCATTATTTTTCATTAATTATTTAACTGCAGGCTCCCATGTGGGCAGTGAAATCCTGCTGATTTACTACTTATCAGGAATAAATTGCCACATATCTTGGGGTTTTCATCCTTTTCCTTTTGTCATCATAAATAAACTAAACTAATAAGACTGTTTCATTCTGCATATTCAACTAACTGCTGGCAAGAGGCTTTTTGGCTAGTGACCTAATAAGAGACAAAATATAGGATAAGTGAAAAATTGTGTATTTTTATGAAGGCTCAGATTGTTTGCAATAGATCTGAGAACTCAGCAAGGGATCAGTATTCGCTTACATTTACAATGTATTTCTACAGCACCAGATTTTTGAAACTGCTCAGCAGCCACAATTAAAGCCAGATTTTTTTCTGAGGAGCAGTTTCAAATTTTCCAGATAACTGATGTTATTTTAGTACCTAAATGAGGACCAATAGCTAAATCCCCATTTTGGCACCACTCTCATTCTCAAAACTGCAGCTCAGCTGCCGTCTAACACTTCCTCTGCTACTTCCAGCAAGTCACTAAAGATGCCAATATTTCTACTGGAGACCACATATAGAAGTAAATCTTAATATCTTGATATAGCTTTCAG
>JAOXXN010000395.1:11939462-11982702 GCA_026770055.1 Myrmophylax atrothorax | reverse complement strand
CAGCTGGTTGCATATTTTGTGTGGTTCACTGTTGTGCTCCAGGTGAGAGAAAGATGACTTACTGGAGGGAATGGCTGCCTTCTGACAACTGGTTTTCCAGGGATGTCCAAGGAGAGTCAGAGGAAGCACTAGAGCAAAACCAAATGATTAACTTAACATTTACTCTCCATTTCAAACTTTTGTCGGCACTGGTTAGTCAGTTAACACTGGGAAAGCTTCAGTAACTAAAAGGAAAAGCACTCAAATTTAGGGTATATTTGCAATCATTTTGATCTTTGACAGATAATGTCAGCTTGCTTCTGCTATTATTATTCTATGTATTAAATTCAAAACTATAACATACCAAACTTTGCTACTCTCCAGCAGAGGATGTTTATGATACAGACTATGCAACATTAGGTATTTCACATATATATATGTATGTATGTATGTGTATATATATATATATATAAATAAATAAAAATATGTGTGTGTATATATATATATTAAAAATGTGTGTGTGTGTATATGTATATATCTCCAGATCTTTTTGTTGCCTGCAGAATTTCCCTCTAAAGCTGGAAAAATGCTCCTCAAATACCGATTGTGTAATGGACACAAAAGTTAAAACTCCATTGCTGGTAAAGAAATCAACATCCCACTAAAACTTTGAAGCTGTGCCTTATCACAAACTTGTTGTGAATTGCTATTATGGAAATTTTTAATATAGCAGATGTGGTTACTTACTACAGGAACCTGAAGGGAAGTTTTTGTGGCCTCCTAATAAAATTAATGTTTTTCTGATTAGCTTGGTTAACCAATTGGATAAAACTTCTGTGAGTCTATAAAAGAAATTGGATTTGTGAGGTATGAGCCATGACGGGAAAATGCCGTTGCTGCTCATTTCTTTCTTTAAGGGACTGTGATTGGAAATTTACAAATAATTTGGTTACTGAAATTGAGAGGGAAAACATGAGCTTATGTCTATTATATGATTACCTGAATTAAAACTACCTTCAAAAGTGCCATTTGAAAACAATGCTTTTAGAAAAAGTCATGTTTATTTCATGTTCCAAATGTTTTTCATGAAGATGGACACAATACTTTCAAAAATACTGCAGAATATTATCCAAAAAATTGGTCGTGCATCTGCACACTAAAACTCATCCAAATATCCTTTTATTTCTGCTTTATGTTGGGTTTGGGTTTTTTTCCCAGGACTGAGGCAAGTTTGTATTTTAAGTCTTTAACATATTTTTTCTAAACTAACTGAAAAGTTTTTCTATAAAACTATATCTCATGGAACACTGTTGCCTTCACAAAGCATTGTGCTTCAAAATTGCAACACATGTACGATGAAATGCCCTCCTCCCATCATAAATCTTGATTACCAAGACATTTTATTTTAAGTTTGTCCCCAAAGACTGAAGCAATAGGATTTATGTCCTTATGTAGAAGGTAAGCTGTGTTAGGAGGGGACTGCCCCTTTGTGGGTATTTGTGTAAGGCTTGTCCAAGGGAAAGATTTGGTTTCCATTAAAAAAAAAAAAAGTCCTTTAGTTCTCTTTCCAATGCCTCTTTCACAACTTATGCAGCATCTTTGTGTCACTGTGCTTAGGTTCTTGATGGTGATGTGTTATTCCGCCTTTTCCATTAATTAGCCCAGCTCCAGTTAACTTGGTGAGCTACATGGTGATAACATGAAGATTGTGTCTGTAGTCATAAGATGGAGTCAAACCATTTAAATAGGTTGGTGCTTTATTACAGACTCTGTTTCAGTCTAAGGAACATCTCATTAGTACATTAGTGCTAATTATCAGGATTGAACTGGAGAATGTAAATCACGAGTGCTGAGGTAAGGGGCAGTCATTGGTTTATCTGTTTCCATGTTGCAAATTACAGGATTCACTAAGTGTTACTGCTGTATATCAAAATGTTCCTGTAGTTGAAAGTCTTAGAGGAAAAGTTCAAAATTAACTAGAAAACAATAAGGGAAGGTTGATTTTTCCTACTTTTCTATTGGAAAAAAGATAGTAATTATTGTATATAACTCAAAAGCTTGCAAAACAATAGTTAATTTTTATATCTGTCCAAATATGGGGAAAAGCCAGTGGACAGATCTGGTAAAAAAATTATTATTGTGTTCATAATGAAGAGATAAGTCATCTGACTTTTCCAGGTTCAATGTGTCTAGTACATAGGATACAATTTAACTAGCAAAGAACAAACAGGGTGAATCAGCCCTTTTGCAACTTAAAATATAAACGTTACCCATCTGATTGCTATTCTTGAGAGTAATGTATACCTTCAAGTTAAGAAGAAAAGCATAACAATTGATGTAATATATCTACACAAAACACAATGTTCACTTTTTTAATTTCACAGGAAAAAAGGATGGAACCTGTAGTGAGCCAGAAAAAGTCCCAGCGCAATCATGGACCTTGTGGCAATACAAAACTTCTGTAGGATTTCAGTTAAGAGGAGTGAAAAAGGCAATTGTTTTTCACATAGACATGGTCCGAAGTATCCAGATAAGGCCTTCCTGGCATCCTCAATTAACTTTATTTTGTGCTGTTAATATTTTGTTTTTCAATATTCCTGTTGTGATTGGAGTCACTGGCAGGCATTGGGAAAAACTGAATGGGGAACAGGATTTTTTGGACAGATATTTTAGCATAAAATCATCTCCTGTTCAATCCAGACATCAGTTCTTTCTGCTACTGCAGACTTCCCTTGTAAGAACAAAAATCTCACCTTGACTCCTTCTGCCTCCCATTCCCCCACTGAAGCTGGAGGCTCCGTTGCCTTACAAGGCATTTAAAGGTATAAATATGGAATTCCTGTTTATGGAATTCAGTTGCTGAATGCTATAGCAAGGAGGACTGAAGATGTAGACAGTAAACCACAGCTATTTTGTGCTAGAATGAAGGAAATCTGGAATCAAATTCTTGGCTTCAACTACAAGAGAAAAAAATCACCTCCCCTGATTGCTAAAGAAAGACATGTCTTTTTGTCATTGGAGGATGTGACCTACAAACTGGGTCAGGGATGTACATGGATGCCATGTAACAGGACAGGTGAACAGAATATATATCCCGGACAAAATAATTACATCCTAGAGAAAGCCTGAGAGCATCTCATCACCAAAACCAATATTGCCTCCTGATTAGAACTTCCACATTGGCCAGCAATGAACATTTGGCTTCTACTGCCTACCTCAAGAGTGGGTACTCTAACTGTGACCTAGTGGAGAGGAGACTGTTTTATGTTGCTGATTGTGAAAATACATTTGGAAACACAACCTCAACGAGCCTGGTAGGTACGAGTTTGTGAGTTGACAAGGTTTGGCAGGTGCTTTGTGTTCAAGAGCATGACATTTAGTGGTGAACTGGTCCAGAAAAGTTACATTTGTTGTTAAAGATAACATTTTAGATGTTATATATAAGGACATAGATATAGATTTACATGTATAGATACAGAAGCCAAAAAAGGAGATTCAAACATGGTAGTCAAGCACTTCTACTCAAATGGTTTGACAAATTTAGATAAGCATAGTGGAAATAATCAAAACAATTATGTCAGATCATGGCTGCACTTGAAGCAGCTAGAATATAGGACAACTGAACTCTAACACTACCTTTTGTTTCTGCAGAGTAATTGCTTGTTTCAAATCAATCATATTTAACCACTGAAGAGGTATTAGTATGAACAGATTGAAATGTGTGATTAATAGACTAGCCAAAAGGCTTGAAACAGGGAGCTGATTATTCTTCTAGTGAATAAATGAGAGTTAACAGTGTTTTATAGTCAGACAGAGTGGATTATATTACAATAACATTAACATGGAAAGGACAGAAGAATTCTTCTTTGTTTCTCTCCCAGAGAGGAAATCAACTATGCTCACAAACTAGCAAAGAAAATACTGGGCCATTCATATTTTCATGTTAAAAAAAGAAAAAAAAATAGGCTGGATCCTTCCCTCATGTTGCCTTTAATCAAAGAGAAAAACTGGGTCTACTACAGGGTAACGTTATACAGCAATCTTGGTGTAATGATCCTCCCTGGCCTTAGAAGTCCTTGAATTTACCATCTACTGGTTTTTTTTTCTTCTTTCTTGTATTCCCTAATAAGCTAGAACTTCTCATTCTTTGATGAAAAGGAAGAAAGCCTGCAGAAATTGTGGTCTTTTGACATGAAATTAACACACAAGCTTATTCCTGCAGATCCTGTATGAGATAATTCTTTTTTTATCCACAGTTTTGAGAAAAAATGCTCTCTTGTCTAATTGCTAGACTTTTACCCTAGAGCTGCTGGTTCAGATTCCCTCATGTAAAATTGAAGATAACCTGTTTTGCAGTGCAAGCAAGTGTGCAGGTCACTACACCAGAAAAATAAAAAAGGAGAATTCACATTCCCAGTTTATACGAGGGAATATTGACCAGCCATACTAAGTCTTGGTGAATCCAAGTGAAGTCAAAATCATGTCTTCAGCTAGAGAAAATAACACCTCTTTTCCAAAGATCACTCTGTTTTTATAATTATTCTAAGATTATTACTGTTTTTTAAATCAGCTGTTATTAATCACATTTTTAGGGCAAATCTCCATGCCTGGGGAGATACAGAGAAGTTCCTTTTCTTACATCTCATTTTGACCAGACATTTGCTAGGCCTAGGACATGATGAGAACATGAGAAAGACAGGAATGAGGGGTGCAGCTGGTGTACTATCCCTCTAAGAGTGAGAGGAGGCTTTTTTCTATCTGCATGTATTCACATATGCATCTGCTTAGATATCTGACTGTTCTCATCCACCACATATGGAAAACTTGTATGTATTTGGCATGGTAGAGTCCAGTCTACCCTGATGGTAAGACTTCTGAAAGTTAAATCTTAAAATCTTCTCTATTAAATAGCTGGAATTCTTTTGAAGAAGGAGGTTTAGCACAGTTTCCTCTCAGAAGCAGGATTCTGATGAGCAGTTTTGTTTGAGGTCATAGGTGAATGCTTTTCTCGGAATAATAATGGTGAGATGTCTGCTACTTCATGAAAAATTAGGTGTACAGCACAGGTTGGAACTGGTTCAGTAAAATTCCAGCCTAGTGTATGTCAGAAAAGAGGAAAGAACAGATCTCAGCAGGATTTCTGTAACTTAACTTGATTTCATTAAATTATTTGATGGATAACTTCTAAGTGATCAGTTTAGACAGTTTGCTAAATAAATTGATTACCAGCAGAAAGCATATAATGTCAAAATTTCTACAGAAAATTTAGGTGAAATTCTTTACAAGTGTGGAGTCATGCATAAATTGGTCTTGCAGAGACACACTCTATTCAGAGAGGTGTGTGCCAAAGCAGGGTCTCCAGATGGACAGCAGAAAGATCTTTTCCACCTGGAGCACAGAAGGGAAAGTGAACCTGTTGCTGTTTATGACTCCTGATCAGGATTCACCTGGGGCCCTACAACTACATGTTGTTCTGGATCCTAGAGTGAGCTTAAAAATTTGTTCCCCACATATATTTCTTTTCCTGGGATTCCAGGCTAACTAGTGTTTTCAAAGCCTTCTTTTGGATTTTAATCCCTTCCTTAGTAATTTAAGGTATCAGGAAAGGATGGTAGTCAGGATAAAATAGAATATAATTTGTTATTCTGTGGTATTTTTCAAAGAAGGAATATAATTTCATAGCACTGTTCTTGGACATATCACTCCTCCAAAATGCAGGTAGAAAAACCAAGAAAGTCTTAGTCTTGTAAAACACTTTCCTGTGAGGTGGATACAACCATCTGTTTGAATAAGAACTGCTTGTAGTGTCCATTCCTGCACATGTATATTCTCTATTCTGAGTTCTCAGTTGGACTGAAGAGTAATGGCTACTTCTTGAGTAAAAGGCTTCTAAGGACTGAAATTTGTCTCAGCACAGAAAAGACCATTTAGAATCCCTGAGCTTGTTGAGCAAAGAAACCATTTTTACTTGCCTTTTTTTTTTTCCCAGCTTTGAGCATGTATTTCTTCTTAGTGGTAACTTTTTCCAACAAGCTGTGTTTCCTACCTGAAAGAAATCCTCTCTCTGTTACTAGGGTTACCAGAGGAATATTTAAAAAAAGAATAAAAAAAAATGTAGCAAGCAGCAGACCAGACCAGTACTCAGAAATTTCCAGGTCTGTTTTGCAATACAGAACCCAAGGGGTTTTGATAGCCTCTAAATTTGGCAAAATCAGCTTTCCCATCCCTCCCTAAATTTATTTTTTTGTCCTCTAACTATTTTTACTCCAAGTTTCCCTCTGTCTCTGTGGATATAGAGAAAAGATCTATGGATAGGAGTCTGGGAATAGGATAAGAAAGGCAAAAATTCCTGCAAAAAATTAATGTTATTTTTCTGAAAGCAAAGCCAAGAACCTAATACTGAACATGAACGTATATCAGCATAAATGTATGGGGACTATATAATCCTCTAATTCATGTTAATGAATAGGTCTAGTGTATTGTCTAATTCACAGACAAAACAAAAGCCTGTTATCTCACCTGCATTTCTTTAGTGCCTGCAATCCTGCAATGTTTTGCTGTCATGCTCAAGTTCATTAGGAAATGGGTAAAGACCTTGTTCCAGAGTGAAATAATAAAGCTGATGCCAGCTCTCTCAGGTTGCTTCAGGTACAGGCGTTAGTCTGGACGAATTTTATGGGTACCACATTCAACTCAAAGTAAGCATATGAAGTTGAGGAAGGCAGTCACATCCCTTCTTTAAGAACTTAGCTGCAGAAGTCACATGGTTATTCTTCCCTGTTCCCTGTGATAGTGGTGGAAAGCACAAAGTGGCTCAGTGCAAACAGACTAATGCTCAATTTAAACAGCTTTGTTATACTTCCTGGAGGCACCCACCTGTCTTCCATTATCTTAAAGGAAAACTGGGGATCTAAATCTCTTCATTAAGGTGTAAAACTGAAGTTAGACAGGAGCAGTAGTCCCCTTTTCCACTAGATTAGACTTTGGAGATGGATTTTTTGCTGAGTGCTATGGCTTCCTACAGCACTGCAGCTTGAAAGCTAGTATGCAGCAATGGCTGATTTGTTTAAAATTGTTGTATTTTTTTAATAAATAGTATCATCATTAGCTCTTACATTTAAGAAATCCACCAAGTCTCCTGAGACAATAAAAAAAGATGATGCAAATCAGAGTGGATGGCTATTTGGCTGATGTTTCTTTGTCCAGCTGGACAATACTTTGACTTGATTGAATATAAAAATCCGTAAGGCCTTAAACTCCTCAATGTAGTTCTAAATGTAAATTAAAATCTTCTTTGTGTGTTGTGTCATTATTTTATTGAAAGGATACATTCTACACTTATAATAAATTAATGGTTTTCAGATAAAGTTGGAAAAGTACTTTGTCTCTTCTTAGAAATTTGCTGGTTATATTTTCTGTGTTATTTCTGCCAAAGTTTGGAAGCATGAAGTGGAAAAAATACATGCATTTATTTTGCAATTTTGATTTACTATGTGACAGTTTTTAGACTTCAAAAGAAACGTTATCAACAACTTTTGCCTTCATATAAATTTAAAAATAGTTTCAACAGATGATGTAGTTTTATTTTAGAAGCTTTGCTGACATTATGACATCTTTAAAAAAAATCTTAAGTTTCTTTCACTGAAAGATATACAGGAAATCCATCACTACTCAATATCTCTGTAGGATTGTTGCTTGACTGGAGTCAAGTCCCCAGCTGCTGTGAGATTTAATAACACCCTGGTTGTGATATCATCCAATAGAAAAACCTTCTGGACAGCTGGAAGAATTCTTACACTAATGCTGTAATTAGATACATAGAATTGTCTTGGTACAGAAAATTATTTAAGGTCAGACAAAATACAATACACCACTTACCAGCCAAAGGTCAAAGAACTTGTTTCCAAATCTACCAGCCAGCTTTCTAGAAGAATTTTCTGGGAATCCTGGATCCTGGGCAGTTTGACTAAAGAGCTCATAGAGAAAGACAAAACTACAGCTTCCTGAAATTATTTCTCTTGTGCCACCATATTTATACCTTAAGTCAGTAGTTCAATGTTTTTCTCCTGGAGGGAAATAATTATCTTAATTTGGATCCCTCTGATAACAGACACTTTGAGATGGTGTTTTCTTTTTCTGAAAATACATATAAATACTCACAAGAAAATGCATGCAGAAATACACATTTGTGACCAGAAATATTGAAGGCACATCTACACACCTGGGTTGATTACACACATTTGATACCCAAACCTGCTCATTCCACAAGCTCCATAACAAGAAGAGGCCCTTTCAAGTACACCACACTTCGCAAAGATTGAAATTTGGACAATTTGATTCATTAGGTATTGAATTATTGATAGTTCTTTGTATACCTTTGATAAAAGTGTATTGATTCACACTAATGGAAGGTGCCATTTGGAATGTGAAGTCTTTTAAGACCAAAATAGTGTTACATAGCAATATTATTGACAAAACTGAATTTGGCACATGGATAAAAAATTGAATCAGAAGTCTTTGAATGATTGGAAAAACTGAAGCTGTAAACTTGGCAAAATTGTAATTATTTTTAGGAATTCAATCTATAAGTGTTTGATAAAAGAATTGGATCTAAATTTGTTCCTTTAAATTCAGAAGAACAGAGCTGCCTATATGTTAGTCAGATTTTAACTACCACACTAATCAGAAAGGAAGTTCTTCAAGCTTTTTATGCACTGCAGTATTATTTTTACTTAGTCAATAGCTACTTGAATGAATGTGAAATGAGTTAAAGTGATTTGGCTGCGATTCAGTAATGCATGGGAAATACTTAAGATGCAGTCAAGAAGGCTGAAATCAAAATTAATCCAAGTAAAACAAATACCTATCCCCATAAATAGCAGAAAATAGTAGAATAGTGAAGAAAAGTATGGGAGCAAAAGATTAACAGGGGAGCCTTGAAGCAGCTAGCAATTTTTTTTGTACAAGGTGTTGTACTCAGACTGAGGAATAAAGACTAAAATACAGCAGCATTTTAAAATTCATTTTTGTTTCTCTCTATGGAGAAAAAATAACTTCCCTCAGAGTTGAGGACAGAAAGCAGAGATTGAAGTGACAATGGTTGATTTCACAGAAGATGAATTGAAGAATTGTACCAAGAGACGTGATTAAGTAAAGAAGGTAGTTAAGTATGTTTCAGAAATATTGCACTGAGGATCAAAGTGAAATGTCAATGTTAAGTACACAAAACACAAAAAACTTCTGACGCATAGCCAGCATAATAGCCTGGTGAATTTGTTACATTGTTCATAATACGATGAGCAACATTTGGGGGTTGAGAAGATTCATCAAGATTCATTAATTTTTCATCAACCACTTGTATGCACCTTATCTCATGTGTGGTGTCCTTTCATTGAGATCATTACAGATTCCTGAGCAAACCCTGCCTTATTTGTGCTCCAAGTGCCACAGAAAATGCTTCTGAGAATTTGACTGAGTGGGAAGAGATGGTGACCCTGGACATTACAGGGAGAGTTATGGAGATAAACCTGGGCATTCTGTGTGGAAAACTTAGTGCTATAAACCCCAAATATCAGGGTTTCTTTTCTGACAGCTGCATAACATCGCAGCAGTTTTTTTCTTTTCCAATCTAAAAGCTGTCCAACTAAAAATGGAAATGATTTATGTTCTCCAAAAACCAGCTGGTTGACAGGCACTGCAGGAAGGAGCAGTAGGGCCCCAGTGTGCTATGGCACCTCTAAACTGATGGGAAGGAAAGGAGTGAGGTCACAGAAAGACTCCCTCTGGAGGGATCAGGTAGGTGTATCAAAAAGTTGAGGTATGCATGCCCAGACATGGAAGGGAGCTGGCCTGTGATTTTTGTTGAAATTAAAGAAGAAATGCACTAGCCCAAAGGGTATATATTTTCCTGATTTGTAACCCAGAGGTATGTGGTATAATGGATTATATATGTTCACCATACAGCAAGCAATCCAATATCTCTTTGTCACAGTGTATATGTATACTAGTTTTGGGAGGGTAAAAGTGTAAACTCACTGGAGTCCCTGATTTCCCTAGGTAATAGAGTTATTCAGAGAATATTAGTTGACAGCTACACCCACTTGCAGTCATCAATTCTGTAAGGGCTGGTATAGAAGTTTAAAATGCCAGTCTTCATCTCTTTCTCTCCCCTAAGTCTTCATTATAATGCATCTCACTATTTTTCAGAAACTTTCAGACTACTTTTTGGCAGATGTGACAGGCGGCTTTAACATTGATACCATCAGTGCTGTTCATCCTACTTCTTCTCACAATGATTCTTAGCACATATTAATTAACAGAAATAGGAAAGGTGCAATCAATTTATTTAATGTAGTTAATTAAAAAGAACTTGTGAGCGGCTATCAGATAAAATTTGGCTTGTGCAATTGCAATTCAACAAATTTTAATCAATTTTTTTTCTTTCTTAAATGTAAATGTGCTTTTCAATGTTTTTTTTTATTAACAAAATATTTAATGGCTCATAGGAGGGAGGCTTGAACAAATCGTATACAATTTATCAAAATATAAAGACACTGTAAATGTAGGACTTATGTTTTTCAAAGCTCATTGTTTAGACAGGAGGAGGAGCAAGGAGGGAGAAAAGGTTTTTAATGCTTGTAAGAACTGGATTACCTTATCCTTATGTTTGCTTACCTATTAGTAGCTACTACTAACATTTTAAAATATGGTTTATAAGATGAAGTTTTGAAATGTAACTCGCCATAGGTACAAACATGCCACAAGTTAATTAAATTACATATATGATTTTAAACAATTGAGCTAAATACAGATGCAGAGTTCAGTGGGACTCAATGAAATCCTTAGCATAGTAATTAGTTACCTCTCTGTGTGATACAACAGTAAAAAATTGGCTTTAAAAAGTGATCAGGCGATTCAAACTGTATTAGATCAAAGATAGTGCTAGGCAGATCAAGAAATACAGCTAAAATAAGAAGGTAGTTTATGAAAATGAATGCTTTAGCTAATCTTGTGTGGTAGTGCTAGAAGAAGGAGGTAGATGTTTGCTAATGATATCAGGGACTATTTCAGGACTTTGCAGTTTACCTGCAAGCAAACAGAGGTGGGAAATATATACTTCTATCCACCTAAAAGGAAAAGCAGCTTGGATTGTGTGTTTGTCATAAGAGCTCCTTGGGATTTCAGTGCAGTTCTCTGTTAAGAAAAATATTTGGAAAAAGCCTTCATCCTGGTAAAAAGATGCTTGTTTTAAAATTGTGCACCAGGGTCCCTGGTCTGCAATTAGCAGAGCTAACCTGGTTTATAACAACTAAGAACGTGGTCCATATATATATGGTACAATTATGATGTCTGTAATAACATAGTCTGCTTTAGACATGTTTTAGCTTAATAAAGCTAGGAAAGGAAATGCAGAAGTGTATTGCCATCACAGACTTGGAACTACTGAAGGAGTGTTATAGTCCTTGCATCATAAATATCTCTCATATACTAAGCTAATCCCTTTGGACTGATACAGTATGGAAAAATAAAAGGACCTTTTTGCATTTAGTTTGAAAACATTAAATACCATGAAAAAATACAGCATTAATGCTGAATTTTCTGTTTTTAGAGTCAACAAGTGAATTCTGTTTCTTAGAATCTATCCTGCTACTTTATTGCCTTTAGAAGCAATTTGGAAGTGTTAGGTGCATAATAGTCAATAAATCATGTAAGGAAAGAAGAAAAGCATCTTTGTTCTTTAACAAAAATGGTAAAGGCTGTAAAATGAGGGCATTTAAAAAAAGAAAAAGAACACCAGAAAATAATTACAGATTTAAGATCTGATGCTGTCAAACCACAATAATGTTAAAGAGAAAAATTATTCAAGTATGACTACCATAAACTGTTGATTTCAGAAACAGACCAAGGCTGTATTCACAATAGACTTCTTTCCACTTAAGTCTTATCTTCACATTTCGTTATGTCACTGATGAAATACAGCAGCTTATGCAACAGTCATCAGGAAAGCAACATTTTAATTGCAAGTAAATGCAAGTATGTTAAATCTAATCTCCAAAGAGCAAATATTTACCAGGAGTTTATGATCAGAGATAGACTTGTAGAATAAACAAAGTGTACAGTATCAGCTTGTCTACATATGTATTTGACTATTTTTTTTTTTCATTTAAAAAGCATTAGACTACTGAATTCAAGTACAGCACTGGCTCAATACAAAACTTCATTGCTCTCGTGCAATGCTAAGGACCACACACACAAAAAATGTATTATAAGATAGAAACATTTGTAAAAGAGCCTTCAGGATTTGAAGACTTTATGGGTTGTTGTAACATTTTAAATAAACTACATATGTATTTTGGCCTTTATTTCATTAGCTGTGATCTATGGTTTGTAGATGGCTATATCAATGCCATACTACTAAAAGAATTAACAGTTCTTTTAGTCATTCAAATAAGAAACAAAAAAAAATCTCCTTTTCAAGTTTGTTGAAAATTATATGACAAAATTATTAGTATTTTGCAGATAGATTTCAGTACTGACTAACATGTATCATACCCAGATGTTATACAGCACCTAACTTGAGAAAAAATTGACTATAAAAGCAGCATAAAGAGGATTAAGTTGTATATTTTAAGAAGTTAGGCTTAAATGTCTTGAAAAATCATAAACACTACACAAATTAAAATGACAGGAATTTGTCTTTCTGTATTTAAAATATTTAGAATAGAAGAAGCTCTACAGACAGCAGAAACTACATTTATCCTTAATAATGATCTCATAGGGTAATCACATGTTTTGGGAAAGAAAACTAGTTTTATAGTCCCTTCTGATTTACTGGATAATATTGAAAATGTACTATTAGAGGAATCAGCCTGAAAGTTTAAGAACTTAATGTTAACTGCTACAATGTATCTCAGTGAACACTTTAGGTAAACTCTTCTTCCAGGATGGAAAATTACAATTAAAAAGTTACAGTTATTTCTTTGGAAAAATATCTAACATCTTATCAATCTGCTATAGTTAAGACTATCATCAGACTGAATTCTTTCTAATCCAATTTGACATCCGAGGGATAGATGAATTAGGTTCCTACTACCATACTGTAAGGGAAATAACCTAAAATGCTAAATTAATTGAAAAACAATTTGGTAACTGGATTTGGTATTTGGTAACTGATGTAAGGAAAACACTCTGTCCTAAGATTTGGAAATGTAAAGTCACAGTATTTATGTTGTCTCATTTTCTTTGATCCTTGTACCTAAAACCCAATTATAGATGAGAATAAGTCAGTTTGAGAAGGAAACTGGTATAATTTGCATTTTCTTTATCAGCATGTCATTATTAATTTTCTTTCTCATTGGACTGATATTTTCCTTAATGCTAAAAAGTCTAAAATTCAGGCACAGGGAGTAAACAACTCTTAACAGCTTTTAACATCCACTCTCAGTATAAAAGAGTTGGATATTAATTTGCATGATGAAAGAAGAGAAGGTTTAAAAATAAATTATTGCAAAGTAATAGCATCCCAAGGTGACTATCCTCCTCTCTTGGATATGTTACATGATGACTATGCTGAATAGTGCTCCTTTCATTCAAAAGAGCACAAGACCTTTTAACTCTAAATTTTCCTTTCACTGCCGAATGCACTCCTTGGAACAGATCAGTGAGATGGCAGAATGTCTCAAGTTGTGCTCCTCCATTATAGCAGTGGCAGTTGTCCCTTTAGCAAGATGCAGTTCCAGCCACCTCTCAAGTACTGTCTCCAATATAGGAGCTGGTGCTGTTTTGCACAATTAGGTCCATAGTCACTGTGTGATACAGTCACTGGCAGTGTCCAGAGACTTTGTTAGAGCATGGGAGATCTATAAAACAGAACAGGACTAAAAGCCCAACATACAAGGACATTTCCCTTTTGAAAGCACATTGGTATTTGAGATCCATCTCTTTTGACTATGGGCAGTCATACCTCAAAGACCACAGTGTAACACACACATATTTTGCGCACATCTTGTTAAAAGAGTTAAAAACACCTGCCAGTTTCTTCACATTTGCCTCATCAGATTATCTGCCCCTGGTCACGAAAAAGGGGGTAATAGCTTTTTCAGGAGATAGAGGGAAGATATTTACCCTGCCAGTAATGCTGCTGCTGTGTGTAATGTGTCTTCTAGATCCCATTATGCAAGACTCCAGGTTGTGCTTACAACCCAGAAAGTGGTTTTAGGAAAAAGAAGTCAATAATGAATGTGTCAGGATCTCAGGACCTATGGTTTTGCTTCAGGGCAATAGTTTCATGATGATGTTCTCACAGTCAGTCAACAAATTGTGTTATTACACAATAGGCAGTTATCAAAATTGAGGAGATGTCTTTTGTTACACAGTCTGTTGACTATCCTGACTTAATGCCTGTGAGAGTTAATTTTTCACATTGTCTTCTTCTGCAATGACTTACTGTAAGTAGCAAGAAACGGGACTGTGAGATTTCTGCTTCTATCTGAATTATTGTAAGATCCAAATATAACCTAAAAATCCTCTCTGTTCTTAACTTACCTATTTCTAGATAAGATTCCTGTTCCATCTCATTAAAAATGCTGCTGCTTTCAGAAAACTGCCATACCTGCTCTGTGCAATCAGGCCATCATGCTGGTCAGTTGGCAAGAACAAACAAATGCTAAACAGACATTGGTGAGATCAGGAGGTTTTAGCAAGCTTCATTACTGCTAGTCCTTTTTCTCCTGCATCGTTAGTCACTTCCCACACTTCAGGTCCAGGCAGTGAATCAGTGGAGCTGGCTCTGAGCTGGAGTGTCTTGCTGGAATGGGATTCACCAAAGACACTGCCAGCACAGAGGCACCAGGCAGTCTGCTGGGGTCGCAGACTAAGGGTGGCAGTGGTTGTAGCACTGAATCAGTCATCCTTCTCTGTCAAGCGGTGTCACTTAAACCACACAAACTCCCAGATGATGAAAACCAGACTGCACTGCTTGAAGGCAGGTTCTGTTTGTCACTACTCTTTATCTCCACCTGCTGGGGTTATTCCAAACTTTCCCAACACCAACCTCTTTCCCAGAGCTGGAAGTACAAAAGCCATAGACATGATAAACAAGTGCCAGTGATGGTTTAACTAGAGATGCACAGAAAATTGTGGATATGGGCAAAAAAATTTGAAATGTTAGAATGTTGCAAACAGACTTTTTCTGAATCAATATATCATCTTGCACTTTAAAAGAAGTTTTGGTTTCTATCTTTATGTTTTTCTGTTGCATAGTAATAGAAATTGTAAGGATTTATAAAATGAATAAACCAATTCAAAGAAAAACATACTCAAAAGGCAAATTTATTTTTTTACACATTTGAGAGATATTCCAGTTTCCGTTTAAACACATCAAGACATAGCATTGTTAATTTTTAATTTAAATAATAAAAGATAATACCTCTTTATGGAGATGTGCAACACTTAAAAAACAATAGTGGAATCATAGAATGGTTTGGGGGAAAGACCTTAAAGCTCATCTGATTCCAAGCCCCCTGCCATGGCAGGGACACCATCCACTAGATGAGATTGCTCAGAGCTGGTCCTGAACGCTTCCAGGGATGCGATGTCAACAACTTCCCTGGGAAATGATATGTTAAGAAACTAATATGTTTCAAATCAATATATTCTTAACAATATGAAATTTTTGTCTGTATTTAAATAGATCTCCAAGCTTGGATAATTGGATGTACAGGAGTTTCAGCAACACTATTTAAATATAAGTAGGAGAAAGACTTTAATTCATTTATAGAATTTCTTTATTTCTTTAATGGGGATGTTGTGTGAAAAAATAACAAACTGAAAGAATAAATTTTTCACATACTTTGACAGCGAGATATCCGTGGTTTATTTATCTCTTATACAAAAGTATTTTCCATTGCATAGGCTCAGTGCTTTTGAATTTTCCATCTCCTTTGCTCCTGCATTTTTTAAAATACTGTTGTATCATTGCAGTAGAAGATAGCTGTTATGAGACATGATGTTCACAGAAGAACTGATTAGTTTTGAGGGCAGGAATGAAGAATATCCTTCATTCCAAGCTTCATATTTGCAATTAGTTTATTGCTGTGGAATTAACACCAATAGGTTCAATACTGCCTGCTGGCTGGAGAGGTCCAAGTTTTCTACTTAATGAACCCAGGCCCTAAGCACTAGGCTATTGTACAGAATCACTGCAGGCAATATCATATTGTCCTTATTGTGCTTTCAGTTTGACAGGATGTGAGTGGCAAGTATGAGAAGTGCTCTAACTACACAATGAAGGGCTCTTATCCTTGTTGGTTCTTCCATCTGCTGGGGTATTTAGGGGCAGCACAGCTGGAATTATGATTAAGGATGTAGGTAAGTCCAGAGCTGGAAAAATGATGGCAGGACTAAATGTATGGATTTCCAAAGTCTAGAAACATTGCAAAACAACTATGGTGAATAACATGTTTTCGTCACATAAATACTATTGGTTATATATGGTCTCAGTCCCATAGGAAGTGACCCGAGTTTGGCTCCCAGACTGTTGCAGAGTGTTGACCTTGGTTTGGGGTTTGGTTTTATTTGTTTGTTTGTTTGTTTGTTTTTTAAATCTTGCTTAATAGGAGAGATGTGAGCATACAAGCTGAAATAAAAGAGGTTTGCTTAAGATAAGAGCTATGTCTTTGCTAAGGAGGCAGAAAGTTCAGAATATGGAACCTGATTAAGATATCAGCATTAATGAAGAGATGAATATATATTTTTAGGAAAGAAAGAAGGAAAATGTTGTCAACTTTTTCATCTTGTCAAAAAACCCAAGAAAAACTTGCATAGCTGGAAAGACTAGAAATTAGCAGGAAATGGAAGATATCCTTTTCTCTAGAGTTACAATATGGATTCACTCAGACATTAGGGTTCAGGAGTTCTTATCAAAATTTTTTATCTCTCGATGTGAATCCGTAGTGGACTAAACTCTTTAGAATACCTGTTCAGCTAATACAGAATAAATTATATCAATCAATCAAGTTTCCGTGCTCAGGAAATGCATAATACTATAGCATTCATGTATGAGATATGTAAGTGTATTTTTCATAGCACATCATTAATACACTACAGAAGATTTCATTTTGTTATGATGTATCATTTAAAAAAGGGAATCTGGAGTGTGATGCTACAGAAATTCTATTAACTTAGATGTATTCACAACTATACAATGCTTGGAATCTTCAGAAAGACATGTTCAAATAAGTGCAAAAGTTTCCATTTAAACCACTTTATCCTATATAAAATAAGCTCCTAGTTATATAAAAATAAAGAAGGCATATTTAAATATATAGATATTTAGAATTTCTAATAAACTCTGATGTTATAGACTTCTTTTATGGGGCACTATAAGGTACATATTTTGTTTACAAACTTATTCAACTACTGTAGGAGTTTTAGTAATATTATTAGTTTGAACATATGGCCTCTGTAGTTTAGTCCTTCCTTTTTTACAAAGTTGGACATTCAATGTGTCAATTTTTTTCATAACTGAAAATTGGATGCATACTTGATTAAAAATCAGAGGATGTGTTGGGTTTCCTGAACTTAGGCATCTCTGCTTAAGTTTTGAGGTGTTTCATGCCTGGTCTCCATTTGACTCTCTAGATATGTTGTTGTGTCTCTGGTGTCTTGCACCCTGCCAGAAGATCAGATCCTACAGATGATTTAGAGACTCTTTCATGGTGCTGGGTGCTCATGTTTAGGCAGCTGAAGTCACTGCTGAGTGCATTGTTAGGCCATCAAACAAGGAAGGATTCAGTTTAATATAGCTACACTTAGGGGATTATGTGTAATCTAAGCTCCTTGTACAGTCCAGAGAGATCAGTCACTCAGTTCAGTTGCCTAGATATAGTCACCTACTGTCAGCATGAAATGCTTTAGGATGTCTCACCTGACTTCTACATTTTGTTCTAGAAGAACATGTGTTCTCTGGGAGTCTTATCTATCAGTCCTCCATGGATAGAAAGAAAAAAAGAAAGAAAAAGAAGGCAAGAACAGACTTCTGACTGTGCTAGACACGTACACACACATGAACACTCATGCACACATGCATGTGTAAACCTATGGATATGTGTGCATGTATGTTTGTGTGAGTATTTGAAGTCATCATTAATACAGGAAAGCATTTACCGTTTAGAAACAGAAATAAACACTGTCAAATCATTCAGGATATGTGGAAGCATTGGCCCTGTGTCAGTGTTGTGGAGCTATTCATTTTGCCTCTATCCTAAGCTCTTTGTTGAATAAATGTCTTCTGTTTCTACAAGGAACTAAAGACCACTTAGCTAACTGAGATCTACAACATTTGTGTATTTTTTCTGTACTGTGTTTATTAGAAGCATTTTAGTGACAGGCATAAGTTTATCACTTGCTACTCATACTATAGTGCTCATTAATGTTTAGTACTAGTATTTTTGTGTTTCATTGTAACTTATATTGGGGAAAAAAAGGAAATTTGTTTCAGTAACTGTACAGATCTAAAACTGCAGATAAGAATATCTGGCATGTCTGAAGAAGATAGATATTGACTAGACCTAAGGTTTGCAGTATTGAAGCAGAAATGAGAGTAACTTTGCTGAAAAGTAATCCAGAAAAGGCAGATACAGCAAGACTTATAACCTATCCTTAAACTATGCACATACACAAGTTTACAATAGGAAGGTTTTGCTGCCCCATTTGTGTACAGGTAGTATTGACATAATTTTTTATTTCCAGACCAGGAAACTTTACTGAGAAATAGAAAAAAAAAAATGACATTTTGGATCAATATGTGACAAATGGAAATTGCCTGCAGCTTATCAACCTTGTATTCTTTCCTTTATCAAATACAGGAAAATATTCTTTTCCATGATTAGGTTATTGTCTTTACTTCCTTGCTTTACTACAGTGCAATCTTGCTGTAGATATTAAAGGTGACAGGAACATAAGGAAGATAGTAGTAAGGAAGCAGTAAATGGAGACAGTATTACTTGTTAAAGCACAGTTACACTTGTGTGGAAGAAAAAAAAGAAACCTACAACATATCTTTGAGAGGGTGCTGAGAACTAAAATTTATCTCTCTACTGAAAATCACAGGCTCTATAGACAGATACTGATTTTATGTCAGAGTAAATTCTCTATCCCTTTCCGTCTCAACACCTCCGTATTTCACAGGATACTTTTCTTTCTCGTTTCCCTGGCCTGAAAGTACTTTACCATCTCTCTGCCTCTCTTTTGCCTTCCTCTAATTACATCTCTTCTACTCCACTGTCACCAAGTTTTCTTTCAAAGTTGATCTAATTGATACATATCTAACTAAACTCTGAGTCATTGGTCTCTACTAGTATCTAGTTTTTCAAGTTATTTCAGACCTAAAAAAGGGGCTGTGTGTCTGAAAGCATGTCTAATTTCCCCAGCCACACCAGGTGGTAGAATAAAAGTACTGTGTCTGCCTGCAGACCTTCTCTTGCTTTGTTAGAGGCCTCCTATGGAGCACAGGTGTGAGTTCAGAATTCCCTCTACTTGAACCTGAAGTGCTGGGGAGCAATTTTTTGACAAAGTATTATGACTCATTAGTGACTCAGAAACTGAGCTGGCTCAGGCAATCCCTGGGGGATTTATATCAAGGCATTCAATACGATTGATTCACCTAGTACAAAAGCAAGAAGTTCCTTATGGTACCTCACAACCCTAAGAATGGCTTCTGAACTTGTCATCTCATATGGCTCTGTTATGACTCTTGCTTGAGGTTGTTGGTGTTCCCTTATATACCAGCTTCCCATTCTCAAATTGGTTCTGAGGTACAGAAACTGCAGAGAGAATTAAAAAAAAAACAAACAACAAAAACCAACAAACAAAAAACCCCAACACAACAACAAAAAACTCCAACAGCAATAAAATCTAAGCCTTTGAAATTGTCAAAAGTAAACTTGTTACAGTTCTTTGGGACCTACTGTAGAACCTTCTAAGAAAAAAAAAAGAAAAATGGTAAGGAATTTAAATTAAAAAAATAAAATAAGGACTACACAATGTTCTTGCTCTTCTTTCCACAGCATTAGGGAAGAAAATATTTATCAAAGCCTAAATATTTTTGGGGTTATTTTAGATTCCATCTGAATATCATAACTTATTTAGGAAAGTGCTTATTTTGCAGGGAAAAACCTGAGAAACCAGCTATAAACCAGGGGAATAGTTTTACTTTACCTTAGTAGTGAACCTCTTTAGGTTGCTAGTAAAAAAGAAAAAAAAATGCATATTTGTGCTAAAGAGGTAGAATAATACTCATCCATTTCTACTTAAAGGAACAATTATTAGTATAGAAGCCCAAGCTAAGGGTTTTTGCATTTCCACAATATTTACACCACAACAAGAGCAGACTGTCTGCAAGTCTAGGGCCTCTTGTGAATCCTCTCCATCCTCATAAACTGGCTGTGGTTTGTCTGTAGAACTCTACTGTACATCCAATGTAAGTGTGTTCCTGAGAAATGCAGGAACAGAAATACTGCTAAATAAGCTCTAAAGGGCTCGCCTAAAGAAAAGAAACATGATCACCATTTCACAATTTCATTCCTTCTATGAATTTCACCTCTGCAATATATAGGCTGACTTTTTTGAAAGACTTTTAGTTGAAAGGGTTTCAAACATAAAATTTCTTCTCTTATTTTGACAATAGTAAGTGGACTTATAGCTAGATTTTAAAATAGATGGCTGTCAATTTGTCTGTACAGATATGTATACTTTATGCATTTGTCCATGCAAATGAGAAAATATGAATAAAATTCATAAGCCTTCATAGGGCTCAATGTACATTGGAGAGCCATTGAATTAGTATGAATCCTATGAAAGTACACATATATATGTGTATATATGGGTTCTGCTGTAACTTTAGCAGTACATAGGCACCAAGGTTTTCATCAGAACTTAAAATCAGACAGATCTAGTTGAGACTAAAGCTATAGCAAAATAAGACAATAATAAGATGTTGAAATCATTGACAAAACTGACACTGATTTCAAACCAAATATAATCTGTTTATATTATTGGGGTTTTTTATTGCTGTGCCTTTTAAAAGTAATTTTTAATTTAGAAAACGGTAATGAAAAGATTAGCATTTTCTACGTAAAAAATGTACAAAAAAATTTTCTCACTCAGGTTGCTCCAAGGTTAACTTTATTGTGTTGGTCTTATGCCTTCTTGAGAGTACCCCGTGTTTTTATGGTAAGGTGTTCTTTTTCAGAGATGGTCCATATTTCTAGTCACTATATCATTGCCCTAATTCCCCATGCCAAAGTTAAATTTGATGTTTCAGGTGCTCAACACTCCATTGAGAGCAAACATTTTAATCCCTTGGCACCTCTGAAAATCAGATCATAATTTTAGTTTAAGCAAATTCAATTAGGAATAACAAAATAAAAAATAGCTATAAAATAATGAAGATTTTGACAATATTCTTTGAAGACTGAGATGTTGGAAAATATGATGCTGCTCCATCCATGTATGCTTGCGTTAATGAAATAATGTGCTGATTATCTGCGTAATGAGAACTCCTGTGAGGATGGAGAGGGAAAATAAAATGACACACTTTTGTAGACTTTTGAAACAAAGTCTGCAGCTTTTGGCTCAGCATTTATTTTTCAAACAAATCTGCAATAGTAATTTCCATTCTGAATGACCTGCCAAAGCAATGTCATTATTGGCAGCATTTCAATATATATTGAACACTGATGTTTAATTAATATTTCATTAATTTAAATTTTTTTATACTCAAAACCAGAATCTGGAAGATTATTTTACTGTGGTAGCTGCAGAAAATATTACACATGTCTGAGTTTTTGAGGTCATATGATACACACTCAGACACCATAGTGACCTGTAGTTTTGGAATGTAAAAATGAACTGTATAATTATTTTACAAGTGGTAAATGGTGGGAAACTTTACTGAAATGATCCAAAAAAATATAATCAGCCATACAGACAGACAAGCAGTGAAGGGAAGGCAGTTACTAACCCAAATATAATGGTTCTTTATTCAAAAGCATTCAGACTATAGTAAGTGTGTAAATGAATTGCCATAATATGTGACTTGTTGTAAGAGTACTTAATTTCCTCCTATGAAATGGAGAGATTTATTTTTACAACTTCAACTTAATTTCAATATGGAAAGTTTTTACTCAAAGACAGTTACATTTTTCAGCAAATTGTAATTTATTTTTGAGGGGTTTTGTCCATACTCTCTACTCCTAGTAAAAATTTCTGCTTCTCAGATTCTACATGACGTAAATAACAAACTACAACCTATTGTGTTCATATGCAAACACACACTTAAGGAAGTCTTGAACTTTTTACTTCTACATACTATCACAGTGTAAATGCTACAGTATATTTGAATTACTTGCTTTACTCTTGCATAGGTACTCTTTGGATTCTTGTACCTAAAGCATAAGGTGCAGAGTTACATTTAAGGGTTTTTTTTCTCCTGCCACTGACAAGGGGAAAAGTAATGTTATAAAATACTAGTAGTTACACAGTTTGATTTATTATAGTTCACTGAGAGACAAGAAAGATGGTCATGTGCAGGGCTTCACCATAAATGTGTTTCTCCTTATTCCTGTCATCTTTCTACTGAATTTCACTGATTTGAATTTCTGAATTCCATTTTGTTTTCAGTATAAGAAAATTTGAACAGTTCAACTTGATTTTAGCACAAACCCCAAGCTTCATATCAAACATTTGTAAGGCTTTACCTTTGGTGTCAAATGTCAGGCAATCTGGCATTAGATTACACACTGGGCTGTGCTCCATACATATACACATTCACTACAAATAATACTATTCCCTCCACTTTATAGGAAATTGCAGAATTTCCCTTTTTTATAAACAAAAGCTGAATTTTGCAGTGGCAAACCCAGAATTAGCAGGGGCTAGAATGCAGCCAGGTTACAAGAATTTATTTTTTCAATAATTTTAAAGGCAAATTAAATAAACGTGTTCAGATATTTCCATGAATCTGAGAGATTCTTTGAGAAACAATTTTCACTCTGAGTTAATTAGTAAAGATCCAGATTAGGAAATTTATTTTGTATACCCAGCAATTTGAACAGCTGCTGAGCAGTGCACTCAGAAGTAAGAATAATGATCTCTGCCACTTTTTTAAACTGTTTTTTTCCTACTCCTTCTTCTTTGTTTTAATAAGTAAACCTTGTCCACCATAATTCAGAATCTAGATTACATAGAGTGGGATCCTAAAATATTTCACAAGTCTGGAGGGAGAAGGGAAAGTTAATTTTTTAATAATGTTTCAGATGCCAGAGAAGAGTAGAACATGAGGAAGAATGGAATGGAAAATTAATGGCATTACAGTAGTTTTGAAGAAGAGGTTAGGGAAAAATACATTAATTTTTTAAAACAAAGTGTTCTCATGTGTTAGAAAAATTTTTTCTGCTCCCCACTCTATCGTTTTTGAATAAAGTATTAAGAAAATTAGACTCATCACTGTTGCAGATTTGACAGTTTTAACCAGGAAACCTTTCTTGCCTGAGAGCTCTAATTGCAGCAAATTGCACTTTTATATATGGTAAAAAACTTGAACAAGTTGCCTAGAGAGGTAGTGGATTTGCCATCCCTGGAAATGTTCAAGGTCAGGTTGGACCAGGCTTTGAACAACCTGCTCCAGTTGAAGATGTCCCTGCGCATTGCAGGGTGGGTTGGACTAGACCACCTTTAGAGGTCCCTTTTAACCCAAACTATTATGTGATCTTGTGACATACATATTTTTGCTGTCATGTCTTGCATTTCTCCGTGTTAGCCTACTTTGCCTACCCTCAAAAATTACCCCTAAAAGTGACAATTGAGAATGAATTGCCAGAAATAGAAGATGCCTTAAATGCTCGCTCTGAATAATGTGCTGTGTTGTTGGTGAACTGGTCACCACAATGCTTATAGTTTTGGTGGGGGTTTATGAAGTGTTTTACAAAATATGAAAACATGAATATCAAGATTTCTTTTTTTTTCCCCGGAAAATGAGTAATAGATTGATTGGTTTGAAAAAGAATATTCATTACAAATGATTAAAAAAATAGCTATATTGTTTTTGAAAAAAACCCCATCATGTTTTTTTGCTTATACTTGCTTGCTTTCTGTGTGTGGTCTGGACATGTACTTGTGAAGGTCCAGAAGCCAGTGGTGTGTTCTATGTAAAGCACAGGTACTGTCACGGGCTTTAGTTCCTAGTGCTCCCCACTAAGAATTCATAGAGGGGTACTAGCAGCCTTGGTATGTGCTCTGAGCCTTGGCCTTAGTGATATAATCAGCAAAAAAACTTTTTCCTAGGACTTCATCAAATGTGGGAAAAAAATTCCTATTGTTATCACTATTGATACATTCATTTGGTTGAGAATAAATTACCTGTCACCATTACTATTAATTTAACACACATATCTACCTACCTTTACCGATATCTAAGACCTATAGGATCTCAGCATTTATGCCACTTTGCTCCTTTAAAAGAGAATAATTTAATCTTTGTGTGTGTGTGTGTGTGTGTGTGTGTGTGTGTGTGTCTTAGCTTGGTCTTCCTGGTATTGTGATGCAGTGCTTCCTAGCACAAGCAACTCAATATTGTCATGTGCCAGAAAAAAACAAACAACAAAACCAAAATATTGGCAATAGCAGCAGTAGCAGCTGGAAAAGGAGCTAAAAATAAGTTTATTACTGTATAAGTAAATGACCTGCACACAGAGGCTGTGCTGATAGTGGTTCTGACAAAATTCTTCCTCAGACAGATACCACTTAACCTGTTTTGTACTGTTTAACATTCTTTTTGTTCTTATTTGGACCTTTTCTAGTTCTAATAAATGCTTTTGAGGTGTATATCAAGCACATTGCATTTTGTTTTGTTCTCTGTCTTTTCTAATATTTTAAAATATTTTTCTTTTGCGTACTACGATGACATTTTTTATGGGATGATCTGCCATACAATCAGGCTTTACTCCTGAACTGCAATATTCTGCTTAATAACAATAATTTTTTGTTGCAGTTGCAATTTCTATTTTTATGTGCATCATTTCCTGTTTATCTGTGTTACATTTCATCTATAATATCTGCATTGCATTTCCTCTGTAACTCAGGTGCCCTGTCACTGAGTATTTCTATGGATTTCTTCATAGTTTGGCCTCATTCTTACTACACTTACTACCTTCTTGGTGTCATCACCAAACCGTAACTTTGCAGGTCAGGTCATTTTCCCAGACCTTTTAGGAATATGGTTAACAGCAAAGGGATAGTGGTATTTCCCCTCAAGGGAAGAAAATAGCCATTGAATTCCAGCTTCTGTTTCCTACCCTTCAATCTGTCCATTGCAGTGGTAACATTTAGTTTTGGGGTTTTTTTGTTGGTCATTCTTTTATGAAGGTGTGCCTTCACAATATATTTTGATATACTGAAGAACTGCCTAACTTGTTCTAATTTCCCACATGGGGATTGAGTAGTTCACACTCAGTCTAAGTTTTGCAGTGTTAACAATATCAGCATTAACTTGTATTAAGGATTTTCTCGTGTCACACAGCCCAAACACTCTTCACAATGGAGGCTTCTTTGAGCATTTTTTGTCACTAAGAGTCTTAAACATGATCACAACAAAAATGGCAGGAAATCTAACACTGTGTTTTGCCTTCCCCAGTTTTAAGTCATATCTAGTTTAGGCTCCCTTAATTCCTTTTCCAGCTTCCTACAGATTCCTATTTCCTCAATGGCCCAGAATTCTGGTGTAGGTCATCTGCCAGACTGAACACAACTCTCGTCTCTGTATGTCCCCCTCAATTGCTGAATTAGGCTGGGTTTGCTTAGCTGGAGTGGTGGCAGCAGGGCAAGGACACATTGTTTTATGGCCACTTGACCTTTCCTGTTCATATTTGCAAAACCAGAAGCGTACAGAAGGAAATCAGCATCTATCTTTGTAAATTACTGTACAGGATAGGAAACTCTAGATAATTCCTGTTTCCCACCTTTTTTTTACAGTTCCTTGCCACTAGCCTCCCTTTTCATATCTCCTTCTCAGCCCAGTCACTTTCATTTCCACAATACTATTCTGGTGTTCCTTTTCCCTCTGCGTCCCTATTGTTAAAAACTATTAAACCTTTGTTATGTTAAACTAACACACACAACTTCCCCAAAGCCTCTTTGCTCACTTCATTTCTATTTTATTACCTTTTTTTTGTGCTCATAGATGTTAGCACCTCTGCAACAGTCTGCCTTTTGGCACTTTTTTGTAGTTTCTTTTGCTCTAAGGAAGAGGGGGTCTGAAGAACTCCCCCATTACCAAGACTAATACGAGAAGTTATTATGTATGACCAAGTCGACTGACATATTGGCTGTCTGGGGAGTTGGAAAGGAAAAAGCCAATTTGAAGTTATATTAAAGAGAAAATTAATTTGAAGATTCCAGTATGGATTAAAAGTAAAGACTGGAAAATTAATTTACTTGGATTAGAAGTAATTGTTGTAAAAAAGAAGGTATTTCTGAGAGGAAACCTTTGTTTACTTTAGGCTAATGAGTTTAAAACTTCATTAAAACTTCATTATGATTAATTTTTAAACAGAGATTAGAAATTCCTGGCTAAAGAAAAACATACCACACCAGAAAATATCAAGCAATATCTGAAAAGGCACTAAGTTCCTATTCCATCCACTCACTGAAATCAGAATTGGTAATTAGATTCTGCTCAGATAGGAGCCACTTGAAATTAGAGACTGCACAGGGACATTGCCCTCTGACAGCGTTACTTTTGCAAACAAAGATGGGAATTTGGTCTGTAAGTGAATAAATAATCCTTATGAACATACACTGTTATATGATCTCTCTGCAAAATACACTGCTTAAAAGATTCTCATACTTGCAGCCTTGTCAAAGTATGGAAAAAAAACACCAAAAGAACGTCCAGTAAGGACCTCTGCAATGGACTGCTGAATTTGGTGAGATGGGACACTCAGCACTTCTTTGATGAAACTTTCTGTAGATGTAATGAAATTTTAACATGCAACTTCATAGGATATAGAATCATCCAAGTGTGAAACCACTTGTAATTAGTGATCTGTATGGAAAAGAGAGTTTGTTCCTGTCAGGAAGCAACAGTCAGACAAGGCAAACTGCATCTCTCCTTGGGGCGGAAATTACTGGGCAAAAGTTGCTGATGAATAATTTAGATCAGCTGAAGACATTTTAGAAGATGGAATAACAACACGGCTTTGTGACAAGAAAGAACTTTAAAGATTTACAGTTGATTAAATCACTTTATATTTGCATATGATGATTTTAACATGTATATGCACGTGTTTATATTGATCTTGCATATTGTGTGCTATGTCTGAGTATACTAACACAGGATAAGTGCATGTGTGTGCACACAGTTCTACCTCTTTTAATATGATTCATGGTAGCTTGACAGCAGATCTCACAATTACTGTGATGAAGCAATATGAAAGAAAGAAAAAAACCAGCCTTTGTCTCCAGCTTTGGTGAAATCTTTGGCTCATTTGCTACACATAGAATTGATCACTTGTGAAGCCAAAGTCCATCTGTTGGTCCAGAATGGTGCATATCTGCACCAAAATCTCACGTTTATATCTCCCAGCCCGGGATTTGTGTTTGTGATATCCCAGGCAAGTCAAACGTATCAGTATTCAAGCATCTGACAGCAATGAGTTAACTTGGAATAGCCATGAGAATAATGCAGAGAAGCATAGAGTAGACACCTACGCTTTAAGTACCACTAGCTATAAAGTGAGTTTAGTTATATGGTATGTCAGTAGAAATGTCCATGGTGTAACAGCACAACCAATTCCATTCAAAATACCTGCTTGTTTAGTTCAAGATAACTTTTTACATTTCTGTGAAACCTAAAGGATAACTATTATGACTTTCCAAAAATTTTAACGAGATTTTGAACATACTCAGGGTTCAACATATAGTATAAAATTTACACTTTGGTAGTACTCATTTAAAAACAATGAGTCCTACCCATGTACCCTAAAGTGTATCATTTGTTGTTGCTGCAAATCCTGAGCAAAATGAAGTAGCTAGAGCAGAACAATTCCCAGAAACTAGCTGACATCTTGATAATGGTGGTAGCTGAAGGGGAAAGAAAACCAGTGCTATTGCTCGTTTCCTGGAGGGAGAAAAAAAGAAAACAAAAGAATACTAAAATAGTGTGATGAGTATTAAAAAGTAAGCCATGTTGTGATGAAGCATCTAAAGAACTGTGTCAAGGAATGGAATGTTAAAAAAGTTAATTTAACGAGGTACTTGGCAATTCTTTTTTTTTTGAAGGTGAGAAACTTGTAGAGCAAATAGGATTTAATGTAGCCTTGCCTTATGGCGTCTGTTAACAAGTAATTGTTGCAGATAAAATCCCACCTTCTACTAGAATAGAAATTAGTATTAACTGTTTCTTAAGTTAGAACAAGGCTTTCTCAGAAACAAAAGAAACAATTGAATGCAACTTTAATGGGACAGTGTTTACCCTTGGAACACCATGGGATATGAAGTCTCTTTCTGTCGCTTTGAGTTAATTGCACATAAAAGACTGCAGGAGATGGTGT
Source organism: Myrmophylax atrothorax (assembly GCA_026770055.1). Classification (NCBI taxonomy): domain Eukaryota; kingdom Metazoa; phylum Chordata; class Aves; order Passeriformes; family Thamnophilidae; genus Myrmophylax; species Myrmophylax atrothorax. The sequence continues at coordinate 11,954,116 of JAOXXN010000395.1, read as the reverse complement.
TTGTTTAAGATTGTTGCTGGCATTGCAGTAAGAGATGCCACTCCTAATTAAACTGGAACACGTAATTCTGCACAGAAAACTGGTGATGCCAACAGAGATCCTGACACATCTTGGGGGGATAAATGTTAGAAGTAAGAAGACACAAACAAAAGCAGCAAATACATGAAAGAATTCTAATTAATATAAAAGAGATTTCCAAGAATACATTTTCTGAAATAGCTACAATTTTACTTACCTTGGGTTAAAAAGTCGATTTGTTTGACCTCACATTTAAGTAGATCTGAACATTCTTGGCTAGATTCAGCTTTGGTGAAATGACATAGATTTCATAAGAAATCAATAAAGGAAGTGATTTTTGTCCTTTAGGCATCTGTGAATGAACGTCCAAAATCATCATCAAAATTTGCTCGTGCAAACCCAACAACCAGTAATGTTATTTTAAGAAAAATATACATGTACTTCAGCCTACAGCATATAAAGAAGGATCTTTGGTAGTTAATATTAAATCAAAGGGCAAAATTGAGAATTAAACTAGGTTGAATCTAGTCTGAAAGCAACATATTAACTTTCATATCAAAATGTTTTCTTTTGGAAATAAAGAAAAAGAAGGATGAACATAAAATTTCTTCTTCAATTCTATGACCATTATGCCATATATTTTTAAGAGAAAATACATTCCTTCACCCAAATAAGAAAAATGACCCTCCTCCTCCTGAAAAATTTAGCAGATCAGAAGTTGCCCTTGTACATCAATAAATTACTTGAGTGTAAAAAGTGCAGTATAAAGGAAACATAAACATAAAACTCATTTCATAAAATTACTTCAACACATCAGTGGAGAATTTTGTTTCTCACAAGAGTTCAGAAACTAGTCTCCAAATTTTATCAAGGTTGGATCAAATTCACTGTCATCAAAAACTTTCATGATTTCCTAAAGCATGCAGGAAAATTAATTAGCAATATAGAAAGGTACAAATAAAAATACGCAAGAAAAACCATTTAGATGTAAGAAAAAACAATCCTTATTTTTCTGTAGAGGGAAAATTGTTTGGATATGTCATCTCAGAATGTCATCTGTTCCTGGAACTCATTTAACTGCTAAATTTAGTAAATGTACAGCAAAATTCAATCTAAGCTTGCCTCCTACAACTCAGTCTTTCCTTCACAGTCTCTCTGTACCAGATATTTCCCTCTTACACCTGGTGTAAGCTCCTCGGAATAAGGTCACTGTGCGCCTGGACTCTAATCTGTTTGGTTTCCATGAAGCAACATTTTCATTAACTAAAACATCTAATTAACATAATCCAAGTTGCCATTCCATGTTGACAAGTTGACAATCCACTTCGAGGATTAGTAAAAGAAAATACACTGCTAAATTCATGTCAACTCTAAAAAACCATTAAATGATTGTTTTCTCTGTAATTTGCAAATGGTGGTTATCTAGTTCACCACTTTCCATACTAATACCACTATAATATAAAAGAAAAGGGAAATTATCCCTTATGTGTTGTTAGAACTGCTTGTGTATTATTCATACTGTGTGTGCTACTCTTCTAAAAGGCTAATCATGAAACAGTATTAATTCCAGCTAAACTTTTTGATAGGGCATACTTTTAAGGGGGTATTAAATCTTGTAGGTTTTCCTCATGCCCCACGTCCCCACCATTAGCCAGTATTATGCACTGTGCCAACATAAAGTCAGGGTAAAATGTGCCTTATAAACCATTTCACCTTGACAAATAACAAATGCATTTCAATAATGTTCCATTTATAATCAGAGATTTTCTACCTTCTGACTTTCCAGCTCCTATTACATGACAGTGACCTAGAGTTCAGTCCCACAGACACTTTGTCCCTTTATGGAGCTGCCATCATCCCAGCTGGGGCCTGCATGTCTTGCAGATCCATCTTTATTTAGCTTCATTCATTAGTATATGGTGAACAGAGCTTTCTGTGCTGAGGTGGATTTTGTCCTTTTCTATCAGTATTATTGGTTGCTCTTCCACATCTTGCCTATATTTATTGAGCACTAAACTTCTGAAACAAAGAGACTTGATGAGAGTTCTAAAGATCCTTTACAAAATACAGAATTTAGCAAGTTACCTCTGCACGCAGCTTTGAAAGTTCCAGGTTGAACCTGCCAAGAATCCTGAAATTCTACTAGTCCTTTCAGTAAGAACCGCTCAAATTACTTTGTTCTGTGGGTCAGTGTCTTATCATCATTCTTCTCCTCACAAAAATCTGTGAGAACAAATACATCAGAAAGCATGTTTTTAAAGTATTTTTTAAGTATGTTTTAATCTACTCCCTGACCAGCCACGCTGAGAACGGAATTCTGGAGCTGTTTAACTCGATTTTGAGAATGTCCTGTGAAAAGCCTGTTCCCATTTCTATCCAGACCTAGGCAGAGTTAAAAAAAAAAATCAACTCTGTAAAGTGTCAAAAAAAGAAAGAGAAAAACTTCACTGTGATAATGCTCATTATGAAATCAGTGGGGCCCTTACCATTTCATGGGCCCTGCGAGGGTGCCTTTGCTTCCTTCAGTGCCCATTAGAAACAAGTGATAGCCAAATGAATTCACTCATTATTGTGCTTGTAATAGGTGGAAAAAAGGAAGAAGAAATAAAAATAACAGGCCCATTTTGTAAAAAAATTAGAAGTTTTCAGCTCTACTACTATATGGCTCTCAGAATATGGTGGCAAAACACAAGAATCCTAATTCTTTAAACATTTAATATTGCTGAAATAAATAACCATGCAGTACAATCTAAATAACAGTAGTAAAAAAGAGCAACAAATACAAATGTGTGTACATGTGTGCAATTAATGTCTCTGCCAGTTTCTCAAGAATTGCAATGTGAAATTTCATGTTATAAGAATAAATTTTCCCTATGGACAAACAAATTTACTCACAATCTAAGTTTAAAAATTAAAAGATGCTGTAAGACTGTCTTCTACAGGACTAATCACTGGCAAAATTAAACCACAAGCCTGTATCTCTTGAAAATACTGTTTCTGTGGCAAAATACAGTTGTTATTTAATTTATATTGTTTTGAGATTTCTCTTGAAAACAGCTTCTATATTCCTCAAGAATTTATGTGCATTTCCTAAATAAATGAATGCACGTAATCAGAAATATCTTTTCTCATGAGCCAATCACCATGTTTTTAAGAGTGGTCACAGACAGAGAAAGGAAGGGGTAGAGTTGAATCACCACACACTAACAGCAGACATGAAAAAATTTGTGCAAACAGACTGGTTAAAATTCACTCTTTGGAGGTTTGCAGAATATATTATAGTCAGCATCTTAATGGCTTCTGCTTTAGGTACTTTACAATACAGCACAATATATATCAGTGAGGCAGGAAAAATGTTAATAATGGACACATATATACAGAATTAATTTCTCAAGGGACAAGTCTGTTCAGCCCAGCATACTCAGACATTTTTCCTTCTAGACTTCAGCTAATTAATGTAGTGCAATTTAAGAAAAGGTGGAAGGGATCATATTGATAAGTGTCAATAGAGTACATTCAAAACATCTATTATTTCTCTTCTGTGTCCTTGGAGGCCTGAAAGAAAACCCAAGTCCAGCAATCACTTATAGCTAATTGCCAAGCAGAAGGCAATGAAAAAAAATATTAAAACCCCTCCTCTCTTGTGTTGTTATTTTATCTGTATTCCCTTCCCCCACTCTCAATCTATCAGAAGCATGTAGAGAACCATGACTTACTTTTTATTCTATTAATTATAAAATTGTTTCTTTAGGAGTTGGATCATCATCTCATCCATTTAGACATTGGAAGAATTATTATTTTTAAGTGAGTGCTTTGTTGTCTGATTGAAGGATGCCACTGAATGCCCGGATTGCAATAAGCATCCTTCATTCTCAATGGTTTCAAGTAGAAAACACTTTACAAAACTGGGACATCTGGGAACAAAGAACTGCATAGTTGCTCAAAATCTTTCTACAAACTCAGATGCAATGAAAAAAAGAAACTTTACTTGAGATCTAACATCTAGATTTGTTTTTTTCCAAGGTTAAAGAGTCTCCTTTTGTCCTTTACTCTTGCTGTGGAGATTTGTAATGCTTTTTGTTTAATTAAGTGACAGAATAAATTGACCAAGGCGATCAGGAAGTGTTTTGATCCAGATTATTGGAATGGAAACTATACTCCCAGCTTTCCCAGTAACTTGTACGCCAGCATCCTTCTCCATTAGATCTGACAACTACAATTTGCTCTGGACCTCGTGATGCAGCTTGTCACTACCAACAGGCCAGTATGTACATGGCCAGGGGTTACAACATACTGATTCATTAGGCTACAACCACAAATCTGCCACTTCAGAGAAAAGGCCCATCCATCTCTCTACATTTAGCTGTCATTCCTACCATGAATGTAATGCTATTACTGAGACAGCCAAGTCCATTGCTCATGCCAGATGTTGTTAGGAATTCAATCCATCCTATCTCTGAACACTAGTCCCTTCAAACAACAAGAGGTTGAGTGAATTACATATTGAGTGGTGAGGTTTTTTGGCATTTAATTATCCAGCTGAAAGGAACATGCTTAATTGTTACTGCAGTTACTGGTCAGTGACTAAATAGAGGAATTTTCTGAAGTGATGGTGGAGAACTGGCAGCTGAATAAATGCTTCACAGCACTGCAATGGCTACGATAAAAAATCTATATGTCTTTACTGAATAATACCTCTCATTGGGTAAAATCAATGTGTCTTATTTCATTTTTAAGTGAAAAACCCATGTCAATATTTCAATAGGGCAAATTCATGTTGCTCAACCTTCTGCTATCCAGTTTTGTCCCTTCAAGGAGGATCATTGCCATGGTGTACAAAGGGAGAAGCACAGTGCCAGTTATTCATACTCTCAGATATCTGTGCCTCCTTATCCGGGGAAATGTCTGTGGGACTGCTGTGTTCAACAAAAAGGGTTCATAACACCCTTGGAGATGAGCTGGCTCTACAGAAGTCCAGAGACAGCAGTCATCTCTGCTTAGGTCTGTAAGGCTGGAAACCCCAAGACCATCTCTTCACATACCACTTCAAAGCAGAACTCTGAAACTGAAATGAAGTTAAGCCTCATCCTTTCATTAGGCTGATTAAAACTGCCCACTTTGCAGAAATAGTCTTGTCCTTCTGTAGTTGGCTTAAGCTGAAGAAAGAAATATTATGAATATATGTGATATTTTCAGTCTAGCTAATAATGCTGTGTAATCTCCATGAATGTGCGATCCTGTAATATGCCCAGCTACATTTCAACAATAAAGGCTTGAGAGAATTGCACAAGGGCTTAATTTCCCTATGTGAAGCCTCCTCCTTATTGTTAAATGCAATGCAGCTGAAAAGTCAAGAGTTTATTCCCCTAGATTTTAACTGGGAAATAAGACACATTCACCAGGATAGAAACAGGATAAAGCTGACATTTTCTGAGAGTAAACATGGACACTGCCTTTGGTTTGTTTTCTGTCATTTTTTCTTTTTTAATCTGGCTTAATGATATAGTCTGGAATCTAAGAAGTCCTCATCGCATTCATTCACTAACAAGTAAGTGATGTTTTGTTCATTTACCAACTTTACTTTGCTTCCACATAGAAAAAAATTATTGGTGATCTTTGTATTCCTTTGATGAGGCCAGTTTGTCTAATATTGTTGAATTGACTGTATTTAAAGGAGAAAAACAAATGCTCAAACTGACTACCACTGATGGTTTTTTGAAAGTATTTGAACTAACCTTATACTATATTTAGTGATAATTTATCACATCTTATCAGAGTTTAGGCTGAAGAAGACCAAGAAGCTTGTGCAAGGTTTTTTTTCGCAGTTATGTGTAATTACTTGCAAGGACAATGTTTTATAACTTGATCTAGTCTAGGAAAGTACTTTTTTCTGCTCCTACTCTTTATTTGTTGAGACTAACGGCCTTCAAAACTGAAGGATCCCAATTAGCAGCAATATGTGGCTCTACTAGATTGGCACTCTTGCACATTCAGACCTAGACTTGAATAATTTCACAGATTCCAGTGGATGTCACTCATTAGCACAGAGAATGCTATTCTTTCTTCTACCTTAACACTCTCAGAATCTTTATACAAACAATAGCATTGCAGTCAGCTGTGTCTGCTACACTTGTCCTAATTTTACTCTCCTAATTTTTCTCATCCTAAAGACAAAGCAATAACTGTTTGAGGCTGGCCGCATCTGGGGGCTCTGGTTGCTGTATGTCAGTTTGCTACAGCTTTGTAAATACTAAAACTTGACAACTGAGTCACAAGTCCCCTGCTAACTATTAAGAGGTAACCTGATGACAGCCTGATACCTGAAAAAGAGTGGGAACAGGTATTAATATAGTTCACTATTTAGGGTTAATAATCCATTTATACAGTGCCTTTTGCAAGGCCTGATTTTGTAAGCGGGAAAGCAGCCTTAAACTCCTTTGACTTTAATGAGGTTTAGACCCATCAGGTGCTGAGCCATGACAGCTTTGTGCTCTACATAATACAGTCTGCAGTGCTAAATTTTATATTTTGGTTTTAAAACTCCATACCAAACATCACAGCACTTTAAAATATTTTGTATAAATTACATAACCACAACTCCAGAATGAAGTGCACACAACCATCTCCATTGCTTCCTCAGTTTACGAAGTACAGTAATGATATCCAGTAGGATCTGACCTGGAGTCTGGCTTCACTGAAGCTTACAGAGATAGTTGCACATTTGATATTTAAGGTAGAGACAGTCACAGTAAGAATTCCAGCTCACAGCAAAAAAAAAAAAAAATAAAAAGGGAATGAAGGAGCCTAAAAATTGTGTTATCACTTACAGTCCCTATGAATCTATGTACAAGGTTTCAGCTTCTTTTTCCAGTTGTTATTATCCAGTCATTAGATCTGGTTGGAAGTTAATGTGCAATGTTGTATTACTTACTGCTTTGGAATGCAGATAATTAATACAATGACCTTTATGGTTTTCCCAAATAAATATATATTCTTATATATAAGTATATATAAATACAATTGTATTTATGTATTTATTTATCATCTTTAGCTGATTTAAGTGAAATAGGAATTGTAAGACCTTTCATTGCAAGGCAACGTAAATGCTCCACAGAGCTCTCCTGTTTGTATGCAGCTTGGTTTGCTTGGTTTATTACATTTTGAGACCTAAGTATTGAACAAAGTATTGCATACATAAGAAGTACCACTAATAAGTGGTTACCTGTTATGAAAGGTATATTTGAAGAATTATCAATGTTACATTTTTTAGAATACCAGAATCATGGTATGTTTTCCATTAAATGTTTCATTTCTCCCTCAGTACTTTTCATGCAGGATGATTATTACAAACAAAGCCTATTATTGACTGTTTCTTCAATTTCTGGGCTTAGTAGCTGTCTTCAAGTGTGCAATTTTTGTGCAAAATCTGTTTTCTGTCTGGTACCATACCAGCCATTCTGTTAGCAATTCACAAACATTTGGAAATAATAATTCCCACAAGAAGCAGAAATCTAATCAAGTTCCTTCAATGTAATATGAATGGGAGAGATATATAGGCAAATCAGATAACAAGCCATAGCTAGAATCTAATCATGATTTATGAAAATTATAATACTGAAGGGAGAGGGGATTACCTTAACCTGTGAATAGATTTAAGAATATAGGTCTTATTAGTTTTCATAGGGACAAGATTTTCTATGTTTCATATGTGTTTTAGGCATTCTCACATCCAATAAACTATCTACAAATTATCCACTCTATTTTCAAATATAAGTATGAATTAACTGATAATAGTGTCATTTGCAACCTTCAGGAGGCGTGAAATTTAAATTTTAAAATAAGAAAATTGATGATTAGCCATACAGTTTTTTATTGCTGGGATAGTTTCTATAAACTTTTCTAAAGAAAATTGGACTAATCTGATCAACACTGAGTAGCTTTCAGGATATAAAAAGGAGGACCTTTTTTTTTAAGAGGCAACATCAGGTATTTACTCATTCAGTCTTTTTTTATTCCTTGTAAAACTTCACTTGCTGGCTACCAGGAAAAAACACTTGACCTCTATTGATTCTTGAAGATGAGGCTATAGAGAAATTTATCCTGTCATATCTGTAGTTGATACTAAGGAATGATTTCTGAGGAAACTGAGGAGCACTTTGGCCTATTTCTTAAAACCAGTATGGAAACCAACATTATGTCTGAAATATAACAAGAGACTTTGCCTATTGTGGGATGTGTGGATGAATGTCCCCTCTGTAGGAACACATGGCAATCCAGATCCAGCAGAACTCCAAATCATGCCTTGAACTTTGGTCATTCAATAGGTTTTGTGAAATGCTTACACTCTTTCAGGATCAAGGCTGTAGTCTGATACAATGCTCTGCAGTGAATGGAGAATTTAATTGGCTTTGAAGATTCAGATTGTTCTGTAAGCACAGTCAACACTGGTATTATGTGTATTCAATAATCTGACTATTCTTTGGGTACTTGGGACTTACTGAATGAAATCTGTCCCTGTCCATGACTGCTGGGGTAAGCAAGAGAGGGAAGACATATTTTGTGAAAGAGTGCTATCAAAAATTATTTCTCCTGGCCATCTACCAGATCTCTATGTAACTAATAGAAAAAAATCTATTTAATCAAGCATTGAAATTTGCACCTCAAATCACATCAAAAGTAGAATGTCTGTTCAGTAAACTTGTTTTAGCTGTTTGACTTTTGAATATTTGGTTTATTTTCTTTTTATTGCAAAGTGCAGGGGCTAATGTTCCAGCTATTAGTTAGAAATAGGTCAGTGCATGAAGACATAAGTGAGAAAAATAGGTACTTAACCTCAGTCCAATAGTTATGAGTTAAGGTGGGAAAATTGGATTTGTATACTCCATAATAATACCACTTGGTGTTAACCATGATGTCAGTTTAATACTAAGCCACTTGTCACTTCATTAAGGCTGCAGTAGGAATATAAGTATTGGTTTTCCATAGCCTGACAGCAGCAGTGTGGCAATTAAAACACACTTGTGGTGGAAAAAGTCTGTATTTTCTTTTTGCTAGAGAGTTCATATTAGCAAGAAATTGTGGGAAAAAGAGCAGGAGGGTGGGTGGGTAACAAGTGAGACTGAGGGCACAAAGGAAAGAAACCTTTCAGAGAATTTGCAAGGAGTGAGAAAATATATTCAAATATATTCAAGGTAGCAGTGGCTAAATGGCTACAGCCCAGATGACAGGACTGCAAATGGTTCCCTTGGAAACATCCTTCTATTCAGAGAAGTGGAAGAGTGTAACTGGCTTTTAGGTCATGCAGACCATCTTTCCACTAATGCAAAACTGTAGCTGAAAGACATGAAATAATTAATATAATCTAAAATTAATGAATAGATAAACATAAACATTTCCCACTTTAAATCCCAAAGTCTTGTATCATAGGATGCAGTTTATTCTGCCCTCCCTGCTTGGTGCTGTACTTCACATAAAATTAGAACATAAAGGCTGTTTTGAGTTAGGACCTCCTTTGTGTATCTGGGGGTTCACATTAACACAGGCTCAAAAACTCTCTCTCTTCCTCTGATTTGTGGACTGTACCAAATACATCCTTTTTATGACTACCAGCTACAGTGCGTAGGTATTCATAATAGAGAAATCTAAAATTCATCTCAGATTGTATGTTTCTCAATTTGGCCCTGCACATATATTTAAAAGAGGATTATAACACTTTCTAGAGAAAATTGCAAGCTGAGAGAGCAGAAAACCCCTTGCACTTGCTGAGGCAAATTTGCTTTGAGCAATCTTTCAACTTTCTCTTCAGGGCTCTATAAATGCACATCAGTTCTGAATGAAATGCTACTCACTGAAGAGGATATTTATTGAAAATTAATTCTATCGTCTTCAGTCAAACATTACTGATAATCAAAAATATTTCCTACATGATATATACCTTTTTTTTCCTGACAAGTCACTGTTATTGGCTTAGTTTTATTGTTTCTGAAGTAGAACATTTATGGCTGTCAGACTGGATTTATAGTCACTGTGAAAACTGCAGAAAAAGAACTTTTCTGACTTATAGATCACATTAAGAACCATTCTCTGAGTCCAGCAGAGGGGAGAAAAATTAGATTTGACTCTCTCATATGCTGCATGTATAGCATAAGTTTTTCTAGACAGGATGAGGTACCTGAGGAATAGGCTAAGTTAGCCACTATGGAATTATTTGTGCATGTGTCTGGATAGTTGCAGCAGACACCCAGATTGGGCCAGGCACCTTCCAGCATCATTGCTGGGTGAGATCTTATTCTTCAGAACCTGTAATATCATTATATTTTTTCATTTTGAGTTTTTATGTCCTATTGTAGCTATGTAGACTGAAGGAAGATTGTTTTCCACTGCATTATATGACTTTGTTGAATTCTCACTTGACTTCCTAAAATTTTTTTTCATATTCAAATTATCAACAAACCAGGCCTCACTTCTACTGCCTTTACTGTATGTATTCATGAGCAGGTGATTCACCAAGAACAGAAAACACCTGTTCTTCCTTCAGAGTGCTATGACTTTGATTTTTCTTGCTTAAGTACATTGACTTGAGTGATTATTTATCTTGGCTCAGCAAAGCTCTCTATCGATACAAAATTCATCCAGAGCATATTGCAAAGCAGAAGGGAAAATTCCAATTATAGTATCTCTTTCACCAGTTTCTTCTCCCCATCACCACTTGACAACCACTAGCTTCCAGATCTAATTATTTTTCATGAGCAGTGAATGGTGTATGGGCAGCAAAACACAACATCAATAAAGCCAGTGATACAATTACCACTGTCTTCTATGAAGGCCAAACTTTCATTATTTTGTGGATATTTATGAGGCAAAGATCCATCAAAAGCTAAATGTCGTTTAAGTTAAACAATATGGTTGGTACAAGATACTTACCGCAATTCAGTAAAAAGTGACAGCTTCATTCATGTTTCAAATGTGTTAAGATGGTAAATTAGCGGTTCAAAATGACAAATAAAGGTAAATATAATACCTGGAAGAGAAGAAGGTTCCCAGTGGTTCCCAGGGTGAAACAGAAAGGACTTATGCTGATGTCTCTCTTGCCATAGTCCATGAGAAATGTGCGGTGTCCACAGTGATCTAAGATTTCCTGGCCTGTCTTCTCTGCAGCTACTTGTGTCCAGTCTTCATCTTAGTTTGCTCAGCTGCTTTAATGCAACTGTGTGACAACACTTTGTAGACTGAATAAATGATCTGATCTGAGATTGTTTTTGAGGGACAAAGTACAGAGCAGGAGGGAAGAAAAGTAACCAAGGAGAGGAATACCTAAGTGGATCCCTCCTATAAAATGGAATTTCATCCTGACACAAAAGCAGCATTCTGTAAATATATGGCAAGCTAAAAAAGGGAGAATCACTTGCTAATGAAGTTGCAGGATTGCACAGCTGAATAATGCTCATGATCTAGAAAGGTCTTTCCCGTGCTGGCAATGAGAAAGGTCAAATGTGGTGCCATTTAAAGTTAAGATGGCTTCACAGTGAAAAAAAGATGATTTTAATACTGAGCCAGTTAGAGAACAGATTTTCTTTTCTCACACTGTGACTTAATATAAGCATTTGTAGATTCTTGCTGGGTGAAATCTTAAATTCCATCTAAATGAAACATTCATCTACTTGACAGTTTGTGGTGAATAGCAGCTTCTGTTTTCTGTCAGTATGAATTATGCATGTTTGGAAAAAAGCTTCCAAATTTCAATTAGTGAATCTTAATTTTCTTTCTTAGACCAGATGGACTTTGTTAACAAAAGGATTGTATCTATATCTAATGGAACCTCAAATTGTTTTAATCAATTTCAATTGAGATAAATATTTGAAGCATTAAACCTGTCTCCACTATTTTTTTTAACAAAGTCATTCTGGATATCAACAGCACACTGCTCAGTTTATTACTTTTTTATCCAATTAGAAAGCAGAATCCCCATGCACTAATTGGCAAGTACATAAAAGAATCTACATGTTGCTTAAGCAGCAGAGACGCAAGGAAGTTTAATTAACTTGTAACAGGCAATTTGTAACTAATTACATTTAGTGTTAGATGGGTGCTGGTTTACTGGCTTAGAGGGGGGGAGATTCTTGTATGACTTATTCCAAGTCCAAAAATAGATAAAATATTTTTCCTACAGTAATGCCATAAGTCTTAATACTAAATATTTTACAGCCTTTTTGACCTGGTTAATGTCTTTGAAACACAACAGTACTGTACATGTTGGGAACTCTAGGTGTGCACCTATTCTCATTTCAATGAACAGGAGTCAAATACTTTTTCTCAGACTATGCATTTTTAACTACGCAGTTCTGTTAGTTCAGCTTGTTCAGTAACCTCAATTCCTTCAGCAGTTCTTCCTCTTGCATGTGAAATACCATTTAGCAAATGTGTATGAAGTCATTAAACACGCTTATATTAGCAAAAAATATGACTATGCTTTCCTTAAAAACAGGGACAATTTTGAAGGATCTGTCATATTTAATTTGTTGAAATTTTGTTAAATAACAGAATTTTAATTTGTTTTATTTTCCAGAATTCATTCAGCAGATACTTGTGATGATTTTGCATGTTCTTCAATGGCCAGAATAAAGAAGCATTTGCTTTGATTGGATATATACTTTTAACCTATAACTTGATGGTCCTTCTTAGTTTTACACAGAGTAACCCTTAAAATGATACTTAAGCGTGAATTTTTAAATTTAAACATTAAAGTTCTTCATTCATTCATTGCTGAGAAATATATTTTGTTTGTTATGGGCAAGTGCAAAAATTAATATTTTTATAACAACATTTGTATGTGTATGTATAAGTGAACAGATAAACATTTACTGCATTCTTTTGGTAAAACTGCACAGGGCTTTAGTACTGGCTCAAAGAGGTGCACTAATTCTCATATTCACTCATGATCTCAGCAAAATACTTTGTGAATTCAATACATCTCTCTCTATGCATTTCCATCACATAGCTAAGTCTATGAAACACACGAATGTCAAAGCAGAGAAATTAAAAATTGAATAATAATGATTACAGACATATCTTCTAAAAGTAGCCCCTCAGGAAAAGAAATTAGACTTACTGAGAGTTGCTTTAACTATAACTGTGTTATATGGTACCTATTAACTACATTCATGAGATAGTTCCCTTCAGCCCCACTGAAAGAGTATGTAGCAACTGAATAGGGATATTTGCGTTGCCAAGCCTGGCCATTTTTAGGCTCCCTATGCAGTTAACAGAGAATGTTACATTTAGAGGCAATTCAAAGCATTGAAGTAGGAATCCATAATTGCTGCCTAATACAGGTATTCTGAATAGCCTCTTGAAAATATCCAGCTCTCTTCACAACTTAGGGAACCTAATTGCTGAGGTCAAGCTCCTAAGTCAAGGGATGTGATTTTTATCACTTACTCCTAACAACTACACACTGTGGCAAATACTGCAGTCAACAGGTGATAGAAAGCTTTCTCTGGCTGCACAGCAGATGTTAGATCATTATTTCTCATCAGGAGAATGGGAAAACCAGAACGAAATAATGTTCTGTTAGACATGTAGGTCATCTTTATAATATATATTTTATATATGCTTGTACAATAAATCAGTAACTGCATCTTCCCTCTCAGTTTGTCATGGCTGCATGGTTGACTTTAGTTGCTTAATGGGTTTGTTGCCCAGACTAGTAAAATGTTTTTGTTTATGGTGAGAAAAATTCTCCAATCCTTTTTGAAGATTTATAACATCTGTTACAGTTTGGGATTCTATGGAAAGACATTAATGGATGCCCAGCATGAATTCCAGTTAAGTATCATTTTGTGTAAACAGAAATGTGACAAAAATAAAAGTAACACCAGCAGCAACACATCTATTTGAAAAGCTAATGCAAACTACAAGTACTTTAGGACAGTAATTTAGGCTATTTTTCAACATTTCCGGTTTGACACATAACCATATAAGATATGTCAGAAGCTTGATCCACTTGATGTGATGTATACCAGCCCTTTCTTTAGGGAGAACAAAACCATGAAGCACAATCTTTCAAGGTCTGGGGCGCAGTGAAAGGCACAGTGTGCACTGTTAATTGTGATACATTGCTTCTCTCCTCTGGAAACATGTTCTGAATGTCTTAAAGTATTAACCACCCTTTTATTTGCTCAGTATATATCACCTCAGAAATAAAAACTGATCCAAAGTCACTGATGAAGAATACATCTCATTCTGAACTGGCATATCAAACGGTAGTCTCCCTCTGAGCGTGCTGTTGTAACAGAAGCAATTACAAGTTGCACAGCCCCAGTAGGTACAACCTAGTCACAAGTAAGTGTACTCATGTGTGTGGCCAGTCACTCATTGAATGACTTAGGTTTGCTGGCTTAGACACAGTTTTGTGAAAATATGGATCTACTGCCTTTATGCTCCTCAGTTACACATAGGGATATGGAGACTCATCTGTGGAACTCAAGTTCTAGTTCTTTGTTGACTTATGACTTGCTGCATCTGTCTGTGCTTATGTGTCCTAAGAGTAAGTTGTTTAAAATATGTTATAAACTGTTTGTGAGAAAGCATTTCTAATAATTTTTATCTCCAGATCATAGCACTCTTTGTCTTATAGG
>JAOXXN010000395.1:11917574-11939362 GCA_026770055.1 Myrmophylax atrothorax | reverse complement strand
AAAAAGACAACTTTTTAGAATAGTAAATTTGGGGATTTTTATCATGTTCACGTACATGTAACCTAAGAAGCCTGTTGTAAGTCAGTTTTCAGCATTTGGCAATTGTTATACGGCCGGTACAGCCGAAACGAACCGGTACCGACCGGTATTCAAACCCGGTACCAAAGTCAAAGTACCGGTATCAGATTTGGGCCGGTACGGAGCATACCGGCCGGTATCCATAACAATGCTTCTAATCCTTCTAATTTTTTAGCCCCTGTAAATTGTAACTTTTTGTGAATTCAAGTCTCTTTGAATGGAAGTCTGAGAGTTTTAATATTTGGATCAGCAAAGTTACTGTACAGTAAATCTGGGATGAAAGATACCATCTATCTTTGGCTTTATTATTAGTAGTAGCAGTGGAAGTAGTAGTTTTATTACTATTATTACTAATATTTCTATAATTAGTACCATTACTACTACCACGACCGCTATTGTTACTATTACTACTAATGCTATTATTATGATTATTAGTTTATTCCAGCACTGGGTTTGTATTTGTCCAGAGAATTAATAAACAGAAGGTGCATCAAGCTGAGTGAACATCTACTGTGCAAACACAGTAAATTAAAGTGGCAATATTAAGATACCTTTTATTTCTACCAGCATAAACCCATTCCACTCTTTGGACCTACCTACTTAGAATGTTTCTACATATCATCATCATGACTAGGCTTCCCGAAGGAAGATTTGGGAAGGGCTCTACCCATGTGGGTGTGTCCTTTAAGCCTGCGCAGTGGATTTTTTAGGTGAGGCACAGCGTGTGCGAAACTGGCCCCACCCTTTAACTTCTGAGGTTCATCTGCCATGGTTGAGCTAGCTTGGACGGTGACAGGGAAGTCCTCAGGACTAGAACCTACAGCCCGTGGTATTCCCAGGAGGTCTCCCATCCAAGTACTAACCAGGGCTGATCCTGCTTAGCTTCTGAGATCAGAAAAGAATGGGCATCAGGGTGGCAGGGCTGTATTTGTTTCTATGTATACATAAGTATCTAATGTAAAAAATCCCAATTCTTAGTCATTAAAAATCTTGATCATCTGTAACAGTGATGCCAAATTCCCAGATCAGCACTTCACCTGTGACTGAGGACTATTTACCTCATGTGTCCTGTTATTTACAGGAGGGATAAAGATAAGACCTCCTGTGTGTGTACTGTGCAGCTCACTTGTACAAGTGCAATAGGTATCTGAACATCTTGCGCAAAACAAATGTATACTGTACATATCATGAAATCCCCATGCTAGGAAGGCCTTATATGGTATGATATCCATGGTGATAAAACTAGGGCTTGCAGTTTTGATTGCAGCTTGCACTAACAATTACTGAGTTCCTACTGATTTAAGAGCATAGCCTTTTTGATGAAACACTGCATCTAAATTTCAGACTGATATCTTTCGTTGCTTGGCCATGGGCATTCTGTGTGACAGAAGCCAGTGATTTCACTTCCCAGAGATTTACTTCCTTCTTTCTTTTAATTCCTGCCTTTAACTATTGACTCTGGACACAGAATAGTTTAGTTGAAAGATTTCATATAAAACTCTCTTTTAATACAAGTCTTTATTCTCTTTTAATGCAAGTCTGGTCTTCATTAGTGTTTCTAGATACTACCATAGTGTAAATATATAATACAAGGAAAAGTTAGAATTTAATTGATTACAGTTTATAAACCCAATTTTTGTGACAAAATTTTGCCAGGATCAACATAAGGTAGCAGTGCCAGATCCATCAAAGTGCTGACATTAATTAGAAGCAGATTTTTTTATTTAATTTCTGGAAAGAGAGAACCATGGTTTATTACATATTTTGTATCGAATGTACAGCATATATATTTTCTTTATGAAATCATCAGATAAGCACAAGATGTGAGCAAGGTTGAAAAAATACACTGAATATATTTAACTTAAGTATTATTGAATAAAATAACAATATCAGAGAGGGAATGGCTGATTAAGTCCTGGCCCCTTGGTAATATAAAAATCAGTCTCGTACAGAATTTAATATTAGCCAGTAGCTAGGGTTATTGGTAATGTTCACTGCTATGAATCCTGTTAAATGTTGGCAGTCATCTGAATTTTCACACAGGCTAAACTGCAGAGAGCATTATGCATATATTTAATCCAAGTTTCAGCTAAACATAAATTCTTATTTAGGGAACTTCATCTACTTGGGAAATTAGAAATGACAGTGGGGAGGGGGAAATGGCATGCTGGAGTCTGATGTGCTTCTGTGTTCTTCTGTGAGAGTGTTTATCTGTTCATATTAGGTCCTTGGGAGGGCAAACTGACAAAGAAAAAGCAGAGTTTCCAACAAGAACAAAAATAGTTCATAAACATGGTCATATTATTGCAGGATATGATTATGCTTTCCTTAAAAACAGGGACTATTTTGAAGGCTCTGTCATACAATGAATCTTATACACAGTAGAACAAATGGACAAGTTCACACTTTTACTCAGCAAAGAGCAGATCTTACTAAGTTTTTTAGGCAACAACTTGTTGATTTGGCATGTGAGTTCAGTCTTTATTTTATTTGAAAAGAAGGAGGTAAAGGGTGAGGATAGAGAAAATATATCTTCGAGGTTTCCTGTGCCCACAGGAGCTCTACCAAAGTGTAAACCTTCAACAACA
The DNA here is from genome assembly GCA_026770055.1 of Myrmophylax atrothorax. Taxonomy (NCBI): domain Eukaryota; kingdom Metazoa; phylum Chordata; class Aves; order Passeriformes; family Thamnophilidae; genus Myrmophylax; species Myrmophylax atrothorax. Next base: position 11,936,696 of record JAOXXN010000395.1, on the reverse strand, counting down.
CTTCACCTTCCTTCACTTTCCTAATCACCTTGGAAAGAGGTAACTTGAAAGGTTTATACTATCTGAAGAGATTCCCATGGTGTAAATTCTGAGGTCTTCATGGAGCTCCAAAATACTGGTGTGACACATCTTTTAAAGTAAGGCACTTTCTCAAAGATTGCTAGAAATTAGAGAAAACTTGGTTCACAAGAGCTTTGAAAAGTTGAGGAAGACCGAGGTGTGTGTATTTTGTTAACCTTTCAAATACTGGTTACAAGATTTGCTGTAGCCACTCTGCCCAATGACAAAACAAAACAGGACCACAGTGAAACTGTCTGCCAAGTGTTGAGAAATGTAGAAATGGATGAACCAAATCCACAAAGATCCCTTAAGACAGTACAATCTCCACGACAGACAGGTACACAGACATCTGGAAATTTTAGGAAACACACCCTTAAATTTTACGATTTAATGACCTGATTTAAAAAAAAAAACAAAACAAACAAAAAAACCCCCAAAACAAAAAACCCCACCAGAATAATTGAACATTTTCAGAGTAATCAATCTAGTTCTGTCATAAAGGGAGTGTAAAACACATTAAATGAAAACAACATATACACTGGAAAAAATTAAAATATTTTTGAGCCCAACCTAAAAATTTGCTAAGAACCTTCACTCTTAAAGATGAATGAATGATAATGAATTCTATTTAGATGTATTTGAACATTGGCAATAACAATAATAACAACAACAACAATTATAATAATAATGATTACAACCATGATGATGTTACATATTGAATATATTTCTTTTCTATTGTACTTGAGTGGGCTGTCCAGTTATTAGTTGGGGAAAAAAATGATTCAATCTTCAAGTCATTTTACCCCTAATCAGCTGAAAGTTTTATCTCTTCAGTGAATGATAATCACTGGAGAACTGTCCCCATTTTTGAACACAATTGGAAAAAATTCTGTAAACCTATATTCCACAGAAACAAATTCACCCTGTAGAGAAGTTTAGTTTTAACTCACCATTAGATTGCATGCATTGGATTAGACACTTTAAAAGGTAAGAATAAACAAACAAACAAACCCCAAGCAATTGGGTTTTAAGTTAGTGTATTTTTGTAAACAACAATTGTAAGTAGAACTTTGTACAGATAAATAAACGTGGGTTTTGTTTCAGTGACCTTGTTGTGGCTGGTCCTAAAGTGAAGAAGTTTCATATCCTCTGCTGGAATATTGAAGAATTAGTCAGCATAAACAAATCTACATCAGAGAAGCTAGTTCAGTATATTCTAATAAATGTGATATATCTTAGTCCATTAAAGTTTTTCAATACTGTAGATAAAATCCCCTGAAATTAATCACACAATTTTTTAAGTAAGGCTGAGTGTGACCTAACATTTCCCAAGAACTCTCTACTTTTTATGTTAGCATGCATATACAGGTGTAAAACAATGAATTATCTTGTTCTCAGAATATGTAGCATATGAAAGATAATTAAATTTATTCCTCTTATAATTAAATTTATCAATCTAAACTATCCACTCTTGAGTTGGTCTTAAAATAGAACCTATGAAAGAAGTTTCTCCCTTCAGTTGCATGGTCTTTTTTTCTAAATGCAGATGGTCATATTCAACTAGGCTAAATGGAAACACAACAATCCTTGTTCTCTCTAAGAATGAGTTACCTGGAATATTTTTTTCTTTATATCTTACTTTGCAATTGTCAACAAAGACAGCAATAGCATTAATTGCCTTCTCATGCTTGCTTACTCCTGCTGGAAGACTTCACATTCCATTAGAGAGTCCACAAGCCTTGGCACAGATTTCTGGATTTATATGAGATTATGAAAACTGGTAAAATGCTTGTCAGAAAAAGTTTATGTTACCATATTTTATCTTGTTTAACAGGCTTTCTACTGCTTCAGATTCCCTGTGGGCTATGCTAAAGATGATAAAAGAAACATTTTAATTACAGCTTGAACTCAAGACACTTCTTCCTTGAGGTATACTGCAAAAATTCACTTCTTACATGTAAATGTAAAATTTTTGAATTACCTGAAAAGATTTTTCTCTCTAAGCATAAAATGCAGTCCTAGAAATACACAGTATTTACTATGTAAATCCATCAGTTTGGGTATTAAATAAACATCTTGTTGATTCTGCTATTACTACAGGAATATTTTTCCCCCCTGTGCTATTATTTGGAAGAATAGAAGTACTATTTGGGGCTGTTTGGTTTTAATTTACTTTGTAATTTGGATCTGCTGCTGCTTTCACTGAATTCTCTGCTAATTTCGTAGTGATTTCCATTGCACAACATCGGGTCCTCATATAGGACCCTGTATCTTTGGAAAGAAGCCCAGGCATAGAATTTGAAAAGGACATATTCAATCAGTTGCTATGAGGCTATTGCTGGCAGTTGGACTCATGACCCTTCACTGCTGCATGTAGGTATTGTAAAGAAGATGAATGATCAGCAGGCTTTTAGGAAGATGCATGAAAGACTGGAACATCAGGACAAATGCAGTGAATCCAGGAAGCCTGGTATAAGAGGAAGAGATTAATATTTAATCTACCACATACACTTGAACAGGTCAGATAAGTGTATAGATTCCTTTTTATTCCTTAATTGAGGTGTTTCATACAAATTACATGGAAACTTCCAGTGGGTGCAGTAGGAAAACTTGCAGGAAAACTCTATTATTGAGGACTTGAGCTCTCCTCTAAATAGCAAGTGGGAAATGAAGAATATCCAAGCCTAGTTTCTTTTACTTTTGAAGTCTATTGGATGATTTACTTTTGAAGAAACTGAAAAACTTCTTGCAAGCAAAGCTTTTGTCATATGAGAGATTTTATATTCCCTAATATATGAAAAACCAGAATGATTTCTGAATGGTCATTACTTTCATTCCTTGCAGTGTTTATCATGCTGTGAAATTCTCACTATCTCTTTGAATTACCAGTAAAGGGAAGAATTTCAGTAATTCCAAATGGATATACATTTAAAAAACTGAACCCTGCAAACCTTAAGTATTCTGAAAGTTAATTATTCTCAAAGTGAATTTGAAAGTGAACAAATGAAATACTCTGGATTGTAAAGACCAGAAAGAATTAATGAAAAAGATTGTAACCATTTGCTCTGACTCTACTGTTCATGACAAGCATCTCAGAATTAACATAAGATCTTCAGGACAGAGCACAGTAACAGCTAGATAGCTCTTGGTACACTGAATTAGTCCTTTTTCTTTTCTTGAGGATTTAATTTTTTTCTTTCCCATACGATGCCTGGAACTGTACAACTAGCCTTCTTAACTGATGTACAAATATCTTATAATGTAATAGATAATTTCTTATACTAGTATGGCTACAGTGAACTTGAATTAGAATTATACATGAATACCCAAAAAACATCTGGTGCAAGTGATACATAGCACTGTATTTTATAATCCACAAGTGCTCTCTGCTGCTAATGCCTATTAAGTTACGTTTTCTGCCATGCAAATTATATTTAGTTTTAGATTACATCATAACCTTAATATGCGTTCTCAGTTTTCTTCACTTTTGAAACTGGAAGAAAAAAATGCTTGTTCTCTAAGTCTCATTTTCGTCAACTAACACTTTCTTTAACTTTCTTTGTGTATTTAATCTTATAGGGCATATGGGTTAGTTACAGAAACCCCCATATTGATACCTTTGTTGATGATATTGCCAACACTGATCATTCAAAATTCAGATTTTTTTCTTCTAAGTAATGTTATGTGTTCTTGTATATATATAGTGAAAGGCACAAAAGTTTTTTCAGGACTAAAAGACATATCAGTATGTTCAGGATAATGAGGCTGATTCAGTAAGGCTAGACCTTCAAGCTACATTTTCCATTCACATTCTCCTTAAAACTACAATGACACATGCATGAATGAACAGCAATGAAGTGGTTAATTCACTAGGAAAAGAAAGAACAGCTGTGGGCACCTTATGAAAAACTATGTTTGACCTGTCCATCATGAAGACATTTGTTCTTTAGTGCTGCAGGTGGCAGAGTTACTAAGAAAATCAACTTAATTCAACACAATCTTTGGAACAACTTGTTTTCTTGATAGTTTTCTGAACAGTGCACCTCTATGTCCAGTCATGATCTTTGCTGCAATACTTAAATATTCTGACTGGGAACCAGAAGATCATTGCAAAGAGCATTGTGAAATAGATGTTATGCTCAGCACCTTTTAGCATATGCAAATACAAACCACAGCGTAAGATTAGGACACAAGTGAAAGGAGCATTTCACCATTATAGAAAATAGTACCAATAAACACACTGTTGTTTCTAATTCTAGACTTTAATCTGCACTTTCTAATAGCTAAATCTACTAAAAACCTTTTTGCTGGTACACACTTGCTGTAAGTTTAAAAATTACTTACAAATTTAATTTTCTTTATCTTGTATTTCACTGAAAAATAGGTCAGTTAGTCTGCAGGTCCTCTAGCAGAATTCTTAGGAAAATCAGTGGTATTGTACCAGAAAAAAAGATGGTCAGTTAAAGACTCTGGGAAATACAGCTTCCAGTTATCCATAGATTCTGAAAATATATGCTTGAGAAGCTTACATGTTTCAGACAAGAAAAAAGCAAATTGTAATTTTAATTGACCATGAGGCAGAGAGCAGAGAAGTAATATGTTCCTTAAAAATTACTCCAAAAGATAACAGTGACAACTGGTAGATCTTTTATTATTCTTATCTACTCATTGCTGAGACCTTTCTCAATCTGCACAACTAAAAAGACCCACTCATGTTGGTAGGAGGCAGAGACAGAATATACAATGCATACAACTGGAATATGAAGCTAGGACATAAGTTGTGTAGGCTGCTGAATCCATGTAATTTTAGACCTGTGAGTACTGTTACTGTTCAGATGTCTTCATGAATTCCCCAAAAGGGCCTGGGCACCACTCTGTGAGTCATCAATTTAGTGTGGCCTTAATAGATCTGGCCATCAACAGAGGAAGCTATTGAGTTAACTGAGAATGATGGCAAACTATGCAATTTGGTATGGTAATTATACTTTCTTGCCTCTCAAATGCAAGAAATATGTGAGTTATAATTTGGTTGAAAACAGTAAACAGATAAAATAAAATCAATTTTTATGAATACTTTTTCCTTAATCAGTTTTTGATACAACACACACAAAATTCTACTTTAAATAGAAAGTAGTGTAGTGGTCTTTTCTCCATGAGCAACCATGCCAAAAGAAACATTTTTGGTAGTCCAGAGCTATACAACTGGTAGACTTAATGTGAAATATATACAGAGACATAAAAAGTGTGTTTTCAGCCAGATGAATGCAGTTCAGTTTCTTGCTATGTTTATTATTTTAACACCCAAGGGAAAATTCAGAAGATGGTCTCCTGTTCAAACGTGCAAGATGTCTGTCCTTAAAAATGTATCATATAAACAGACCTAATAGAAATAACTTTTAAATATATGCCACAGTATAACTTTAAGGTCTAATTTTTCTGAGATACAACACACTTGATATTATGTCTGTCCTCTAAAATTTAAAAGTTTTAAATTTGTTTAAAAAAAGGAATTTGCATATTTTATCTCTTCCTAAGAAAATTTCATTTTGCTGCTTCTTCCAGGATTTTGCTATAAGTATTGAATGATATTTATTTTTTGGAACTGAAATTCTGAAAATGATACAGATCAAAACAGTATAAAGTGGGACTGATCAAGTATTGTAGTTTCTGGCATACACTGAAAAAAAATGCCTAGAATTTGGAAATTATTGCGATTTCATTGTGGTCATAGGCACAGAACTAGTAATGATGGGGTTAAAACAGAAAAAGTATGTATATAGATAATAGAAACTGTGCTGCTTTCACACAGGTGATAATGAAATTCTTTAGACCTCTGCAGGTGTAATTTAGTCAATTAATGCACTAATTGAACAATTTCCTAATTGTTAAAGCAAATAACTAATATTATGTCTGTCCCCTGAGCCATCAGTTGAAGAAAGAAACATATAATTATCAGCTCATCAACCTAAGGGCAATTTACCAAGCCTAAAATAAACAGGCTGCAATTCTCTGTATTCTAATAGTAGTCAAGTTACAAATAACTTCTTTTGTATGAATAATGGGCAGTCATTTGTAAATGACAGTCCTGGATAACTCTTGGATTACCTTTCCTTATTCAAATGTAGACACAAACAAATTGCTCAAAATCTAGGTGCAGGTATTAAAATAGTGTAGAAAGACCTTCTCTTTTAAACTGCAGATGTTAATCGCAGGTAAATAAAGATCTTATGAAAACATGAGCTGCTATGTATCAAGTTTAAAGAGACGAAAAGAAACATTACCAGATGTCGGTTTGATCTTTCAAGATACCTGTATAATACTTTTTATGTTAATCTCTTCTTATGGGGGAAGGGAAGAGGTTTTATAGATATATATGGATTTATTTGGTCTTTAGGGCCTCTGGTATAACCACATCTCCATCTATTAAGTCTATTGGTTATGTTTCATGGAGGTCACACCTCTGTGGCCATATAATGATATATCCTTTCCTGAATATATCTATACTATGTTGGTTATAACTGAGTGTTGAGATTTTCTCATTGTATTGTTTAAAAAAAATGCATAAATATAACAAATTGTAAAGTAAGATCTGTTGCATAACCTAAAAGGTAGAATTTTTGTTACCTTATAATCTAAAAAGTAGGTTTCTTCTTATCTTATGTTAAATATCTGTGGTACAGAGGCCTTTGCTACAATCACCTTTCATTTCTGGGAGAAGAAATAAGCCTCTGTGAGCTGCAATGTATCAAATCAAGAACAAAGAATTCAAACTGCAGTGAATCTATTACAAACTTCTAGAACTATCTGTTCAACTTTTATATGGTCTTATTAAAAGCAAGAGTACCCATGGCTTCAAAATTTTATAAGATGCAAGCATCATGATGCAGCATTCAGTCATGTGTGTGAATCTGGGCTTCACACTACAAGGTCATCAAGTTACACTGAAGAAACTTCTTCTCTCCCCTTGCCAGTGCCATTTCCCTCAGGTGAGTAATGCAGAGAAGTATGTTTGCACAGTAGTGCAAAAAAATCATTACAGGTGGAGAATTACAGTTAGATGTTCATTCTCTTTTCTTTATTGATTTTGTATACTATTTTAAGGACTAAATACCAGGTATGCTTCAGACTTAGGTCCCAAATCCTTTTTCAGTTATTTTCATGCAGTCTCACATGCATCAGTAAAAGTAATAATCAGAGAATTTCTAAAATGAAAGAAAGAAGAGAGAATAAAAGGGTGAAAAGTCTTAACTTTTTGTTAATTCTAGTGAAAAAGTGCTGCATGCTGCCACATCCTGTAATACATCTATTCAACATACCTCAAATCAAGTCAGAACTGAGCTGGTCTGACCATAATAAATCCTTATTTATTTCTGAAACTTTGTACTCAAATGTCTCCAACCTTCCTGCCACTTAACTAAGAGAGAAATTGAGGGTAGAGTTTCTTGGAATCAGAGAATCATTGAGGTTGGAATAGACCTCCAAGGTCATTGAGTTCAACCTTTGACCAGATAACCATCTTGCCAACTAGATCATGGCACTAAGTTCAATGTCCAGTCATTTCTTGAACACTTCCATGAATGGTGACTCCACTACCTTCCTGGGCAGCCCATTCCAATGCTTAAACATCTTTTCTACGAAGAAATTCTTCCTGATGTCCAACCTGAACCTTCCCTGGGGCAGGTTTAGGCCATTTCCTCTTGTCCTGTCTAGTTTTCTGGGAGAACAGGCCAACCTCCCCCTTGTTCTCAGAAATGAAAATTCAGGTACCTCTATGTCATCAAGATAACTAAGCTCCTGTTACTGTCGGTGGAGCTTTAGTCAGTACAGTCACTGGGCTGGCAGAGTTATTCAGATCACCCTGAAATAGAGACCTATGCTGGCCTAGCCTTGAACTCTCATATCTATTGTACAAAACCCACTCTGTTAATTTACTGAATGATAAGAAAACCACAACCTGAACCTTAAGTGCAATTGGATCTTGAAGATGAAATGATCAAACCTTTAATAAAAAATGGGAACATCTGTATGTTGCATACATTCGATGATGGTGGGGAGATTTTAAATCACCTAGTTCTATACCAGTTTTGAAGTGGCACACTAATGAAATGAATGAAAGCACAGGTTAACTGAATGGCACACAGCTTCATTTACACTTCAGTTCTCCTAAAGACATTTTAACTACCTACTCACATTAAGTAACTAATTGCAATTCCCAATCTACCTCATTGGCAATTCATTTGAAATGCAAGTTGGTAGTGCATGCTTTACTATTCACTAGAAAACAAGGAAGCATTAATCTTGCTTTATTTGTACCTGTGAGATCTCATGCCAGCATTTTCAAGTGTAAAAACTCATGGCATATAAATTAAGCTTAGTAGAAATAGAAAGACACATTTTAGTGGAAATTTGACGTTTCCCATACATGCTGGTCCCCAGGCAGTTTGTATTATTTTTTTTTTCTCAGTGAAGTGCATTAACTAACTGTGTTTTGAACAGGAGTTTTCAGATGAACATATGTTTAAAACACAGAATGTTGAGGATGTCGATTTCAAATGGTTAAATGTTGAAAAATTATGTTGTCAGATTTACTACCATTCGATTGCCAGCTGTTTCTAAGCTTAGTCTGCAAAAGTTCCTTAAGGTGAGCAAGAACATGGGAGAGTGGGGAGCAATTTATTTTCATTAGTGCTCTTTACAGTTTTTGAAAACAAAAAGTTGTATTTTTTTATTTCCTGAGCACCATGAAGACAGGAGTTTTAAAAAATAATATGCTAAATTCTTCCTTTAAGCAAATCATGCAGTCACTGAGCAGGTATTCAAATAGATTTATTAAATTCTCTTGTAGTATAAAATGGAGTAATATTAACTCACATTTTTTGTAACTCTATTAATATTCTTCATGGCAATAATTAATTTGGTCATATTGATTTTCCTGTAGATATTCTGCTCTTTCCTCACCTGTGACAGGAGAGATGTCACATTGTGATATATTTGATTTTTTGCATGAGTCTATGAAAGTAACTGATGAATCAGAGACATTTTATTTCACACAAGACAGTGAAATAGAGACCTAAAAGTAAAACCGACTTGGATTGATTTTTATATTTTCTTTATGTTTCTATTTTTTTTAGTGTCATAATAAATTACCAGTAGGCAGAATGAAGCCGTGTAGAAAACCAATTTCTTTCCCCCCCAGTAACACTAATTAATACACTGGAAATGCAAAACAATACAATAACAAAAACAAGCCTTGTGTAGCATGTAGACTAATAATTCTTTTTTTTTATTTAGACTCAATTTGTTTGGTGTGTGACTACTATGGGTGATACAGTCAAAGAATACTCTTTTCCTACAGTGTGAATAGTTAAGAAATAAGGAAGTGAAATATGGTCTGTTTACCACTTCTCTCAACACATTTTTTAAGCTTTTTATTGAACATATTTTTTATAGATTTTGCTTGCAAACAAACATACAAAGTAGCAGGAGTCTGTGAATCTTAGGAATATTAAGCTGAAGTTTCTATTAAAAAAATGCTCTTCCCAAATACAGCTTTATAGGGAGAACTTGATTGTGCTATCACTTTTCAATCCCTCAGTTTATTCTTCAAATTTCTTTCCTTTTCTGTTCTCTGAATCTCTACAACCTAGATCAAAAGCATGATCACTTCCGCATTTTTGATCATGCTCCTGTGGCAATGTGTAGCTTCTGATTTATGGTTTTGTGAGCATTCAGACTTTTTTCAAAAACTAGAAAGCTCAGTGGAACAATGCCAGTAAAGATTTGACATGTTGGCAAGGTATGTTGCCAATAACCTGAATTTTGGTATCAAATTTTGAAAAAATTGTAATAGTTATTTAACTTATTTCAGCAGAACTTTTGTGCTTATCTGATAGGTTACTGAGCTATTTATTGGCCTCCAGCTGGACTTTGTGCCACTGCTCACACAACTCTTTGAGCTCAATAATTCAACTGGTTTTACACCCACCTCACCATCCACATTATCTAGAACATATTTCATCAGCTTGTCAATGACCATGTTATGGTAGAGAGTGTTGAAAACTGAAACCCTTACCAAAGTCAAGACAAACAACATCCACTGATGTTCAATCATCTACCAAGCTAGTCGTTTTGTCACAGAAGGCTCTGATATTCATCAGGCATAATTTCCAGTTTGATTGTTTTCCAATTGATTGTTTCATATAACCTTCGTGTCCTTAATAAATCTGGAAATGGTTTTCAGAGCTATATGCTCCATCACTTTTCCTGGGATAGAGGTGAAGCTAATCAACCCATGGTTTACTAGGTCTTTTTCTTGCCCTTCCCAAAGTTAAGGGTGACCTTTATTTCTTCCACTCCTCAGGAATCTCCCCAGATCATCATGATCTTTCAAATATAAATCACAGAACCACAGAATGGGTAAGTTTGGAAGGGACCACAGTGGGTCATCTGGTCCAACCTCACTGCTCAAGCAGGGTCATCACATTGAAGAGAATTAATTCCAGAAGGTTCTTGAATATCTCTAGTGAGAGAGGCTGCGCTACTTCTCTGGGCAATCTGTTCCAGCATGCAGTCACTGCACAACAAAGAAGTTCTTCTCATGTTCAGCTGAAAATTCCTGAGCATCAGTTTCTGCCCATAAATTGAGAGGGGGTATTCAATGGCATTGTCCAACTCCTCATGGATTTGTGTATGTCCAATCTAATGTTTGTCACTTCCTTGCCCAGAGCTCCAGGTCTATACCAGTTTCCTCTTTGCTGTTTTCTACACAGCCAGCTCAGCAGATCACATTGCTATGAGTTCCATGTCTTTTTCCTCATTGCTAAAAATTATATTTGATCTTAAAGCTTGACCATTTAGGCAAAATATTGTATTGCATACTTCTTGTAGTAAGCTCCAAAGACAAAGTCTATTAATTAGAACTAATTGCTTTACATCAGAACTAGCTGTATTTTAGCAGACATCACAAAAATAACCTGAGCTTTACATAAACATTATTAAAATAAGGTTCTCTAATATCAAGTTATATTTTATTCCTTTGTCATTTTCACATCTGTAATTATTATTTTTATCATTAACTATGACAGGACAGAAAGAAAGTTAGAAATTTTGAGTTCCCAGATGGTAAGAGGAGCACCAGCAATATAAATGTTCATTACTAGACCAAAACTCACAGCCAAGCAGAGTCTTCAGCACAAGAGCATTCAAACAAGTAACAACCAAGGGATGACCAAATATGTAACTGCAATATCCCAAGAATCTTGGAACCAAGACAAAACCAATTAGTCAAATATTCAGACTGCACAGGTAATATAGAGCTCTGATATGTATTTGGTTCTAAATGAACACATTTGCTGGAATTTCTGGGAAATGGATGCTGGTCACAAGTAATTTTTAAAACTTAATATGGAAAGAGAAGTTTTGCTCCTAGCGAGAAAGATCATACATTTGTTTTTATAGGAGAGATTCTCCCTGTTCTTTGAAACATTTTTTTAAAGTTTTCTGCTGGCTAGTAGGAATATTTTTTTGGATTAAACATTTTTACCAATCTCTTTTACTGATGGTGAGAAACACTCTCTGTTAGGGGAACACCTTTGCTCCTCAGTGCTCCATCATGTTTTACAATTATTACCTCAGATTTGAGAGGTTATGCCTTCTTGCACTAAGGTTTGTAATTTTGGATGACTAACTGTGTCACTGCTAAAATGAATCAAACTCTGTTGAGTGAATCACTGTGATTATTTTTGATTTGAACAAATCTTGACAGTCACTGCTTTGCATGCCTAATCTGATTCATTGGCTCTGCTGTGGTTGCACATGCTCAATTAGAAATAAAGAAAGAAACAAATCAGTAAAGTTCACCATTTAATATGTGGAATATTCCTTCAGAGAAGAGATAAGCCTTAATGGGGTATTTTTCTAGAGCTGTGGTAGACCTTGCACTCAATGTCTCTTACAAATAACTCTGAATTATAAAGAAGCAAAAGTGGCAGTAAAAGAGACCCCAATACAAGAATTACTTTAATGTGTATATTTCGTTGACAAAAGCTGATCACACTGGTAACTGGAGCATACTCTTGACCTGATCAATTTGATTTTGATAGCCTCAGGACCCACAAGATATGCTTGTAAATTATGAGGTCTCAGGACCAGGTGATAAACTCAGTCATTAAAAAATCCTGCCACCCAGTGAAACTTTTTTGGGTTTCTTACGCTTCTCTATCGATGAATATTAAATATAGGTGTATATATACATAAATATTTTTTTCTCTTCTGTGACTCGAGTACTCTGACTTTCTTCAAGAATATTTTGTGAGAAATCAGGTAGTATGCTGTTTTCTGACAGCAAACAGAAGAAAACCATGTAAGATTATTACAGTAAGTAAATAAAATTCTTAGTATGCAGTAATATGGATTTTTACTTGTTGATTAATACACTACCCTGGGAAACAGATTTATTGATTAATGAGAATGCAAATGCAAAAGCATGTGGTTTTAATCAAATTAGAAAGCAAGGGATTTGACGCGGTCTTGGTCTTTTGGGAGGGGACCAGACCGACATCGGGGGTTCTTGAGCTGCCTGCTGAATCCCGGTGGTAAGCAGCTGCGTGGGCCTCACGGTCAAGTCTGCCTTCCCCTACAACCCCTTGCCGAGATGTAGAGACAAAGCTGACACCATGAAAGCCGGAGCCGATCTTGGTTTACTAGCCGATCTCCCTTTACTAGCTGATCTGAGTTGATTAACAGAGGGGAGGGCCTTTTATGCCCTCGGGGGGAGAACATTCTAGAAACTGGGAGGAGCTGAGACGGAGCATGCAAATCCGCCGCAGCTAACAGGGTACAAACTTGTGTGGGTGGTAACTGGGGAGGAGTAAACAGGGAAACAGGGGATTGGATGGGGAATTAACCAATGGTAGCTGTCCCTGTACTGACAGGCTGGGCCTGCTAGTAGTGACAGCTCCACAGGGACAGGGGGGTAAGAACCTTTATTTTTAACTTTTAATAAAAAACTGGGGGTAACTGTAGGATTGTCCAGATTGTATAGTCACTGTCCTGCAGGAAGGTCCTCCTCTTGGACCTTCCACACATTGAAGTCAGTTGCTTGTTCTCTTTTCTTTCTCCACTCCTCCATGTCCATGTATACCCCATCTCCAACAAGCAAGGTCTAGTGGGGCATAGGAAGTATAGAAGAAAAGGATAGTAGGAGATAAAACCATTTGTCTATAAGGTTTTTGATAATGACTAACAGAGACAAAATATTGCCACCCTACCAAATTAGGGATCAGAACATCATTCACTGTCATTCATTATTATCACTCATGATTTGAATGCAAGAAAAAAGCCAAGTCAGAGTTTACAAATACAGGTCTACTGAAGTCACACTGGAAAATATTATTTAAAATCATCAAGATTCCAGTACACTGGTGATGTGGAAAAAAAAAGAAAAATAAAGTTCAGTAAAAAGAAATAAAATTCTGACTTTGATTTGGGATATCCACATACAGATATATCTCCCTGACCAGCTAGTAACTCTGGCTCTGGTGTCAATCAGAGACCACAAACAAAAGATGAGGCATCAGCACTGCACACTGGAATGCAGCATGCACACAGAGGAATCCTCTGCCCTGCACAGAGCCCTAGAAGACCATTCTGGCCTGCAAAATGTGCTCAAATGGAAGGAGAGCATAGAAGTGACCAAATAAAGCAAAAACAACACCACCAGCAGTAGGAGTGCTGATCTGCTGGAGGATGGGAAGACTCTGCAGAGTGATCCAGAGTGATCAGTGGGCCTAGGCCAACTGGATGAGGTTCAATAATGCCAAGTGCTGGGTCCTTCACCTGGGCCCAACAACTCTAGGCAGTGCTACAGCCTGGGGAAGAGTGACTGGAAGCTGCTGAGTGAAAGAAGACCTGGCAGTGCTGGTTTACAGTGACTGAACATGAGCCAGCTGTGTGTCCAGGTGGTCAAGAAGGCCAAAGACATTCAACGTGTATCAAAAATAGTGTGGCCAGCAAGATGAGGGCAGTGATCATTCCCTTGTGCTGGGCACTGGTGAGGCTGCACCTTGAGTCCTGTGTTCAGTTTGAGTCCCTTCTGACAAGAAAAACACAGAAATCTTAGAGGGTGTGAAGGTGTCTTAACAGAGAGCTGGTGAAGGGGCAGGAGCACCAGTCTTATGAGAAGCAGCTGAGGGAGCTGAAGGGACTCCACCTGGAGAAAAGGAGGCTGGGGGAACCTTCTTCCTCAATATAACTACCTGAAAGAAGGTTGTATGTGATGAGAGTCAGCCTCATCTTCCCAGTAATGAGTGATAAGACAAGAGGAAATGGCCTCCAGCTGTGCTAGTGTAGGTTTAGGTTGGATATTGGGAAAAATTTCTTTTCCAAAGATGGTAGTAAACACTGGAACAGGCTACCCAGGAAAGCATAATTAAGAAATTAAAAGATTAGGGATGAGTGTTGTAGTGAGAGGAAAGAGCAAAATAGATGTGATGCACTGCTCTGCTGCAAAAAGTAGTTGGAAATAAAGAACTGATCACCATATATGCCAAATTTGAGACCAAGTATGGGGTTAAATAGTAGGAGGAGAGATTAGGTTAGTTATGAAGAAAACGTCTCCCAAAGGAATGGACAGAGAAGAACTGGAACAGATGCAGAAGGTTGCTAAGTCTCTGCAGTTGGAAATACATAAGAATAGGAGAAGGAAACACCCTTAGGTGTGATGGACTTTTTGTACAGCTTCGGGAATACAGGATGGTTTGCATAGTCTCTCTAATGCCCTTCAAGCAGTAGTTTTCTTATTTCCCTCTGCCTTTCAATGGTTAGCCTCTGTTGTGCCACTGAACTGAATACTGGAGGCAATGTTTTGGCATCTTAAATGTTGTTACATGAAATTATTATACACCAATTCTCAGCCAGGTTTCGTGCTTCCTATTTTTACACATCAAGTAAAGCGTATTAGGCTTTTATTATAATCATCTTAAAAAATACTAGTGATATCACAATTGCCATTTACCACTTAAATAACCAGAGTACATGCTAGGGAGAAGCAGTTTAGAAATAGCTATGAACAGCAGTTACTTTTCTCTGTTTAAAAATTTAATCTGAAAAAGTCCAGACCTAATTTTTAAGATCTCTAAAAAGACTCCTTAAAAATCCTTACAAGAACAAATTAGGTAAACAAAGCACACCTTGATATCAGTGCACTACAACCAACCAATTCAATTTTGGCCTGATTATTGCTTTGTTCTTTATTGTACAGCATTGGCTGGCAAGGTGTTGGCTTGTTAACATGGCGATAATTTCTAGACTTTGAGTGAAATTTTTCAGATTTCTTCTGCTTTCACTTAAAACCTGTTAATTTTAAATTAAGAGACAATAAAACACCTAGAAAAGACAGTTAAACTTATCCACTCTCAAAATTAGAATTGTCCTTTTTTGATGATCAACATTAATGTGTTTTACAGTGTACCTCAGCACAGAATTACATAACTGAAGAATCACCAAAGTACACTGTTAGACACATGTTGTCATGGGCCAGGGGGGAGTTTTTTCCATATCATTATTAAGAAATGTCTTTTCATATAACTGTCTTGAATATGTTTACTCAAGGTTCCTCATTAAACAGTCATATTTGCTGTGCAATAAACTGATTTAAGATATACCATGAATACAAAATACAAGCTGAAGTGTTTGCACTGAAAGGAGATACAGGATAAAAACAGATTAGGAACATTAGTAAAGGTAAGTAAATCAATCTGTCATTCCCTATCAAGAAGTCTTTTTAAAATAAATGTGGTTATTCACATAAAAAAATGCTGTCAGTGTATTAGGCTGAGGAAGTAATCCAAGTCATTGAGTTCATTGGAAGAAAGCAAGAATTCTCCTCCTGCCCACAGCTGTTCATCATATTCAGCTATCCCTGGTTATTCATATTACTATTAAATATACTCCTGTCCAATTGGGTTCATTCATGTTTCTAGTTTTTGAATCTATTCTTTTCCCCTACATTAAACAAATCTAATGATTCCTCTCTGTAGCAAATGTGGAGCTGATGAGCAAGTGGATGATAAAAATTCCTATTATTCCTTTGGGTTCATCTCTTGCACTTAAGATTCTTGTCATGCCCTGGGCATTCTAGTTGTTTGATACTGTTCCTTTATTTCCAGTTTCAGTGCATTCTCTGCTGAACATTTGTCTGTCCAGAACATTTGGTTCACTGCCTAGTACCAAGCAAAATCTGCTTGCAATGTAAGAACATGTGGAGAAATTATGTGTTTTTGTCACACCCTATTAAACGGTATTCAAAACACAATGCCCCAGAAAGTAAATTGATTGTAGGTTTTATAACCCTTTTCAGGCTAATGGAAACAATTTAGTACCATGAACAAAAACATTGCTAGTGCAGCTGTGGGAATCTTAAATTGCTCAGCTCAGCAGTTCTGTTCCAGCTTAAGTAGGATAAAGTATTTAAAGTTCAGTTAGACTCCATTCTCCTGGATCTCTGACAGATCATTTCAGATTAATGTCTTCAAAGTTTTTAACATGCCCTGTAAAGGACTTTCTGAGGAATTCCTGGTTTATGCTTTTAACTGGGTGGGGGCAGTGGGAGGGAGTCTTAAGAACTGGGAAGAGAGGAAAGTGGGGACAGGAATGTAATGTGGTAGTTTTCAATCATTTTTAAAGTGTTTTGAACCATCCTGCTTTTCATTTTCATTTTATTGTTAATATAACAAGTGGGGGGAAACCATAAATGAAACAAAACCAACAAAATCCCAAACAAACAATTAAAAAACCTAACAGCTTTCTTATAACTTTCATGACAGCTTAGACCACAAGAGCTAGCAATGAAGAGCCAAGATTGAAAGTCCACTCAAATCCCCTTTAGGAATCTGTTACAGCTCATTAAGACCCTGTGCTTAAGAACCTGTCCTTAAGGACTGAAATTATCTCCAATGTTCATTCATATTTCCATATTTAAAAAAAGCTTTGTTTAAAAGCTTGATAGGCAAGGGGTAAAGGTGGCTGCTGGAGAACCCCACATTGCACTTTAGAAAACAAATCCTCTACCTAGCCAGTTATGAGCAGGGATCATTCACATGGGTATTACCTGCACTGTATTACAAGAAAAACATCTGTGAATATTATTTGACAAATTGATCACTAAATGAGCCATTAGTTTGCAGGGATCTTGAATTGCCTTAGAAAAGGAGGGTGTTATACAGCACAAAGCCTTACAGATGCAAAACAATGACTGGCAAAAAAAAGTGTTCCAGAAGAAAAGCAGTAATAAAACAAGCGTAGCATGAAAATGTACCCCTTCTAAAAAGTAAGCCATTTATGAGAAGCAGTAGTAAAACTGCTTAATTCTTCTGTGACTCTAGGGAGAAATCTAAGCCTTTTGAGAAATGATGGAGAGAAAAATGAAGCCAATGGTGTGTTTGTCAGTGACAGAATGCTGTGGAAACAAAGTTAGTAATTTTACCATTCTTGCTTGCCAAGAGCTGACAGGTGTGTAGTTTCTTATTGTTCTGAAAGGCAGCCAGAAACCACAGTTTAATATGCATCTGTGTCTTCATGGTAGGGGAGAAAACAGCTGTCTCTCCTGTGCGTGATACAAGATGATAGAAATATTGAGGCATACTCTTCTTTACAATATGTTACTATCATTTGCATGGCTCCATTTGATCTTTCAACAAAGCACATAGCTGGACAAAAAAAAAAATGCTGCAGTCAGGATGATATCAGACATGTTGTGGCAACCTCTGCTTCCACAAATAGTTATTATTTCACACAGCCTAGTCACCTCAACAAGATTTTTTCACATGAACAAGGGTTGAAAGATTAGATTCATATTTTCAGCACAGTACATCCAGACTTTCTACAAACCAATCCATTAAACATGTAAGCAAACAAAAACAAGGAAACACTAGGTTATTTCAAATAAACATGAGGCAATAATTTCCAACCATTCTTAAAGAATAACTCCTATAAATCCTTCAGTTTTCAAACTGCTGAGAGATGTCTGTGATTAATAAAGCCTTTAAACACAAAAGGGTTCCTCACAGAAGAATTATGTGTGCTTTCCTGTAATATGTGGCAAAGAAATCTTTTAAATCCTAATTCCCTCTGGAAGGCAAAAAGAATGAATATGTTACACATGCACACACTGTACCAGATGCAATAAGCTGCAAAAAATGTTAGGTTCTGTATATCAAATTTGCTTTCTGTGCAGAAGTATACTACACTGTAGAAGTCCCTGATAATTGACTGGCATACTGTCCATTGGATATGCATAAAATGTCTTTATTGTGTCCAGGCTTGTATGATTTCACAGATGTAATTTAAGCAACAAGACGTACAAGTTTTATGTGTACCAGAATATGAGAAGTTAGTAAACTCATTCAAATATCTGGAAATTCTGAGATTCTTGCAAAGATACTAATGTTCATAAAAATACTGGGCTTGACCAGGAAGCTTTCAAAAGCTCAAAAAAATCACAGAAAGGTCCTCTAGGCCTATATAGTACACATATATGTACACTTGTTTTGTCAGCACATTAAAAGTGTCAAACAAAATAAGATTCAATTACCAAAATATTAGGAAAGTCAGATATAAGCAGAAAATAATTCTTAGAGTATAGGACAGAGATGTAATTTTTTTCCACTTCATTGAAAACAGCTTCTGATACATAAGGAAGTGATTTCATGATCAGAAATTATATTTTTACACCTAAATTTTAATACAAACAGGAAACAAAAACTTGGTAATTTATTTCATTTGATGAGGAAGAACTTCACTGAACTAAGTTCTAAAGAAAGCTATGCAATGAAAAATTTCCATCCAATAATTATTCACCACATTTTTGATAGACCTAAGTAAACCTGACTCTGCACATTCTTGTCCAAACTCAAGAAGATACCAGCAAACATGATCATCTCTTTCACAGTGCACTTGGAGACAGTCAAAGCTGCAATGAGAGCATCCTAACAAACAAACCAAGAACAGCTTCAGCATTACTGTCTCCTTCAGAAATTGCTTCTCACAAAGAGCCACTCTGATCCA
>JAOXXN010000395.1:11884539-11917474 GCA_026770055.1 Myrmophylax atrothorax | reverse complement strand
TTGTGTGGGTGGTAACTGGGGAGGAGTAAACAGGGAACCCAGGGGATTGGATGAGGAATTAACCAATGGTAGCTGTCTCTGTACTGACAGGCTAGGCCTGCTAGTACTGACAGCTCCACAGTGACAGGGGGGTAAGAACTTTTCATTTTAACTTTTAATAAAAAACTGGGGGTAACTGTAGAATTGTCCAAGTTGTACAGTCACTGTCCGGCAGGAAGGTCCTCTTCTTGGACCTTCCACACATTAAAGTCCGTTACTTGTTCTCTTTTCTTTCTCCACTCCTCCATGTCCATGTATACCCCATCTCCAACACATGTGGTTTTAATCAAATTAGAAAGCAAGGGATACAGAAAATGTAAATGCATAGAGAAGGTCCTGGATGTATTTTATAGTCATTTGTCTTTTTCTATGCCTAAACAAAACATAGCAAGCCAATATGACAATAAGATGTAAGATTGATTAACATGAGTAAAGGGACAGGCGTGTAAATCCAGTCTGCTCAGACTTTTACAGTTGGGAATAACAAATCTCTTCTTGCAGTGGTTCACCACACTTATTTATGTGAATAAATCAATAGCTGCATAAGATCCAATTAAAGGTCCACTTCAACAATTATACCAGTCTCTTAACTGATCAGTAGAAGGGGGATTTAAAGCAGGCATAAATTCAGGTAAGTGGTGCCAGTGGGCATGTCAGGCTGATGTCAAAGCCTGACACACAGGGACTGAGTCTTCCCTGAGCTGATAGGAAATTCTATCTCTGGATGTTAGTGATGTGGGATCGATAGGCAAGAAGTACATCTGGTGAAAGCTGGACAGAAATTTGAAATGTTGTGGGGAATTCTGGCAACTCTGGGAAGGCTTTTGGCTTCCTAGTCCTATCACACTTTCACAACTGACCTGCACCTCTCAGTCTCCCCAGAAACCTTCAGGAAGTTTGGAGTGGTGGTGGTGGTGTGTTCACTGCTAGCTGTCTCCTAACTAGGATTAGGAGATGCCTTGGATTCCTTGCTTTTGCACTTTTTGTACTTTTGAGTATTCCTTTTTTTTTTTTTTTCATTTTTCTATGTGTGATTCTCAATAATTACTTTTTTTAGGTGAAGTGATTGAGTTTTTTACTCTTGGATGATCTCTCTCTTTTGGAGATGTATGGAAGACAGCATCAGTTGATTATATCAATGAAATGGCATCTGATTATTTCTAGAAATAGATATTTCATGTGGGCAATGACGCATATGAAAGCTTTTCTTCTTCCTGGCTATAGCTTGTTCCACTACTGCCAGTGTCACTTCACAGATCACAAAGCCTAGATTTCTTTCAACACAATTGTATACAGGGTGTAATTGTGATGGTAATTGAATGTTGGCAGTTTAAGTAGCCTTGAAACAATGGAAGCTTAAAAAATATAAAGAGAATTTTGCATTTACACTCCAGCAACATCTCCAAGTCATCAGAATAAAGAAACAGATTCCAGAAGAGTTTCCTTCTTCTTCTTAACAACAACAACAAAACAACAACATACTAATTACTCATTTCTTTCCTTTCATGAAACTGTTTTCTCCCAAGCAAAATTGTCCAAAATATTAAAACAGTTACTGAAATACCAGCCTATAATGTGATAGTACTGCTTTGAAAGTGTTTGATTCCTTTACAGTACCAAGATTTGAGAAGGGTTATTATTATCCTAGCCAGAATAAAAAAGACATTCTATAAGGACACTTGATATAACTCTATATTAAAGGCCTAAACAATACTTTTAAAATCTGTGTTAACGTATCAAGAAAAAGTCTGATATATGTATTTCTGAACTCCTGTGGGTAGTGCCTATGAGTCAGCAGGAAAAAAACCAGTATTTAAAAAAAGCAAAGGAAGAGTGTGAAGCTTAGAATAACAATTCTAAAATTTCATATAGAAAAATATATTTTCAAAAGAAATTAACTGAAAAAGTTGAGTATAGAAATCTCTAACTTTGGATCAATTCTTTGAAGATAAACATTATCATGAATTTTACATAACTTCAAAGTTATTAAGAACATTAAAAAGACCTAAACTTTGAAATAGACTTCACACTAAAACAACAGGTTTGCAATGCTTCAACTCCTGAAAATACTTACTATGGATGTTACAGAGATTTCTTTCTGTTTTAATTAATCACCAAATGGATTTTAGTCTTGAAGCTATAAAGTAGAAAAGCTTGAGTCTTCTCCTACCTGAAAGCTGAATGATGCCTTAACATCATATGCCTATGTCCAGCTTGTCTGCATAGCACCTCCAAACAAGTGTGATCTGGTGAAAACAACTAGAAAACTACTGCAGTTTGGCCTGCCTCAGTCATCCATTTATTCCCACTGATATTATATAGCACATCACACATACATAGGTTCATAAACTAGCTCAATGGATAATAAAGAAAGACCATGTTACTGAGAGAAGAAAGATGCAAAATTTCAAATCAGTGAGTACTATTTGTCACTGCAAATTTCAGATCAGTGACTATGTCATCCAAAATTATATTTCTCCACTCAGAGATGCTCAGACTTGCTTAAACTAGAATTAACTCTATGCTGATCTAACTTTCCCTTTCAGCAAAAAAGTGACAGCCATAATCTATTGCAGAGTTCCAAGAGTGAAATTAAGCCATATAAACTGGGCTCAGTCAGCTTTAGGACCATGTCTGCAATACATGGCTTGCAGCAGAGCTGTGGCTGATCTTATCTAGCTCTTTTTCTCATGTATTTTTTTCTCAGATGCATCTCCCTGTCATCAAAAAGCACCCCAGGTTTCCTAGAGTCTGAAATGACTGTGTGCAAGGACACCCAGAACTTACATCAGACAGGTATAGGTATAGGTATTGCTATAGGTAATTTACAGGATGTACTGTGATGGAAAGCATTGGAAAAGACATATGATCCAGGCTTTCCAAGGGACCTGGGGAGATGTACAATCCTGATTCTCATAAATTTATCACTATAATATCACTCTATATTGTTTAGATTCTGAGTCAAATGTCCTGGATACTTTTTATTCAATGCATGTATCCTCCTCATCTGTAACACTGGTAGTGATACGTCCCGCTTCAATAAATGCTATAAATGGAAGCTGCTTCCTGAAAAGAAACTGCACCAGGGGACTATATGCCCTAAATTTTGAACAAAAAGAAGTGAAACAAATGCTTTTCACCCTGAAAATGTTGCTTCTCACAGTAATTTCTCAGCATATGATTACAAATATAATTAATTTTCCAAGGGATCACAGCATAAATCAAAGAACTGATTAAACCATATTGTTTGCTACATGAAAATCCTATTGAGAGAAAATAAGATGTTGAAGACAAAAGGTAATTTTGGGTCACATTGTTTGTTTTCTGTTACTTTCTCTTACCAGTTCAAAAGGAGATTTGAGTTGCTTATTCAGCCCTCTCTCTTAATAAGCTATCACTCTGATTTTCAATAAGAGCAAACAGATCTTCTTACAGGTAACTTTCTGAAAGTCAGAAACAAGCACAGAACACTTAGAGTCATGAGGTCTGTAGAATCTTTAAAATGTAGCTGGAGGCAAGAGCTAAAGCTCTGGAATCTGATAACCAAAAGCTCTAGTCTGACAAATAATTGTTTAGGGGATAGACATGTACCCCACAAAACCAACCAAACCTAAGGCTGAAAAAATTCTTCCCCAATTGAATTTATTCTATATCATTCTTAGTATTAATTCCTTGTAATTCGATTGTTCCACAGACTTCAATGTTGTATGACAACAATGGAGAAAAGGTTTTTTATGCCACTGGGCTGCATCATCACTGTCATTCCAATGCTCCCTTCAAATAGTGTTGAACTTACAAGTCCAATTCAGATTGTGATTTTCTTGAACTGAATAATATGACAAAGGTAAATTGCTTGAAGACCATGATATTGTTTCTCCTTCTACAAAAACAGTAGATTCATCTGTAGTTAAAATAGCCTCCTTGTCATTCTTATGACAGGGATTTAGAGAGATTCATCTGGGAACAATATCACTAAGAAAGTCATAGCAAAAAAAGGAAAAAGAATTGTACATCGGGATAACACCTTACTGTGATGCCTGATGAAATGAATGGTCATTGCTTCAGCCTTCCTACAAGAAGTACTCAGGAAAAGGCAGACAGACAGGCATTTGGAGGAAAAGCTGGTAAAACAATTGCAGCAACTCCCCCTAGTCTGAATCTTGTTTTCCCATTTCCCTCTGTGAAAATTTCCCAAGAATCCTCATATCTAGACTATCTTCCTGTTGCCTGTCTTTCTCTGAGCTCAGAGTTGGCACTGTTCTGCTCTAGGCAGGGATCTGTCTCAGCCTTGACAGGTCTCCCAGTGGAAATTTGTTTTTATTTTGGATTCAGACTAATCTACCAGGCCATTCTGGCACTAGTTGGAGTATTTTCAGTTCACTTGCTGAGTTTTGACTGAACTGCCGTAGTAAATTTTGTGAGTAAGCACAGCAAAGTTGCATTTTCTGATCCTGTTTTTCTTAAAGCCAGTTTGAAACCTTCTATCCTTGTAAGTTCAAACTTATAATGCAGGTAACTAATCTATTCAAGAAACTCTGTATTTGAATATCAGAAGCTACCAGGCTGTTTGGATGACAAATGAGTGTGGATATGCAATGTTGAAAGTACCCAAATATAATTTTTGTTTCAAAGATAAGCTGTTGTAAAACTAAGCACACATAAGAAACAATTCAAACAAGTAATAAGAAAGCTTTTTATTTGTATATCTGATAGAATATAGTATTACTTGAAGAATGCACTTCATTTTTCATAAATAAAATGAATCAGAACATGTCAGGAATTTTTTACTCAACATTTTGCATTCCTGCTCCAATTTTTCATGTGCAAGAAATGCTCTTGTAATATAGCTAACAGCCTTTGAAAAATTGGGTCCACTCTAGCTCATTTATCAACTGATAAAATTTGAAGAGATATGTAACAGTTTTGAAGATTATTTATGATATTTTGCTAAGAAAAACAAAGTCTGTTACATATCTGGATATGAGGCTTGTAATAGAGTATTATGATCTTGAATGGCTAAAATAAAAATAAGGCATTAAAATCCTTAGAAAAAATATTCTAGGTAATTTGAAGTGAAATATTCCTAATAATATATTCAGCAATTAAGTGAAATTGTTACTGAAATCTGACTAAACCCAACAGAAGCGTGGGAAGTACAGGAAAATTAAAACCACAGTAAAGATATAAAACACAGAACTGCACAGGACTGATGACAGCTGGAACAAGTGTGAATCCAAGAAGCCATATGGACTTTGTCTGTTTCTGTCTATTCTGGTAGCACCAGGAGAGCTACTGAGGAACAGCTGGCTCTGTTCTGCCTGTAGCCCAGTGGGGTTGCTGATAATGTCTGTAATCCTGACTCAGGGGGCTGTGGAGGAGAGACATCACTGAAATCCTGCTGTCCTGAGCAGATATTTGTGCATATAGGAGTGAGAGTATGGTACTTAAAGTTACTCCTTCTGAATATTTGTCCTGCTTCTTGCCCTGTCCTTTTTTCTATGCAGCTGGCTATGAAGTGTATTGTCAGGGTATGAAGTGGGCTACTTCTTTTCACCTCTACTGCCTGTAGAGAGCAGAGCACTTTTCACAGCTGTATTTATTTTCCACATAACCACTCTCTCCACTTTGGGGGAAGTTAGAAGTAGAGTACACTGGATATGTTTTTCCCATGATGTGTTTTCACAAGCAAAATACTCCTTTGTCAAACCTGAAGGCTTTTATACTGATTCATGCTTATTTCAGTGAAAGTTTTGTTAGGAAATTTTCAAAAGAGCAAATTTGTTTAGGTAGAACTTGCTGTTCAGTTGGATTGACTGAAAAGGAATCTGCATTTATATCTTTGCCTAATGTATAATCAGATAATTCAGGAATGAGAGTTCCCTAACGACTTCAAGAGATTACTTAGTTCAGAAAAGGATGTTTTCATCTATGTGAAAAATCAAATTAAGTTAAAGTAACAAATTAAACCCTCATATTTTCTTAGGTTGGATTTGTGGTGCTCTTATACTACTAGGTTATTCCAAAATAAAGGTTTACTAAATTAGAAAACAAGAAACAAAGCATGGCTAAGAAATATTTGAAGTTTTCTAATGCATTTTTCTTTTATTTCACTACTTTACCATTTGGATTATTTCCTCCTCAAACCCTGTCATTTCAGAGATGTTAAGACTAACTGCTGTGATATTATTAGAAGAAAAGAAAGGCTGCTTTGCTTTTCCCCAGTACTAAATTATTTTTACAAGGTAAATTCTAGGAGGCTGACATTTGGTGTCAACATTGTATAAACAATAGCTGCCCTGCAATTGCTAATCTATTTCCTTCATTACTGCTGATGTCCTGAAATTCGTGGAACACCAGAACTGACAGAAAAACAACCCATTTCCTCCAAACTTTCCTGCTGAATAATTACTTCCTATGTTTATCTGATATATGCTTCCTGTGGGCAGTATCCATATGTTTTCCTGTGCATGGGTTTTTTTAAGGACTCAAAGAAAACCCAAATTTTGCCAAGTACCTCCTCAAACTAAGAAGCTGAACAGATTAAGACAAGACAGAAAGAACTTTCAATATCCTTGAAAATGTTTTCTTTAAGGATTTTAATGCTATTTTTACTAATTATTTCAGTTATAAAAATTTAAATTGCATTCAGTTTGTGCAGGTGGATCAACTTCGCCTATTTATTACTGCTGTTGTAAACAAAATGGTTTTTTAGTTTTCTTCCTTGTGTACACTAACCCTTTATTTCAACCCATTAACTCTGGAAGAAACTGTTGTCATATTTAGATATGAGAGAGAGCTTTTGCATTTATAGGATCTTAGAGAACTCAACATGTTCTTCTCTTCAGTTGTATGAGTTGATAGGAAAGCTGCACTCTTGTGAATATTATCTTGCAACATGTCCTAGACATCAGCACAAAGCCAATGTTGTACAGGGCTTGGTGACATAAATCCCCCAGTTTTCCCTGTCTTCTGAGGCACTCTGAATTACATGAAAGTCTGACGACAATGCAGATTTGGTGCTTCTGCACACAGTCTTAACACTTGTCATTTTTTCTAGATGTCATTTGTTTAGTCATTTTTCAAGAAAACTAAAGGACTTGATCTCATGAGGCGTTCCTTGTTTTGTTAGTGTTGCCAGCTGCTGTGTGTGAAAAGGCCTTTCAGTAACATTTAGTAGATTTGTCTCTGGTATATATTAGCCTCCAAAGTTTTGGGGGTTGTTTGTTGGTTTGTTTATTTGTGGGAGCTATGACTTCTTAGATATATGAGGAGTATGTGACTCACTAGTGACATCATAATCTCTGTATGTGACAAAATTTCTTTGGTATTCTCCCAGAAATTCTCTGAAAAATTATTACATCTTCAAGTTGGATGAATCTTTATGAATGGCTAGATGCTTAATTCAGCTGCTTATTAGAAGGTAGACTTGAGTGTTCCCAAACTCCCAGGTATTAGTGTCTTCTTTGGTGGGAAAATTCTGGTGTTGATTTATAGAGATAAATGACAGACCAAGTGACTAATTCAGCTATTTATGTTAAGGCTTCATTAGAATCAGTTTTTCAAGCACAAGATGAGTCCATGATTTATCTCTTAATGGAACAAAAATGTAATTTTGCAGTACCTTGGCTAAGACAAAACTTTCCTTCTTGATAGAATCACTATCCATTGTCAGAAGGACATCCATTATTTGGAGCCGGAACACATCTTAGTCTAAATATAGCAACATGTCCTGTAACAGTTTCATGATATTCTTAAATTGTGCTGAATGCATGCAGTGAGTGAAGCTTGTATCTATAGCAGGGAAGATCAACATTGTGAAAGAAGTTCCCTAATAAATGGGGAAAGCTAAATCAATTCTGAGAGATGGCTGTGTTTTCAAGTGGCAGGTGTCATCCACACAATAATGAAGAAGGCTGGAAGTTCCTGCACTGTGGAGAGAGGGGCAGTTATCTGGTGTGAAATGACAAGACCAATTAATTACTCAATACTTCCAGCAGTGGGCGGAGCTTCAGCAGAGGCAGTATTTTGATTAAATTCTTCCATCAAATATCCAGTATACATCAGACCATGCTCTCAGCACATGGTGTAATTCTTGAGAAGTCCTCTGCAGGGCCAGGAGCCAGACTCCTTGACCCTGATGGGTCCTTTCCTACTCAATATGTTTTATGATTCTATGATTCTGTGGAATCCTAAATATGCAAACTTCCTAAATTACACCTCTCTTTAGAAGGGGCTAAAAAATTCCTTCAAATTATGTTTTAATTTAAGAAGTTAAATCCCAGTGTGACTGATTTTAATTAAAACTCAGTTATTGTGCAGTTCTTATCTTTATGTTTGTATTAAGAGGGTACAGTGAGATACCATTGTCTCTAAAGAAAATTGAAACTCTTTCCTAATTTTAGCATTGTAAAAAGAAACAAAAGTGTTCTAATATTTTAAGCATCTAGACTTGAACAATGAATGAATCTCATTAGTTTCTGAAGGATTTTTTTGCTATTCCTCTTGCTGACATTTCTCCTTATGGTTTCATTTTAGCAAACCATTATCTTTAAACACAAATCCCCGGGACAAATGTAAGAGTGACTGGATTTGATACAAATCTAAAAGTACACATATCTGTCATTACGGCTGAAGCCTAAATAAACAATACAAATTGTGCAGTGGAACACAAGATTAATTTCTGAGTGTCAAGGTTCTACTTTGGTAAAATACTCTTTATGAAAAGAAAGAAAAATTAAACAGGATTAAAAAAAAATAGGTCAACTGAATATGGGAGTTCAAACATTAACAGCCATCATTCATGGTTGCATGGTCATTTCATGGGGTCATTACCTTGTAAAACAGCAGAGCTTATGTGGTTTAGACTGTGTCTTTCTATCTTAACATATTCGGAAGTCCTTCAAATTCAACTTTAGAACTGATTTACATGTTAATGGTGTTTATTTCAGGTCTATTGCGTCTTGTACTTTGACATTCTAATTTAAGAAATACATTGCCTTCTTATCAATACTCACATAAAATAGCTTAGTGGAAGTTCTAAATTGTCATCCTTCACCATGGCCTTAAATATGTCTTTCTCAGATTAGTAGGTTTTTCTGCATTTCTCTAGTTTTTAGATCCTTTTTTTTCTCCTCCAGTTAAAGATTAAAATGGATGTTCTGTAAGTATAAATATGCTTACACTTTGCCACCTTTGTCATGAAATCTGCTCTCTGGACAGTACAGTTCAAGTCTTCTTCATTATTCTCCACATTGAACCCTGCCTCTTGCAAACACAGCCCTCTCTCATAACTGATTTCGTTTTCTCCATGTATTCTACAATACAGGAGCTTTCACAATCATTACCTAGTGTGATTTCTGTATTGCCTTGGCTGAAACAACATCCACTCTGAATAGTCATCCATTAGGTAAGGTATTCTCACACTAACCTGCTCAGATCTTGTAGGTATGAATGAAAGTATTGGGATGGAAATATTGCAGTGTAAAGTAGGAGAATGACTAGGACATTCTCAAGAAAAATCACTGGTGGCCACCACAGAATTTGAACTGATTATAAGTCACATCGTACCTTTTAGTAAAAGTTAAGAAATTACTCAAAGGCTGTATTTTTTTATGAACTTCCATGACAGTAGATGTTGATTTGGAGGTGTACCCAAAATTTCATGGGTTTGTGTTACTTTTGCATAGTATTACAGCAAATTGTTGCTACTGTCTAATTAAAATAATTAGCCCTTTAGCTATGCTAATAGTGCACAACTTTGATTTTCTACTCTGCACACAACATAGAAATAGGAACTTTTATTAATTATGCTACTGCTATCTCCACACAAGAATGAACCAATCTATAATTTGGTTAAAACATCATCAAACCTTTCATTGACTCAAAACATTTAGGACCTTCAGGCTACTTTTGATCTAATATTCAATAAAAGGGAAATTGTTTTTATGAAAAGAGTGAGTAGGATTTGAATATTGAGTGAATCACTAGAGAAATAATGCTTTGCTTACATTTCAATGTCATGCATACACTGCTAAACAAAAAGCAAATCCAAGACAGTTGTGTCCATCATGACAGAAACATAACATTCACTGTGTTTCTATATAATTAGTCAGACTGATACCAGACAAGATTTCCATGACTTCAAATGGAAAGGATTATATTATTTTCACAATTATCTCAGGTACTTTCATGCTATGATGGACATTCTTCATGACAGTTATGAACCTGATTAGGATCAGAGATTAGGTGGTACCAGTTTGAAAAAGAAGGAAGGTAATGATTGGAGTGTCCAGGGACACATGGATTCACCACATCATTTTGTTAGCTCATAGCAATGAGACTGTAGAGACATTAAGTGACCATAAGTAAACACTTTTACATACTCTTGAAACAGTTTCCTGTTTAAGCCTGTTTTCAGTCTGAGTTTGCTGGTTAGTCATTCATAAAATTTACATGTGTTTTTTTTTAATTTAATGACTCTTCTCTGTCTATGCACAATAATTTGGGACTCAAAAAACATGTCCCAGCACTTGTCCCTCTCCACCTCCACTCATAAAGCACCTTGGGCAACAGTGAGAATTGGACAAATGTAGATCACCATGCTGAAGGACATTAGGATGAAAAGGGTCTTAATTCAGATATTCCGTGTTCCAGAGAAGTTCATCAGCCTAGGGCTTAAAAACATTGGTGTCTTTTATGGAAGGTGTTGGATAAAGTAAAACAATCTTTTGCTTTGAGTAGGCTTCTCAAAATGTGCTATGAAACACGTAGGGGAAAACTATTTTCTGTTTTCTGAATGATCTGATTTAATTCTATTATCAATAGCAACAGTTTAATTTAAAAGTCCTGCAGGATCATGATTTGTGTCTCCCACACTTGTAAGGATCATTTGTAAGGAAAAAAGAAATTTACAAAATGGATCAGAACTCAATTTCTTATCAGGAAGTATTTAATGCATGTAATAGTCCTGCTACTACCAAGCCATTTAATGGGGTTAAAAATATGACAAATTTTGCCTATGTATGAATGTGTTCCCCATCAAGACTTTTATTAAGTTACCTTCATTATCTGTGGCAAAACGTTCTGAGGAAAAAGTCTTGAGAAATGGGCCGTTTTCTTGTCTTTTTAGTGATCACAGAAGTCAAAATATGCAAAGTGCAGTTTAATTTTATTATTATGACAGTCTGTTTGAGACCCAAAAGCTAAGACATGTCCTTTGGAATGACATCAAGTATTCAGTGTTTTCTATTAATCTAAAATGCTATTTGTTATGTGGGTATGTTTCAATGTACTTGTCTCAAGGCCCTTGTGTTGTTTGATACTGCACTGTACACAGTAGATATAGCATTATGTAGATTGCAAAACAGCTCTGAGCCAATGTTTTAAACTGTGGTAGCACAAAAACCATGAGTTGAGCACCAAAGAATGTGGCAGGTAACCACAAGCTATAATTCTGGCAATTACAGCATTGATATTTTGAGAGACTGGATGGCTGCAGTGGTATTTTTATATTCCTTCTTAAGGTCTCCCTTCAAAGTTAACTACTCAGTTTTGCTTAGCTGGGCTGGCATGAAGGTCTAATTTATACTGGAAAAATAATTCCAGCCCAGAAAGATGTTTAGTTTCTATGTCTTCTCTCTATTTATTATGTCAGTGCATGGAAAAGCTATATGCAAAGGATCTAGGATTTAACAATTTTTTTTGTTTCAATGTTTGTATATTTCTCCCAAAGATTTCCAGGTTGTTTTAGTAACATGAACAGAGAAGGTAGATATTCTGGATTTTGCAAAAGAAAGCAAAAAAGCTAGCATTCTTCTCATAGCTGCACATTATATATTAGGTAGGAAAGGACAAAGCAAAACAAATATTATTACTTGAATGACAAGAAAACTTCATATACTGGAAATATATTTTGACAAACAAAACAAACTGACACTTAAGGAAGAGGTGTTGCTGCCATGCATTTAAGGTGGTAAAACACATTTTAGCATATTCATAATAATTTGGCCTTAAAGACAAATATTGTCGCAACTAATTTTGGCTTCAAATGATTAGATAGAATGAAAATGAGGAAACTGTACAACTAAGTAAAAGCCTCATTTAAAGTGATGCCAATATCCTCTCTGAATGCTTGTGTATTAGCACATGGTTATTTGTATCAGGCATCTTACTCATGCCATACCTACTGCCACTTATTCCGAATGTACAGCTCATCATTTCCTCCTCTACACTTCCATTTAGTGAAAACACTCATTAAAAAGTGCTGCTGCTTTCCACCAGCTGCAATGACAAACTTGCTTTCATTTCATTCCATCTTATTCACAATTGTAACCACAAAATTTGAGCATTTTTCCTAAATTAAAATACCTAGCTAGTTTTCATACATAAGCTGTTATGCATGATACAGATTTTTTTAATGAAATATGACATTAACCTATTAGTTGTATAGTTTAACCTGGTGTTTCATTAACCTCCCATACATGTTGTTTTTCTTTTTTGCTGGTACTTGTTTAAATATTATTGCTAAAAGAAATTTTGTTATATTTATTTTGGCTATTATTTGTCGTTTGATGGTCCAGTAATGACATGATGCATCATTTTTCCTGAGAACACATCTAATTTAATTTTTCTCTTTTAGTATATAGTACCTTTTTTTCCTCCGGTAATAAATATGTTATTCAGTGGCCTGAATATATGTGAATATATGTAAATATATGTGAAGATGAGCAAGCATAAATGGTAGTGCCTCAGCATAGGTAAACAGAAAGTAAAAGGAAGGATTCATACTTGCCATGCTGAGGCACAGATCCATTTGACTCACTGAGGTGAATCAGAAGACAAACTGGCTTTTACCTGTTTCTTTTGTGCTGTGGTATCATATTTTTTTAACTGTTTATTAAAACAAGCTACCATCAGATTTGCTTTTCAGGCAGTTTTCATACCTTATGCTGTGGAAGTCTGGGAAATACCATGTGGACAAAACTAGTATTGCACTTATGAGATTGAGGATTTGTAAACTGCTGATTTTCTTTCCTATACCGACAACATGTTTTGGATTTAATCATAGCATAGTCCGTTTCTATTTTTAAGTGTTCCCTGAGTTGAAATAGAACCAACACATCATTGTAGGTGCAACAGTGCCGTAATAATTTCCACATGTGGTATTTTCTTCACTGTTATTTCTTAAACTGAAAAATACTTGACTCCCAGAGAAACCAGTCAATGTTGAATACTCATAAAGGTGACACTGATATAAATCTTGCTATAAGGTTTCATATCTTAATAGAATATACAGTCTAGCTAGTGTGACAGACCCTTGAAATGTGATACAAAATATCAGATATATGAGTGTGCTTACCTTGAATTCTGTTCCCCCCTGGACACCCTGACATTACTGAAAAATCCTGTGTAATTAATTAGTTAACAACAATCAGTCAATAGAATTCCTGAAGCAGCCTTCTGTTTCTAAACAGCCTTTGGCTTTTAGGATATATATATTTAGAAATTGCTTTAAGGGCTATTTAAAACTAACTTTTCATTTTAGTATCTATAAGATTTATTAATAAAACTGAAAATGTTTGTCTATAATGTCTTAAGAAAGTAACTCCTCCCATTAATTTTTTTCAGTACTTTGAATTTTGGAAGATATCTTTAGGATCTCCCATTGCAAGTGAACAAATTACTGTATCTTATCTTTAAGCCTACAGGAAAGTTATCACTTTATTTTGTTTCAGAATAATGGGAAGTTTCTCAATGTTTTAATTGCAACAAAAAAATGGGGCCTATCTCATAAATAAATGAATTTTTTATCTAGTTATGTACTCAATTATATATTTTTAATAGTTACAAAATCAAAGGGAAGAAACAATATTTATACAGAGGCTTGTTTATACTGAATGAGTTGCTTGTACATTTATGTAACACTTCCATTTTCTTCTTGATATAAATCAGCATGGTACTGAATTTGATAGAGATAAAAATTTCTATCCATTGACCTTCCAATCCTGTCCATTATATATCATGGAGACAATTTTATATTTCATGAAATTTGGAAAATTCTTGATGGTGTATGGAGTACATGACTTTTTAACTGTAAAATCTCCCTTGGAAGAAATATGTCAGAGTTAATCCATTTGCTTTTGTTTTGCTAACCCACTGGATCATATCACTCACACACAGAATATTACTCCTTAAATAAGCAAACTCTCATTGACATGGAAGACCATAATGGTCCTGCAAGAGACCATATGCTCTGCTGTGTCAATAGTCCGTGCTTTATAGCTCCTGAATTACACACTGAAAGAACTTGAGGCTTCAGGGACCTGAAGACCGAACAGGACAAGAATGTCTGCTTGCATTTACTGAATTCAGATGTTCTGATTCTGATTTATTTTGAATCTTGCATAATAACCCTGTAACACTACAGAATGAACTCAAAACGTACCACAGTTTATCAGTTGTGTTTCACATCTACGCTAGAAAACTCCAAGAGAGACATATAGAGGAGTCAGACTCTAAAATGGTTATTTTAGAAGGCAGCTTAAAATTAGTGGTGATATTGTTTCATCTTTAATAGATCTGAAACTGGATCTATGTACTTATAAAATTCCATTAGAAGTGCAAATAAAGGTAGTCCTTGCTTAACTAACTTTATCCTCATTTTGTCCAACCTTTCTCTCTTTTTTCGCTTTCCATTTCTCCTTAGTTATAATCAATCTCCAAATGTTTCCTGTTTAATAAGCGGTCATTCATAAAAGTCTCTCCTGAAGTCACAGAAGCTTCAGAGACAGTGGAAGTTACTGGAGTGAATGAAAAATAAAGTAAGATCTATGAAAAATATTGTAAAAAAGTTCCCAGTGGATACAGGAATCTACTTTGCTTCCAAGCCTGACAGTCCTCCTCCATCTGATTATTCAGGAGCATGCAGACTGGGGAAGGCACTCCCATGGGATTTTCAGAGATGATTGAAAATTGTGGGGTAGTTTATTTCCCATGAGGATGGCTTTCCCTCTCCTGGGTGAGGGAAAAGGTCAGATGCTCCCTTTTAGACATGAGTATTGAAATCTTTTCTTTGTAACTCAGTTTCCAGTAGAAGAATAAGAATGATATTTCTCTTCCTGTGTCAGATCAATGTTTGCCTCACCTCTGAGTATCAGAAGTAGACATTAGCTGTTAAAAACAATTGGAAAAAAAACCATGAATCAGCACAGGAGGAATAATGGAAGAACCTGAAGTGAAATTTGATTGCAAACATTGAGTATGTTGTTTTGAGAGTAAGAAAATGTATAATTTTGAAAATTCCAAGCAGAAATACATAAAAACATCTATTTCTTTTACTCAAATATTATTTTCCCCAAATATACCGAAAATACCATGAATTTATGCCTTCAACTTTTAAGAAAATCTGAAAACACTTTTCAGGAATTAAATCATTTTGAGAAGTAAGACTGTTAAAAATAGTTGTTCATCTAACAGTATTTAGATTGTTTGCGGTTTCTTAACAGAAATTAATGGGAATTCCCTTAGAATAAAAACATACTTCAGGTGGTGGTAGAAAGGAAGGGAGATTTTTTGGGCTTAACTTCCATGATTAAGCAGTGACCAGTGTTTAGTGTGGTTAAGTGATGCTGTAGCTGTCTGATATTATGGGCCATTCTATTCAGAAAACTTCCAGTCAGAAAGGGAATGTATCTGTATCTGTGTTTGGTTTCTAACACGTATGGGTTTTATGGTACTGTCTTGGTTTGAGCTGGCAAAATACCAACTGCTCAATACCAAGTCAGAGCCTCTCTCCCCTCACCGAGAAAAGAGAGAAAGGGAAAAAATAATCCTCTCAAACTAAGTTTATGCTTAAACTAGCTACATATATTTATACAGAAAAGAGAAAATGAAGAGAAAATTAAAATATAGCACACACTTACACAAGTTAGGTATAACAACAATTTTCTACTTCCCACCAAACACAGATTCTATCACTCTGGATCTACAAGCACCCCAAAAGACACCCAGCAAGAAACAGAAAGAGTAACAACAAAATATTTCTACTTCCATGAACTCAAACAAAAGGCAAGTAGTGCCAGCAGCAGAAGCAAGGCCTAGCACAGCAAAACAACTCTAGCACGTCTTGCTTGTACTTCGGCCATGGTGGAACTGCCCAAACACCTCCCATTGCTGCACTCATATCTCAGGTTTGCATCATCTGGTGTGAAATATTTCCCTGGTTACCCAATCAGGTAATAGCTGTCTCCCAATCCACGTAGATTCTCTGAGCCTGCTAATTTGAGGCCTAGCTAAAACCACTACAGGTACCGAAATAAAGGCTATTTCCATGACCTGTGAATATCTGAGCTTGGCATTGCTGACCGCAGCAGAGGGCATTACAGCTCACGGTAGCAAATATTAATATATGTAAACTAAATCTTTTTCCTTTTTTTCATCCTTGGGTAATTGGCATATTCCCTATGTGGCTGAGCCACTTGTAGAATAAGTTCTGTGGAAATGGAACTTATTAACACCTGGAAAAATGTGACAGTCTTGATTTGTAAGATACATCAGCCAAATAATCTTGATTTATCCATTTTAACCAACTTTTTTTTTGTTTTCAATTTAATTTTGGTCTACAAAACCTGATTTTTTTTGTGAGTTGTTGGTAGGGCGTATCAGGTGCTTTGTTTGAAAATCTATGATACGTTTTAGTTCTAATCCAGAAAAAAATAAAAAAATCTGCATTTTCTGTAGAGCCGATCTGGGTAGTTATTTGTTACTTTTTTTAGTCTAAACTGTATTTATGCAATTTATTCACAAAGACAATATTTAACGTTTAATGTCTCTACAAAGGAAAATTGTTCAACCTTTCTTTTTGTTGTAACTTATTACAGAATGACATATTAGAACAGAAAGAAATAATAAACGCAAAAATTGTAGTAGACTTTAAAGACCAGAACAGTTTTCTATATGAGTTACTGTAACTGTTATTCATTTTGATTTCACATCTTTTTCTATTTATTCCCTAGATACAATCTTGACCAATACATTGACTTAAGTAGCTGATATTGTAGACAGATTTTAGCTCAAATCTTCTTGGATTAGTTTTCTTGCAGAAATTTACAGATATGGACACACTATACAGACATCTAAGTTTTCAGAAAGTAATGGGTTACAGATACACTTTAGGTTTTCAGGCCATGTGTTTGAAAACTTTTCTGCATCATGTCATATCAATTTGCCACTTGAGAACAGAAAAGGGGAAATGAAGTGTTAGTGTCACAATCAGCTACTAGAACACATGATTTCATTTTAATATCAGAAGGTTACATTCACAAATGCTGATGGCTTTGTTTTTTAACTCAGAGGAAATAAGGGAAAGGTGTTATAAGTCCTGAGCATCTGGTTTCTGTTTCTAACTTTCCTATATTTCTAGAAGTCATTATGTACCAGTTCATAGGGCTAAGGAAGAACAAATGATATGACAGAGTAGCCAAAATGAATCATTATGTTCTGTTTCTAGCTCCCATTGTTTTTGGAACTACTGCAGGGTCCAATTACAATTTTACTTAAATACTTCTGGCTTTTCTTGTTCTCTATTCAGGAAAAAGATGAATAAGGACACTGCTGTTCACATTGTGGTAAGGAGATGGCAGTTGATCTTGGACAAGGCTGCAATGACTTTGCAAATCCTTTTTTCCTGCCCCACTTCCAACAAAAGCCCGCTTTTCAAAGAAACCAGAATTTTAGCAGAAGACATGGTGCCTTCCACTTTCCTTTTTAATTCTATAAATGTCTCCGCTAATTAATATTTTTCTCTTTTCTGCATCACAGCTGGTATGTTTACATTCAAGCAGCTACAAAGAAGAATGAAACTTGAAAGCACTTCAGATTTTACACTGAAATCCTGGAAAACATATGTATTTTTTTCAATTTTTTTCTTTATCTTATTTAACTTCTACTGGCCTTTTAAGCAATCTAATCTCATTCATTTTTGTGGCACTCACTTTGGTTGCAATTGGTAGGGTATTAGAGTGTAATGAGGTCCAAACTCTGTACTTTTGGATCTGCTCCCCTTAAAGTACACACACTATAATTAAGTGTCTGCTGGGTTTTCTGCCTCCCTTCTTGACTAATTAAAGGTGAAGGACAAAGTAAAACAAAGATGAAAATCAAAAATGTAGATTTTTCCAAAACTGACACTCATCTCTCACTTATACCTGTAAGCCAGATTCCAAGGGACATATCCAGAACTGTCCCTGCCCTGGCAGTGTGTTGCAGCTGAGTGCTAAAAGGCATTCTTTTATTCCTTTCCTCTAAGAGCTTGGAGACAGAAGCTTCTCTCAAAACAGGCAGGACCTTATAAAAAGCATGGAAGGAGAAAGGCTTTGTCTTTTTTTTTAGTGTACCTTTTGCCAACTGATTGTGCTCTAGGAGCACTCAAAAAAGGCATTGCAAATTCAGGTTCAGCTTCTTTCTCTACTGGAGAGAGATTTAAACACAGTTTCTAATATTCAGAGCACATCAAGATTCTTGGGAATATTTTAATCCTGCCTTATAAATAGTTGTGAAAATCAGGGTCTCTAACAAATTTCCTGAGTAAGAAGGCAGTGATTATGATGTTTTCATGGAAATGAGTTGGTCTAGATTTAAATATTGCATACCAATGTTCAGTGATGCAGATGTAGAGCTCCTGTCTTCTCCCTTGCTTACAAATACTTTAATTTTTAAAATACAGTTATTCACCTTAGCTCATTTCCTGTCCAAAGTGGTAAACCCTGAAAAACTTCTTTTTTTGGTCTTAGGGTATGTTCCTACATTTATGATCAGGGCACTCTTCTAGCAGGCTGGGATAAAGTATTTTATTACTCTGCTAAAGTGGACACATCTTTCCTCAGCTTATTGGATACTGCAGATAGCTCAGCAGGCTGATTTTATATATTCCCCTTTCTTAGACATTAATTACCTTCATTCACTCTGTGGGTAACAGATTATCCTAAGTAACAGGATTATTAAGATAAGAAAATAAGGTACTTACTCTAGTAGCATGAAAATTAATTTGCATTTTTTTCTGAAATCATCTGCTTTAAAACATATTTGTATATGCTCAATGTTCCATCATTGACCGAATCTTAAATACTTTCAAATTTCTCATACAAATTAAATTGAGAAAGTGAATAAATCCTTCCAATGAACTGACTCCCTGGTTTCAGATATTTAGTAACAAGGTTTCAGATGGCTACTGAATATGTAAATTCAGTATATTCTTTCCTTTGGAAATAATACATCCCTTTGGTGGTAATATTTTCCTTTTTTTTTTGTTTGTTTGTTTGTTTATTTTAGCCTTGTGTAGTGTAGGCTACAATTTTGTTTTTTATATTATATTTTCCAAGATAATAACCAAGATAGGATAGTCTAAATTACTAACAAAAGGACAATATCCTGAGGAAAGAATTTTTATTGGGTGTGATGCCTTCTCCACAAAGATGACCTTGGGGTTGTTCTTCCATAAATCTACCCTCAAGTTCATCTGCAGTTTCCTACAGATTATGAGACTTGATTGTTTGTTTGATTCACAGCCTATACAGTTTGTGGTTTCTTTATTTATTTAATGTCTTTTTTATTTATAAAATTCTCATACAGGCTAAAATCTACTGAGTCATATACAAATAGTCATCATGTACAAATAAAACTCTGTTTTATAACTTTTGAAGTGAGGGTCTTAATGAAAATTTCATCTAAACATAGGGGTTTGATGAAGTTCTAACATTCTCCACAACAGGCTATGCATTGCAGCAGGTCTGAATGTAGACCTGCAGTTCAGCCAACAGTGTTTGACCTAAAGAGTGACTCAGAAAGGCTATAGGAGGTCTAGCAAGAAAAGCAATGTGTCATGGCACATCAGTGAAGCAGAGGAATACAGTCAGTGCATCAAACACGTGCACTTGGTGGTAGCTAAAATTCTTCCTCCTTTTCTGTATGTCAATGTGACTCAAAGACACATGTGAGAGAAAGACAAAATTGGACATCCTCTCAAGTGCGCTGAAATATCTCACCATGGATTTCAACCCATTACAGAAATACAGACCCAGGTTTTTTTTGTTTTGATCAGGAGCTTCTCTCTCAGGTAGCACTTCCTAAGGTGGTACTTCAATTTGGAGCAAAGGGACATTTTTCTGACATCACATCAAGTCTGAATTTGCCTAATTCCCCATCTTTAATCTGTGTCTGCCTTGTTAGAACTCAGTTTTAATTTTATATTCCAACATCCCTCTATTCTACCAGGTTCCAAATTTGTCCACTTAGCAGACCCCATGAGACAACTGAGATGTTGGCAGGAGAGGTCCTGGATTAGAGGAATTTATTTTCAGGCATGCCTGTGAAGTGTCAGTCATGCTGTTAGCACTAGATAATCTGAAACTGGCAAATGTGAGGAAATTAAATTTAAAACTGGCACTTGATCTTTAATTCACTGTTCTGCATGTGGTAATGGTATAATTTTACAGCAATGTGAATTAAGGTTGGAGTAGGATCAGACTTTAATCTGATTTATCTGTTTCTTGTCATTTTAATCTAGTTTAACAGCATGTTTAATTTGGAAGACTCTCCTAGTCACCTTAGGGAATTGCCTTGTAGTACATCACAGTATTTGGTACTGAAATTTCAAAAAAGATGTCATCAGAATTTCCTTTCTTTTGCCTGATAGCGCTGGTATTACACACATTGGAGAACAGAGTGTCTCTGCAAGATCCATAAGCTTATTGAAATTTGGACATTCAGCACCGTAAGCAAAGTTTCATTGAAGAGAAACTTTTTGAAATAATTGTTTGTTAATGTCATTGATGCCATCAACAGATGGTGAAACAATCATTAGGTCTAGAGCAAAGTATTATGTATTCACATTTTACAGGTATGATTCTGCACATATTGTTTTCACAACTGGAAGTTATTCACGAAGTATGGGCTCAATATATTTTCCTAATTTGACATTTTGCTGGACAGGCTTCCATCTGAACTCAGTTGTGCATTTATTTATACCCACTACATTTTTTTCCTGATCTCGTTGTCAATACAGTAGTTCACATCCTTATTCCATGACCTCTCTGTATTTTATTGGAGTCCATTTTTTTTGATGGACAAGGGGAAATTTGTATGTTATCCATACTAGATTTCTGTCTTATTAGATAGTTACACCCACAGTAGTGGAAGAAGGGTGATAAGAAATATTATAAAATTCAAACATTTTACCATGTGTCTTGATCATAGACCTTGTCAAGGGAACATATTTTATCATATAGGGACTCAGTGCCTTACTTGAGCTTGGATAGCACTGTTGGCCAAAGGGAACCTAAAGCAAAGAGTTGAAAGAAAAGCTGTTCATCTTGCTAGAGCCCATCATGCTGCTGGTTCTAGTAGCTACAAAGCAAAAAGAAAGATCAGCACCGCTGGAAATTGTAGTCAGGGACAGTTATGAACCTGCATTGGAAGTACCATGTGACAAAGGGTCTTTGCACCTCACAGGAAGGGAACTAACCACACTAGCAAATCCTCTTTGCTTTGTGCCCCACAAATAGAAAGACAATCTTAGAAATGAGTGGGGTCTTCATTGGCTTCACAGGGTGAAATTATTTAGTATGAGTTGTTCGATACCCTAAAGCTAAAGATATGCCTTTTTAAGTTGGGAATTAGTTCCCAAAAAAAGGAACAGAAGAAAATTTCCCATGTATGTGAGCTTGGATTTATTCACCAAGGCAAAAATGGCTGTCTGGTTTCAAATGAGAACTATGACCTGATGTTAGGTTGTACTATTAACTTCTGAACACAATTGATTTCTATTTAAATTTAGCTTAAGGCACCAAGTACGAGAATTTTGGTGTATGTCTTCCACTTAACATGATTCAAAGGCATTTTGTGCCCTCTGGTGACCATTTAGAGCTC
This sequence comes from Myrmophylax atrothorax, assembly GCA_026770055.1. NCBI lineage: Eukaryota > Metazoa > Chordata > Aves > Passeriformes > Thamnophilidae > Myrmophylax > Myrmophylax atrothorax. The sequence goes on along the minus strand of JAOXXN010000395.1, from coordinate 11,895,514 downwards.
CATTTTGCAAGACTGGTTGCACAATTTTTGGTATCAGGACTCTATCAGTACTAATGCTAAGATTTTCTATTCATAAGTTGGGCTAAAAATGTAGTTTATAAAAAAAAAATAATTTTTAAAACCCCAAACCAAGCAGGGCTACCTGTCTATACATTCTTTTGTACACTAGATATCACATGCACTTGACAGATTTTCATCTGAGTCATGTTGAGTTTCCCAATTCTATTTGTATCCTGTAATCAAAGCATCTAGAACTGATCACATGAGGCAAAATTGGGAAAGAATCATTAAGTGAGACTTTTGATATAACTGAACTACCTCTCACCACAAAATTAATTTTTTCGAAGTACAGAAATTTTACCAAAATAACAGCTCATCTTATATTATGAAAAGTAAGCTAATTTCCATACAAGGAGATTATAAAATACCTCCTGTTCAATATGCTTTTTACAACAAAGTCAATGGGTGTCTTACATGTGAAATCTTGCCCTACCCCCTCTTATGTTTGGAGGCCTCGGCAGAACCAATATGTAACCACATTTGGAATTGAAGCAGTGCCCATTTCAAACAGCATGCAGAAATAGTTGAAACCAGTCAGCAAATAAAATCCTCTGTGGCATATCAATAGACAAATGCATAAAAGAGTGACAAAAATAATAAGCTAATGTAACAGTTCAGAGATTTTGAGGTATTATAAAAGAGTCACAAAATAGCTTAAACTTAGTTGGATAGTTGGAGTTGTCACCAATACTTTTGCAAAAGTTGTCATTTAGTAATAACTTACATTTGCATTTCTTAAAAAATAATCAAAAATGATACAGCATGCTGTTACACCACACTGAGGCACTGGTCCAGTACTGCAGGGGCAAACTGTACTTGCTCCCTAGCCTGTATTTTGCCCTCCAACTATTACCCTAAAGTAGGAGAAGGGACAGTCAGTTCTTACCCACAATACCATCACTTTTCTGTACCATTGCAATCTAATATTTTTACTGGCAGTAGCTCTGATTAACATTCTGATGTGTCTCTCTGTTGGCAATTGAAAGCCCCAGAGGGTCAGCTGAATGGCTCTTGCTGATTTTTGTTAGGTTTTGGATCAAGCCCTAAAGGAAAGTGGTCTGACATACCAATACTAAGGAAAAAAACAACAAAACACATGCCATATCTGTTCCCAAGTCTGCCATTGATATACTGCTTCCTCTTGGGCAAGTCCTTCAACTTGAAAATGTGTCAGACTATTTAGTTGGGATAATAGTAGTTACTTAAACTAGTAAAATGTTTGGACAACTAATTAATGTTTGTAAAAAGTTTGCAAGTGCATTAAAGGTATTAGAAAGTGCACAGAATTCTAGTATTGTTAGCAGGCCTATTTTTAATAAATCCCCCTTGATCATAATTCATTATCCCTCCGAGACTTCATCCAAGGCTTTTTAGTCAACACTTTCTCCTGCAATCCATATTAATTAGCAATATTGGTCTGTTGGTTCTACGGTATTTACCATTTTTCCCTCTGGTTTCAGAGCACTGTAATTAAAGCATTCCTAAGAGAACTGGTTAATGAATTGACCTGAAATGCCTTATTATAGATCCTACTTAAAACTTACTTTTAAAATGTACTGCAAAGTTTTGTAGAGTTTAGCTGGAAATCCACTGGAGCCTGTAGCATGATTCCAACTCCCCAAAAGACAAAAGGCAAAGAAGCAAAAACTATAAAATCTAAATTTCCTTCTACCTCTGTCCATAAATCAGTCTTGGAAAGTGCAGCATTGCAAAGGATGGCTCATGCTAGAGAGTGGCTTTTGCTTATGAAAAAGATTAGTTTCTGCTCCTTCTACAAGAAGGAAAGAAATATATTTCTGCTCTCCTCTGAAGCTCCACCAATTTCATTAAAGTTCTCACTATGGAATTAACATTTCATTCTTTGTTTATTTATATCACCATTTGTGATCTTACTTACCCTCAGCTCTATCTGCTAACTGTATACACGTAACACTAACAGGAAACTTTTATAAACAACTTGCTTTTTTCTTGCTATCACCAAGACTCTTTTTGTTATTTTTAACAACTAGAACACTATGTGTTTTGGGGGAAAAGAAAACATAAAGATCCTTCCAGAAATCATCTTCCAATATGCAATTTGTAACACAGGCAGTTTGGTTATGCACACATTTTCCTTCTCATAATTCTCCAATTAAAATTAATAAACTCCATTCTTCTCAATATTTTGCATATGCTGAATTCTTGTTATAAAATAAAGAGAGAAGCAAACAGATGTTTATGCAATTGTTGTGATGGAAAACAGAAAGGGCTACTCATAGTTGGATTTGGAGAGGGGTGAAAAGGGTGGAAAGATATAATAAGTTGAAGTAAATTCTCTTTATGCCTTGGGTAAAGAAGAGCAAATTAAACTCAACATGGGAGCACACAAAGCCTGCTGATTTATTTTATGTATTTATACATTAAAGTTTGAATTAGTTATCAATTGATATTAATATTGGGAATAATGTTGTTCAGCATCATTACCACAGACAGCCAGATTGAGTGCACCCTCACCACAAGTTTTCTGCTGTCACCAAGCTGTGTGGTGGTCAACACACTGGAGGGCAGGAATGCCACCCAGAGGGAACTGGACAGGCTGGAGAGGTGGGCCCGTGTGAACCTCATGAAGTTCAGCAAGGCCAAGTGCAAGGTCCTGAACCTTATTTGGGGCAATCCCAAGTATAAATATGGGCAGGGCACAGAATGGATGGAGAGCAGCCCTGAGGAGAAGGGCTTGGGGGTGTTGGTTGAGGAGAAGCTCAACGTGATCTGTCAATGTGCACTCCCAGCCCAGAAAGCCAAGTATGTCCAGGGCTGCATCAAAAGAGGTGCAATCAGCATGTCAAGGGAGATGATTCTCCTGCTCTACTCCACTCTTTTGGACCCCGCCTGGAGTCTTGCATCCAGCTCTGTAGCCCCCAGCATAAGAAGGAACGAGTCCAGAGGAGGCCATGAAGATGGTCAGAGGGCTGGAGCACCCCTCCCGTAACAAGAGGCTGAGAGAGCTGGGGCTGCTCAGCCTGGAGAAAAAGCTTTGGGGAGACCTTACAAAGGAGGCTTACAAGAAGACTGTAGGGTGATAGGACAAGGGATAATGCCTTTAAACTGAAAGAGAGTAAGCTTAGATTAGACATAAGGAAGAAATTCTTTACTGTGAGGGTGGTGAGGTATTAGAACAGGTTGCCCAGAGAAGTTGTGAATAGCCTATCCCTGGAATTATTCCAGGCCTGGTTGGATGGGGCTATCAGCCTGGTCTCTGCATCTTTGCCCATGGCAGGAGGGCTGGAAGTAGATGATCTTTAAGGTCCCTTCCAACCCAAACTGTTCCATGATTCTAATGTAACTTTAATTATCCCTTTGGACTATGCTCAGGAAAGGATCACTTTTCATTCAATCATGTAGCTAGTAAATTGGATTACTGTGAGATAAAATTCATATGAGCTAACTGATACACTGCCTTGCTCCTAATAACAGATTCTGTAGAAAACTGGAGTTTTATGAAAAACTGGCAGATACTTGAAGATGACTTCTCTGTACAATAATCTGAAAATACCACATACACTTATGGTGTCTACTGAAGTGGTATCATTTTAGTATAAATAGAAAATTTCTATCACAGTACACAAGAACTCAAGGGTGTCCAAGAGTGTCATTTTTCTTAAGCATTATTATAAAAAATGTTTGAGCCTTCCATTCACTCTGGCTAAACATTGAAAAGTTGGGGTAATTTTTTCAACTACCCTAATTCACTGAATTAAAAAAATGGACACAGATTTCAGAAAGATGACTGAGAAGAAGGTACCTTTTGAACTCTCCAACATCATATTCAGAGCTGAAAACAATGCGATAATTTTGTTCCCTTCAATCCACACATCCACTTGATCAACATATACATAACTCAGCCCTCTAAGTTTGGTATTGGAAGTATTTCACTAAATCCAACAAAGTTTAAACCTTTCTTGAATCACAGGAATAACAGTATAGTAAACTTTAGCTTGTATTTGGCAATGTAATTTTAATGGGGTGGAATTCTGTGTTCCTTGATTTCAATGATTCATATGCTTACAGTTAGGTATGGATTAACTACAGTTGTGAAAGTCATAGTTCTGTGTGAAGACCTGAAGACAGCATTATATGACTAATCCTGATCTGCTACAAAAACTGTTTCATACCTGTGCTTAGAATCTGTCACCTTATAAACTGTATGTCCCAGAAAGGCATGGAGTGGTGAATGTGAGAAGAAATGATAAGGCACAGAAAACCCACATATTAAACAGTTTCCTAATTGAGAACTACTCTCTGTATTGGTCTAGGACTGACTTTCCAGGAAGGATTTTAGGACCCTATAGGAACTCAGAAACATGTGGAAATTAGTCTTTACATTAAAAACCAACCAACCAAAGAACAACAAACAAACCCCACACAAAACAACAAAAAGAACAAAAAGCAAACAAACAACCAAACAAAAAACCAACCAAACAAAAAAGACCCCAAAAGCCAAAATCCCAAAAAACTAAGTGGAAATGGAACAGACATAATAGTTGAGAAATGCTTGAGATACCAGAGTCCAAGAAAAGATTTATCATTTATTCATGCTAACTCACTATTTTCCTAGTAGTCCTAACATTTCATTGCCAAAGCTCCAAAGATTAGTAACTTGGTTTTAAGACCTAGCCAAAGAAGGCCCCAAAGCTATATGTCAGATGTCAGTTATCAGATTAAATATATTGTCAATTTTGGCTTACTATAATCTTTTTCGTACTACTGAGCAAGAGCTTAGTATGAATATCCAGTTTTACACCCAGCAGTGGTGAAGTAACTAAGTGTGATATTCATTACGCAAGCCTCAGACATGATGTTTTCCACATCTGTGCATTAAAAGTATTTGCTTTTACAATGTGGTAATTCATTTTCTTCAAGCTGAATGGTGATAAGCTCTGCAAGTCTGTTGATCTGCTGAACAAACACAGGTCCATAGATTTCAAGTTCATGAGAGAAGCTACAAAAGGACCTTAAATAATTTAGCATGAAAATAGTTAAATGATGTTGTCAGTGGTTTTTTCTGTTTCCTCCCTCGGGAAACTTTTTTAAAAATAGCAATTCAGCTGGGTAAACTCTGAAATTCAAGATGCAGAAAGAGTTATTTCAATTGCATTTTGCAATACTCACTCTATGGCATTGTTAAATATTTCTCATTTTATTAATTGGAATGACCCCAAGAAATAGAACCAGTGACTCCTGAATTTTCCAGAGAATGAATCTTTTCATTTGAACTAATGGTAAGTTACCCCCAGAAAATTGAGTTTGTGTTCATAATGAAGTTATGAAATCTACTGCTGAATTCATTAAATTGGAACAACTTTTATTTCATTATAGTAACAAACACAGCAAATTAATTTTCTCAACGAGGCATCAGTATGTGTTTTTAATAGAGCACTATTATGTGTGAACAATTAAAATCATTTACATTTGGAGAACATTGATTATGAATGATGTTATTATCCCATTAACATAGCAAAACCAATCAAAACTGAATGTTAAAGAGTTGAAATTGTGCATTTAAAATAATAAGCAAATTACATGCAGATGTAGACAGGAGTCTGGAACTTTGGTATGAAATGTAGGCTGTGACTTGCACATACGATTAGTAAATTTGCACTGTCCCCTAAGGTCTAATTAGGCACTATACACTCTAGCACAGAAAGCTCTATACACATAATTACCCATTGTGTGCTTGCTTATCTATTTAAAGTATTACTTTTCTTGTATTTAATTATGTGTGAAAAATTATGAACATCACTTTATCTGTGTAATCTTTTCAAATAATCATACTGCTTATCAAGAAATGTCAACATTTTAATTCTTTACAAAGGAACACAACTTTGCAATGTAAAATTACATTTTTCAGGAAACTATGGTCTTTTACACAACGTTGTTATGATTGCGTGTGTGTGCAGTTTATTTTTTTCCTAACAAGATCCTTTTGAATAAATTAAATATTGTATGCCATTGGATCTTTTGTTTTTATTGAAATAAGAAAATTAAAATCAGGCAATCCTTTAACGTGATATGAAGAAAGGGACGGTCTCCCTGCAAATAGGGTCCTTGCTTCCTATCACTTTCTGACTCCTAAAGTTGTATTTCAGGCTCAATATGACTGGGGTTAAAAAATTCACGCTCATCTCTAAACAGCAAAAAACTCTGTAAAGTTATGCATTAATCCCTTAAGAATTCTAATATTGTCCTTGAGGATTTACCTTGTCTGAAGGTATTCAACATAGGCTTGCAACAAGGCACAGTTAAAAAATATAATCAAAGCAATAATAATTCTGCTCAATTAAAATTGTTTGCAATTGTTTTCTACTTCCTTGAAACTCAAACAAAATGCAAGTAGCGGTAGTCGGAGCAGGGTCTAGCACAGTAGAAGAGTTGAAGCAGGTCTTCTTTTTACTTCAGGTATGATGGAACTGCCCAAAACACCTCCCACTGCTGCACTCATATCTTAGGTTTGCGTCATCTGGTATGAAATATTTCTTTGGTTACCCAGTCAGGTGATAGCTGTCTTCCTCAATCCACATAGAGTCTCTGAGCCTGCCAACTTGCAGCCTAGCTAAAACCACTACACTGCTGTATCACCTGCTGCTCCCAAGGAAATTCAGGCCTCATCACACTATCACAGGAAATAGGGGCTAGAAACAAACCTTTGTGGGTCGTCTTGTCCACTGCTTTGCCTGAAGACAGGATCAATGATTCCTGGTGATGTTTGTCAATGATTGTTTGACCTAGTCTCTCTGAAATGGGTACTAGAAGGTTTTTTAATCTTTGTCTGTTCTTAACTCTTGCAATTGCTTGGAAGTCAATAAGGTGACTACCCCTGTGTCTTGCCAAAACGTCCTTGCATCTCTGTGTGGTTTCTCGTGTGTTTCTTCAGTGTGAATCAGATTTTTGCCTTCTTCAGTGGTGGCATTGAAGTCTAAGAATTATAATGGATCATCACTTCATTAATCAAATAAAAATAATATTATGGATGCTAAGGACTCTATAAACTGTCTATAGAAGAAAAGGATATTCAAATGAGTGGAATGTTATGATTTGAGGTCATCATAGCCCAATAAATAACCTGAAGCAAAGTAAGGCTATGAGAATCTGTGTGTCATTTTTCATACAAAGCCAATGTTTACACTCACTTTGGTGGTTAAGAAAATATTAGTAATTTACTCTGCCAAGAGTAACAGTCCATTTTATATACACAGACAGACTATACAACAGAAAATGGGGAGATTTGTCTGCTATCTTTAGAAAAGCTGCTTTTTAAAAGCAAAGAGATGAAATTCAAATAGATGTGGCTCCAGTTTGCAGCACATGTCTGCTAACACACAGCAAGTTCATGTGCAAGATCAAGAGGCAAATCCTTTACACCCAGAAACCACAGATATGGGTGCAACTGCTACTTAGGTCTTTCATTTGCTCTTTTTTTTTTCTTTTTTTAACTTCATTTAATGTTTATTTACCCACAACAGAACATGTTTTATCTGGTCAGAGCATTGCCATATTCTTCCTTCAAGCTGCCATGGTGTGAAGAAGCACGAACTTCATATGGCACAGAGCTATTCAGACCCTTCCTGACACAAGTGATGTTTGTCACCTTACCTCCTGTTTGCATTCATCTGCAGATGTACCAAGAAATTGCTGATACTTTCTTGACACAGAGGTGAGTATAGATCTGTCTGGATAAGGTGAAGGACACTCTGTTATGAGGAATTATGAAGTACTTGGACTGTAGTCACTTCCCCGTCTCTTCTCTCAGCAGCTGCCTGTCCTTAGCACAGATTAGCTTCAGCTCCTGCATCCCCTACCCTTCCAACCAGATGGTGGGTCAACTCAGTCAGTCTTAACATCCTACCTAAAAAAGAGAAAAGGGCGGTCCATTCTCAGTGGCACAACGGAGGTGTTTTTTTCAACCAGTAACTAGAGAGAGATTGGTCTGTAATCACTTGATGGTGAAAATGTTCTTGGCAACACTGTAATTTGGGTATCAAAGGTGCCATTTTTTGCTTACTGAGTAGGCTACTAGTGGGCTGTAGTCTGACTAGGTGTGAGATCAGGGTAATCACAGAATTCAACAAATTACTTTTCTACTCCTCATTAACTTCAGCTTTTGCCTGGATTAGTTTGAACCAGCTGTAATTCATCTAGGCTTTGGTCTCCTTCCTGCATTGAGAGATAGCTAGTAAACAGCACCATCTGCATGGAATAAGAGAGCTGAGACTTCACTTTCAGTTAAAGATTGTATTTTGTTTTGTTTTGCTTTTTCTTTTTCTTCACAGACAGAAAAGCAGCACCAGCTGAAATTAATCTTTGTGATGAATAAACAATTGATTCAGTCCTTGTGAACACCCAGCTGGATTAGTGGGATAGGAAAACATTTACACTAAGTAATTGCTCTCTACACCACACAGAGAAAACAGGATAGTCTGTGATGCTATTGGAACTTGCTTGCCACTTATGGTATCCTATCAGAATGTCAGCTGGGGTAAATTAGTGTCCTCCCACTATGACAAGCATAATTCAGTTTACTGTTTGGAATATTTCTTTCATCAGGAAATTATACAAATGAGTGTAATGTAAACAAGCATAGGTACACCATATACATGTTAATGAAAGTATTTTAATATCCTAAATTGGAAAGCAAAGCCAAAATAGCTCTTCCTCTTTTTCTCTCTCAGATTAATAATGTATTTGTCACCATGAATTTTGCTCACAACTTTGGTTAATAATATATTTGTGATAGTGACTGAAACAATGCAGCAATGATGAGGTGTTCTCACATCAGTGATTGCCTCATAAACCAACAAGAAATTATTTTCTCCCTGGCCCAGATTAAAGTTGAATAAATTCAATAACAAAGTGGGTCAGACAGATCAACTCAGAAGCTGATGTCAGAGAACAGCACATGGCAAACCAGAAGTAAATAATTTACATAATCTTTAGAATTAATTTAAGATAAACTATTTTATAATCCAGTTGCTCTGATTGAAAACAAACTAAAAATAATTAAATTGCAACAGTTCCTGTTGCAATTTTTAATTAAATTTTATTAAATATAAGCTCTAAAATTGTTCATTATCTCCCAAATTTGCCTGAATAATAAAGGTTGTTCTGTAAAAATGCAATTTGAATTTTTAAGTAACTTTCCTAATGCCTTGAATTTCAAGATAGTTTGTGTGACTACAGTTCAAGCACAACATTTTTAACTATTAAATATGACAGTGATTACACATACTAATAAAATTCCTAAAAATTCCTTGCAGTACCTGCTCACTAGAAAATATTTACAGTGCAAGATACCCTAACTCAACTATTCCCATATCCTTTATCCTTCTACTTGACACATATAAGTAACTAGAGAAGAAAGACAACTCTATATTTCAAATGTTTGTCTAAAATAAAGCAAATTACATATAGTAAACTCTGTCATAGATTTCAAGGCTTCATCAGAAAATAAAATCTGTCTAAGACAACCTAAGGAAAACAGCTGTTTTGTACTCAGCTTTTTAGACTTCTCAGGAGATTCCTAACAAAACAAAATAAGATAATGTATTTAAACAAAATAAATAGGTGGGTAGATCACAATAGTTTGTGAGGTCACACTTTGAATGCTGTGTTCAGTTTTGGGCCCCTCACCACAAGAATGACATTGTGGTGCTGGAGCATGTCCAAAGAGCAGCAACAAGTTGTATTAAATGCAGTTGTTAACCCTGCAGGTATGTTTACCCTGGAGAACAGGAGGTACAAGGGGAAGCTCATTGTGCTCTACAATTATTTGAAATGAGGTTGCAGACAGGTGAGTGTAGTGTTGGTCTCTTCTCCCAAGTTACAAGTGATACAACAATGGCCTCAAGTTGCACCTGGGTGGGGTTTAGATTGGATATTAGGAAAAATTTCTTCACTGAGAGGATGGTTAAGCATTGGAACAGACTTTCAAGAGAAGTGTTTGAGTCACTGAACCTGGAGGTATTTAAAAGACATATAGATGTGACACAACTAAGGCCATGCCACCCTGACACCTGATCCCATCAGATCTCGGAAGCTAAGCAGGGTCAGTCCCGGTTAGTACTTGGATGGGAGACCTCCTGGGCATACTGGGGACTGTAGGTTCTAGCCCTGACTTCACTGTCACCGTCCAAGCTCGCTCAGCTGTGGCAGATGAACCTCAGGAGTTAAAGGGTGGAGCCAGTTCTGCGCACACTGTGCCTCACCTAAAAAATCCACTGCACAGGCTCTAAGGACACACCCACGTGGGGAGAGCCCTTCCCAAATCTTCGTTCGTGAAGCCTAGCTGTGACACGAGATGTGGCACTTAGGGACACAGCTTAGTGATGGACTTGGCAGTGCTGGGTTAACAGCTGGACTTGATAATTTTAAAGATCTTTTCCAACCTGAACAATTTTTGATTTTATATTTTGCAGGCAGCTGTACCTACTTCCTATTCATCATTAAAAGAAAATTCTACATCTCCATATATAACTGCTATAAGAGTGGGTCACTTGTAGTTATCATAGAATCAGAGAATCATTAAGATTGGAAAAGACCTCCATCCTTGACCTGTAACAAGGAATTTTGTTCTGGCTTGATACCAGGCTTCTGAAAAAAATTTGATTCTAGTCAGTTGTCTACTAATTTCAAATGAATTGTTCAAATTGCATCTGTATCATGCTCTGTCCAGCTCATGGATTCATTAGAGACCTGGACACCTTTTCAGTTGCTGTTTTCAGAGATACTTTTTTCCTTGGACGAGATCATGATGTGCCCATTCTTGTCCTTTTAAACTGCCCCCTTCTCCTTTTCACCTAACTTTTTAAATTGTATCCTCTCCAGTTTCTCTCTTCACATTTTTATCGTACTGCCTTTGAGCTGTTTTGATTCTTGTCTCTCA
>JAOXXN010000395.1:11858288-11875335 GCA_026770055.1 Myrmophylax atrothorax | reverse complement strand
GGTAAGAGATGGATATTAGAAAACTTTCCAGTGGTTGGCAGTGTGTGTGTTTTGTCTGAACACAGAAGAGTTACTGAACTGAAGGAGACTTTGCATTTGGGACTGGAACACTGGGGTCAGATTTCAACAGATTTCCAGGTGCCTACAGATGTTCAAAAGTGTTTCTAGAATTCCTTGGGCAGGATAAGATTATTTTGACTTTGAGAATGTGGCCCTCTGAGTTATCTGTAACTTTTAGTGCTTAAATACTTTAGGAATCCTGTGTGTGTTTAAGAGGCTTTATGAACTGAGATGCAGGTGGCTGCCTTTCAGAGATCCCCTTAGCCTGTCTCACTTCTCTGTCCTGTTCTGACCAAACACTTCAGCTTCCAGCTTTCTCAGAGCTGGCAATCCTCATCCAGTGTTTTTTTTCTCAATTTAAAAGGGGCCCACCTCTCTTTCCAGTTCTATCACAGCATTTTAAAATCGCTTTCTTCACTCTGTATTGTCTTAAAATACAGGATGGTGAGATCACAAAAAAAGGCATGGTTAAGACTACAGCTTGAAGGGAGAGAAATATTCTTGTAAGACTTTCAGGTTCTGTGGACTATTTCTTCAGGGAAAGATGTAAAGGACAGACATTTTTGATGACTGTTAAACCATACTCTTCAGTAATGTTGGAAACAACTGTCAGTAGGCTTACAATTATCATTTAAGCCTTAGTAGTTTTCCTAGAAAATATTTATGGTGTCTACAGATTAGAAGAAAAGAATTAAAATCATCAATACCATATGTATTTTTCAGATGCTATTATGATCAGTGAGTTTAGTGTGTCCCATCCTATCTTAAATCATTAGCCTATTGGCTCACGGCCAAAAAATGTAAAAATGTTCCACAACAAATGCACAGAAAATGTGGTGTCGAAAAGTAAAGGTTTCCTGTGCATGCGCCACATAAATAAAGTATGCATTTACAAAGCAATAGATGTGCACTGTATCTCACATAAAGTGAAAATAGACCCTGTATCATTCAGCAGAGCCTTCTTAGCTTGTTTTGTTAAGTCTTAGTTATAAATACAAATTAGAGTATATCCTCACAAGCTATTTGCAGAGCCTTCCAAATAGGAACTTCTCTGGTTTTGCTGATTTTTACAATGGAATGTGAAGAGAAAATGAGAGAAGACTAGTTATCCTTACTGTGGTGTAGCTGTGCATTGTAGACTTTCATTTCAGGATGCAAAACATGTCACCAATACCAACAATAGATGACTCTGGGTAAAATGGTCAGAGTGTGCACTGGTCTGGGGACTGGCTATGGACCCATTCATTCCTCAGATGCCAAGTGACAGAAAGGGTCAAGAATTGGGAAATCAATGGATGTCTAAGCAATATTGGGTCTTGCCCCTTTTCTGACTACCATTGCAGTGAAGACTGAGCCTTTGAGACTGAAAGAGACCTGAAAAGGCCTTTACTGAGAAACTAAGAGCTGGCACAGAATGCTTTCAACCATAAACTTACTGAGAAAAGCAATCCATTCCTGTACGTTAAGAACCAGATCTGTTTGTAAGCAGGATATTCTCAGAAGTGAAATCACAGATGCTCTAGAATGCCCTGGGTCATTCATAGGATATCCTGACAACATGTAAGTTTTTGAGTTTTTATTCCTCTAAAGTAATTTGTTGGCTCTATCCACTATGGTAGAAAACTTTTCATCACACATTGTGTAATAAAAACATACTTAAAATTTGAGATTCAAAATTTCAGACTTGTGTTTCAGATAATCCTCTTTCAAATATCAACTTTTGCAAATGTATTTAGTTTATTTTCAGCTACATTTTCCATGTGATCTTACATTTCTTTGGATGATACTGAGAGGACAAGAGCAGTAGTTGATTGAAAGGACAACATACAGTGTTCATGACAATTTTTCCACCTAGTTTTTCAGATTTGAAATAAAGATCTCATCCTAGTTCAACATTACTGCTGGTAACACTATTTCTTTTACTAAAAATGGTGAAATGAAGATGCTTCTTCCATCAGATGGGAGCAGTTAGCTGGCTTTTTTTTTCTGATTGTTCTATTATCTACAGTGCCATTCCTGAAGGTTTTAGTTCTTCTATTTGGAATTTCTTTTAAACTAATCAGGACATTGGAAATATTTCACTGAAGAAGACCTTAGTTTTTGTCAATGTTTAAAAACAAACAAACAAACAGGTTTCTAATTTTCTAGTAGCTTTGGCAGCTGTGGAGAAAATGAATATTTCCCTCAGTAGTCCTTTGTTGTACTTGTGGTGGGTGGTTAGTTAGCCCTGTGGTTAAACCTGGAAAGGAGGAAACTTGGAAATGAAGCAGGAAGTCAGGCAGAGACATGTAGCAAGTACAGCGTTGGTGGTATAGTGGTGAGCATAGCTGCCTTCCAAGCAGTTGACCCGGGTTCGATTCCCGGCCAACGCAGCTTCATTTTTGACACCTTTCCCAGAGGGGCGGTGGCCACACAGGCAGGCACTGCTTCCACCCACAGGGATCTCGAGCAGGTCAGGTGGAGAAACAGGTCACGGTGCTGCTGCCATCCACAGGGATCTTGAGCAGGTCACCAGAAACCTTGTGAGGTTTAATACGGAGAGACAGGTGGAATGCTACACTCCCATAGACACTGACCACCTGCATTCCCAGGACAGGACCTGGGGATCCTGGTGGATGCCACGGTGAGCATGAGCCAACAAGATGTCCCTGCAAGAATGAGAGTCAGGGGTGGCCTTGACTTTAGTAGACAAAGTACTGACCATAGGCAGAGGGAGGTTCCCCTCTACTGAGCACTGGTGAGGCCACCCCTGGAGCAATGTTTGTGTCCAGTTCTGGACTCCTCAGACATGGAAATAATGAGAAGAAACCAGTGAAAGGGCCACAAGGATGGTTAAAGCACTGCATCATTTCTGTTGTGAAGAGAGACTGGAAGAGCTGTTTGGTCTGCAAAAGAGAGGACTAGGAGGGTTATTCTTATTAATATATAAATAACTGCAGGGAATGTGCATATAGAAGAGTTAGGTGGTGCTCAGTGAAGCTCACTGTTAGGACAAGAGGGAATGGGCATAAATAGATGCATGAAAGGTTCTCTGTGAAAATTAGGAAACACATTTTCACTATGAGCATGACCAAGCACTGGCACAGGTTGTCCACAGCAATTGTGGAGTCTCCATTCTTTGAGATATTCAAAAACTGTCTTGAAAGGGTCCTGGACAACTGACTCTAGGTGTCCCTGCTTAAGCAGGGCAGGTCGGACCAGATGGTATCCAGAGGCCTCTTCCAGCCTCAGCCATTCTGTGATTCTGTGTGTCAAGCCAACCAATCAAGGTGAGAACTGAGGTCAGAGGACCAATACAAGATGTTAGCAATTTCCCTGGAAGTGGACACAACACCAGGAGCTGGACTGAGAGGCAAGGTAGCAAAAGGACGAAGTGTTACTCCAGGAGAGCTTGAGGAATGCACACAAGCTATGGTTCACTATAGAGCCAGTAACTGGTACCTTCAGATGATGCACCAAAATTGAGAGGTAAGTACCTCCCTGGAAGACTCATTGTCTGATTGCTCTTTCAGGTCTCAGAGAATGCCCACCAGTTTTGGTGATGCAATTAAATCATTGTCAATCTCACAGCTCAGATTCCTCTAATACTTAAAATCTGGCTCTTGAAAACTGTTTCAGATAAAATGCTCTATCCCAAAGCATTTTTCAAATAATTTCTATTATGTTTCTAAAAGCTGTTTATATGACAATTGAAGACAGGACCTACTCATGTGGTAGGTGGGGGTGTATGGAAGAAAAGGTGAATACACTAAATGTTCACTTCTTTTGTTTCAGTCTCTTTTTTGTTTGTTTGGGGTTTTTATGGGTTTGTATTGTTTTGTTGTGTTGTTTTGTTCTGTTGTTTGGGGTTTTTTTTGCTTTAGGAGAGAAAAAATGCACTCATAGGCTTATAGAAATCAAAAGAAGCAAAGGGCTAACGGAACTGAGCTAGCCCAAGGAGAAGTTCTAGCCATTTGCACTTCATAGCAACGGGTACTGACTAGAATTCATAGGAGGAGTAGAGAATAGGAGGAAAAAGCTGTGAAAATATGGTTAAAATAGACCAGATAGATTTACAAGGGGCTGATATTTGAAAGAGGATAAAATCTTCTGTCCTTTTGGAAGAAAAAAGGTTCTGGAAGCAGTGAGTGGGTGCTAGGTAAGCAGGAGACAATGGACTGAAAATCAAACCAGAGGGATTTTCTTGTCTAGATTCTTATTGCAATTTGTAGGTTTCTAAACCTAAGGTAATGGGTCACAATGATTAGCTGCCCTACTTGAATCAAATTAGACTTCTGGAAAAAAAAATTGTTTATATAAGCCTAGATAGCATTAGAGGGAAAATCTTCACAGGAAAGCCTGGAAAGTACTCCAGAAAGAAGTGCTGAGCCATCTAGACCCAGAGGAACATGAAGGATGCCCCACTTCAAAGTGAGGCCAGTGGCTGGATGTAGCGAGCAAGGCATCGTGCTCCGTGTTACATATGTACCTCAAAGTCCATTAATAGGCACTCCTATCACCTTCAGGCTCTCAGATGAAAAATGAAGAACAAGACAATAACATATGAAACTTCAAGAGGAATTTAGACTCCGTGTCCTATGTGCCCACAAATTATAAGCCAATACTATAAACATACCCACTCCTGTAGAGGTTGTTCTGATAGATACAACTGTGCTTCCCAGATGTATTTCTTACAGTTTCTTATATCTGTGGTCTTATGTAGTAGGAGGAAATACCAACGTAGGCATTTTTTTCTGGCTTAAAAAAGTAATTCTACTGAAAACCTGTGAAGTATAAGATACTCCCGGATTATTTTTACTTTTAGTGCACAGAAAGGGAAGGATGCCATTTGTTGTTTGGTTTTGTTTTGGCACTTCAGTTGGAATTGTGCAAAGTCATGAGATGCATAACTGTCCTTGTAGCGTCCATGATAGCATTCTATGTGAAAATTATCATTTAATAGCATCTCACAGTCTATTAGCAATGAGCTGTAATGTAGATTTGCAAGGAGCTACCAAGGAAGGTACGGCATTGTTCCAGGAGCAGGATGAAAATCACATTCAGATGCATCATTCATAGAATCATAGAATCAAAGACCGATAGAATCATAGAATGGCCTGGGTTGGAAAGGACCTCAAAGAACATCTAGTTCCAACCTCCCTGCCATGGACAGACACACCCTTCAGTAGACTAGGTTGCTCAAGAATCCCATCCAGCCTGGCCTTAAACAAAACACTTCCTGGCACGGGGCAGCCACAGCTTCTCTTGGCCACCTATTCAGAGCCTCACCACCATCACAGTAAAGATTTTTTTTCTAGTAGCTAATCTAAACTTACTATCTTTGGGTTTGAAACTTTTTCTCTTATCCTGTCACTATAAGCTCTTGTAAAAAGTATCTCCATCTTTCTTGTAGTAATTTCTCTTTGATTTATTCCTTCATTTGGAAAAAAAGAAAAGAACTTACCTATTGCTAGTATAGATGGCTTAGAAACAGAAGGGAGAACTTTCCATCAATATCTGCCTCCTGGCAGGAGCACAATGTCTAAAACTTCAGTAAAAATTCTCTTCAAAATTTTCAGCAGCCTTCTTTAAGAAAAACAAAAATCAAACCAGTCCTTGATCTTTCCATCTACAATAATCCAAGCAAGAGATTCCATTAATAAAAATATCAATAATATTTTTTGACAAATTATTTAAACAGTAAACATGATAACTGGTGTCATTCAGCTGCTTTCCTCAGCTTTCTACTCTAGTTCTGTGTATTCATATTTTGGCATTTGCCTTACAATTAATTTATATCATTCTGGAGTGTAAAGCAGACACATTTATTCAATGTTTGCTACACACTTAGTGAAAGTGCAAACTGAGGATTTTGCACTTCTACATCATTCTTGGAACTTATAGGAGAAGGAAGGAAGGAAGGAAGGAAGCAAAGAGAGAGAAAGGAGGAACATATATATACATCTACAGACATATACCCCCATGCCTTTCTGAGTGCATGGTTTGACTTATGTAGCCATAGCTTCTGCCTGATAAATGTGTAATAAAGCAGTATATTTTTTCAATTTATTTTCTTCACCTCAAAATAGATTAGGGGAATTTTTATGCTCTAGCATATTTTTCAACTATCCAGAAGGAAAAATACAATTTCAAGAATCTATTAAAAATTCTGCTAACACATGTCTTGGCCTGAGACTTCTTTGAACATCAAAGTAAGCTCCAAGTTAATTCACTTGCATCCAGCTGCATTTGGTGGTATGTGCATCATATTGAGGAGGCCCTTTTCTGTTTCCATCTTTCACTGCTTATGTCAAACAGTTTACAGAGAGGCAATATAAATTCAGACAGAGCTGTAGGAATGCCATCAATGAGTTTGGGAGTTTACATTGTGTTTGTGTGAGGTCACTGCATGTTGTCTTCAATGATCAATGGCTTAATGAATGCTTTTAGAGCCAGAGGCTACCCTCAGTGTCTTTAGTTACTCCATGTTTGGCTATGTTTTATTAAAAGGTCTCAGGCAATTCTTTTCTTGTATTTCTTTTAATAATGGATTTGTGACTGTTCAGTGTTTTTCTTGTGGCATTTCCTTGTACTCATAACAAGAAGTCAGGTGACCAGTAAGATAAATGATATTTAACCTAGTGGTGACAGATGCAGCAGAGGTGAAAGAGTTATATCTATTAATAAACAAAGTTTGAAAGCCTTTTAGCACCATCTTTCACATCATGCTTATCTGACCTTTTTCATGAGATAACTTCCACAGGCTTATTACAAGGGGAGAGGAAAAAAACCCCAAAAATTCATTGTATTTTTTACTCTTTTTCATAAAAAAAGTAAAATAAATAATTAAGAGTTTTATGTTGCCTTCTTAAATGAATGAATGAAGTGCTAGTGGTACTGCAGATAGGATTTCACTTGGATGAAAAAATATGGTAGGTTTATTTTGGTCCCAGTGGGCGCTGACATTTTAACCCACTTATCTCTGATTTATTCAGTCCTTGACAGTCCCAAAAAAGTGATGCATTTTGCCTGAAGGCTCTATAGGTGAGGCAAGTTGACATATGCTTTTTCTGTCTGTTAAGGGCTAATCTCTTCTGCAGTCCAGTGCATGAAGCAGGGGGAAATGGAAAAAGAAAATGTTCATGATAAGGATTTTTCTCCATTTTCTTTCCAAAGTTCTTTTGGTTTGTTTTAAAAGTAACCCTTAGAATTTACCTTATATAAACTCAGCCTTTAACAGTCAATGGCTAGTAATCCACAGATTGTTAAAAAATTGTAGGATGATAAAGCTAAAAATAATCTGAAATATTTTTGAATAATCATTTATTTTAACTTCTGAGCTAATAAAAATAATCAGAACATATATAGATATTACTCTATGTGGTTTAAGACCAGGTAGAAATATATTTTGTATTTATACACTTAGACAAATTTCAATACATCTCATAGCATATGGAAACATAGAATCATTACATTTGGAAAAGACTTCGAAGATCATCAAGTCCAACCTTTGACCGAATACCACCATGTCAACTAAACCATATCAAGAAGTGTTTTATTCTAAATAAGTTACCTTAAGGACTGTCATTTTCATAGTTATGCAAAGCTAAATAGTGGTTTAGCTGGATTTGGGTCACCAACTGGCTAATAGTCAGTAACAGAAAGTAATCAGAAATCTTGAGTAAGTTTCCACTTCATACTTCTGTCTCTGCATTTATGTATTTCTTTTTTATTTGAGACTGTCAAACTACTTCAGAGATATTAAAGTTAAATGACACAATCCACTTTCCAACAGTACAAGGGCAAAATGAAGTGTTGATGGGCCACATTAGTTTAGATGCCTAGGGCCTGATCCAAATCTCCTTCAAGTCAAATGACATGCAGCCACTGACTCCATTGGAAATTGGCTGACACCATTAGCTACAAGCAGAACCAGAACATGAAATCCTTTTCTCTCTGTTCTGTATGCTCAGCAAGCCCAAGTACAGATTCCCGTTTAGGACTCACTTTAACATATGATTCAATTGGCAATTATTTTTCTCTCCATCCCAGAACGTAGTGTTTTATTCTTGTTTGAAAAATAAACAGACTCATATGTCAAGATGTTTTCTCAGAGGACTAAATCCCTATTCCATTATTTTATCTACATTTCTGTCTGATGCTTCAAGTCTAATAACTAGCCTCAGTAACTCTTTCCTGAGTATTGAGCCTACAAACAACTAAGAAAATGAAACATGAAATCAGGATTTATGTGACCTGGATGGCATATGATAATTTTTTAGACGAAAAAAACCCAAGAAACCAAAATCCACAAAAAAACCCCACAGTGCATTTAACTTTTTCTTATGAAATATTCCCAGTCACATCACTGCTTTGTGGCACATACTTCTCTGACAGTCCAGAGAATGTCCCAAAGTGAACATAGCATTAATCATTAGATCCTTTACCCATTCTCTTCTCTGTTCATTGGAACTGAGATATTTCTGTGCTCAAACAAGAAAATTAGAAGCATAAATGCTATTGTCAAATCATTCTTGTTTCTCTTTGTGCATTCTTGGTAATTCTAAAAAGCCTTGAAGACTGTAATCCTTGGTAGCTGCCATTGAGAAGACAATACTAGGAGGCTCCTATTAAGAGCAGCAAGTTCTGTCATCAGCAACTTCCTACTTCCAGGTTGTGAACTTTAGGTGTCTTTCTCCATATTTAAAGGCAGTTTCTGTAATTTCCTTACATTAATAATTTTATGTTATTACAGTTTCACTTTAGAACAAACAGTTGATAACTAACATTTGTACTTTTCAGGTATTAATAGACATTGAGATTTCCTCTCTTTTGAAACTCATGAATAGGAAAAGAAGCAGCTTCCTTAAAAGAAATTATGTTCATTAGTAAGTAAAAAAGCTTTTCAGCTTAGGTGCTTCTACAGCTCCTATTACCATAATATTAGAGCAATTTGAAGTCTTTAGTGTATTCTGTGAAGTAGTGAAGAACTGTCATTCCCAATTTTGCAGATGGATGAAAAAAAAAGCAATGTAACTACATTTTGTGTCTCTAAGGCATGAAAAAGCCAACTGACTGCCTCAGGAAAATGTGTGACAGAACAGCTACTTGAATCCAGGTTTTCTAATGGTCTGACTAGTGGACTGTTCTTTCCATCCTGCAGTTGGAAAAGTTATTTTAAAACTGCAAATATACCTTTTGGTGCCTCAGAACAGTTTCACCTCAGCAACTTCTACAAGCGGCTTATATTCTGGTGCCTTCTCCATTATCTTAATTTCTCCCTGTGGCTTTGTAGACACCTCCCTCCACTTCTTTCATTCTACCCATTCTACTTGGAATCTGGCCCCGTGCTCCCCAGTTTGCTATTCAGTGTTGGGAAGAGGAAAGGACAGATCATTAGTGCTCAATGGTTTTCTCAGCAGGTAATCCTTGCCAGATAAATTAGTCCATATTTAAAGCCCTAGGTCAGAGGGCTTTACTTTGTGGACAGTGGGAGGGTCTGAGTTCCTGTGCAGCGAAGACAAGCCCTTAGAGAATGCCTCAGTATAGGCAATGCTTTTGCTGGCAATTAGAGCCAATTTGGTGTAAAATTATAGGTCTAGTGTCTTTGAACAACTATGCTGAAACAGTTATCTCTCCAGCAATTTTGTGGTCAGACATACATTCACAACAAAGCCCTGTGAATCCCAGAAAGATTTTCATGGGGAATCAGGGTTAGAAACATCCATCTCTTGGCATTCTAATTAGGTATAGTTTGCTTTGCTGACTGCAGTCTTTAAAGCCTCCCTTATCCTTGTTATACTTCATATATGGTAGAAAGTGGTAGAATGAGTAAACCATTAGGGTCATAATACTTCTGTAATGTGTGGCTCTGTCTAAATTCTGGTGGTTTCGTACCAGAGAAGATTGCCCTGCCCGAATGGGGCTCATTTGGATGCAGGAGAGTGGCTGAGGTGACACAGTGAAAAGGAGAGGTCTTCTTTCTCCATCCTCCTTTGCATTTGCTGTGGTGTGAGGCTCTGATCCCATTTGTGTCCTTCTGAAGCCATTACTCACAATATATGCTATTAATAATCACTTAGGAGACTCAGTGGCATAGCTTGATCAAAGAAGGGTTAAAAGAAGTTAGTAGTATGACATTAGGCACCCTGAAAAATCTGTCAGAAAAATCTGTCCAAAAAAAAATCTGGGTAAACACCTAGGTCATTTAGACCTCACTGAGCTTTGTCCTGCAAAAGTTGACTGGCTGAAGTTTTTTGGCTATTAATTTAAAATCGTATCACGTATGGATACACCATACTGCTGTTACAGAAGGGTAACCTTAGCCATAGTTTAACTTAAGTGTTATGTGTTATGAGTCTGTCCAGATAACTGTTTGACCACCAGTATGGGACAACTTTTCATTCAGAGACTTTTGTTTTACATTCTGTATGAAGTTTACTTAACATAGATTACCAGATACTCCAGGGAGAATCAGCTGCCATCACTGTTTAGTTTTGTCTTTGCACAAATCAAATTAAATAACATCTCTAAATCCTTAAAGCAAAGTGGCAGTGTCTGTTCTGGCTCCATTTTCACTTGCTCAGCACTTTTTTTTTTTAGGAGAAGAAACCTCTTCATGCTTTCTCAGGAATTCACTAAAGATTAGTTTAGATTCACTAACAAGGGAGCCCAGTGGAAACTCCATAATGTTCCAATTTTCCACTTCTTCACCACAGATGTATTTTCTACCTATGGCAATTACATGCATCAAAATGGATCATAAAATTGTATTCACTAAATTTAATTTACAGTCTCTTATGTTTGCAAGGTAACTTTTGATTTTGATGGAAAAAGACATAACCTTAAACCCAGCAAGCTCTCTTTAAAAAAAAAAAGCCAACTAGTTTTAAAGCAAATTTATCTTTAATTGTGAGATATGAATAGAGTCTTTGTGGAGTCAGCAATGCCAGGATTTCAGAGGCACACAGAACTAAATACATTATTTTTGCACCTCATGAAAATGAGTTTAGGTCTCATCTTAGATTTGTGCATAATAACCAGAGGCATTTTGCCAGACATATCCAGATACAGTAGCTTCAGCAGAGGATTACCATGCCTTCAAACTGAATCAGTTTCTATTGGATCACAAATTTAAAGAAACCCAAGATTTCTTGGCTGATATTGAATGAAAAATCTATCAGAGAACAATTATACTATACTGAACCCCATCAACTACATCTCCATGGGCATACTCTTCCCTGGGCCTCCTGCTGTCTGAAGTGCCTTTTTAAGATACTGCAGATATCTAATAATCATAAATTATAGCCTAGTAATGTATTTACCTAAATTCTTAGATGAGGCTTCCATATTATTCCTGGGTTTTTTGTTTGTTTGTTTTTGTGTAGTTTTTTGTTTGTTTGTTTTGTTTTTGTTTTTTCCCATGGTCGTAAGAGTGACCCTCTGTCAAATTTGCCACTGTAGAGAATCTTCTATGGTGGCAAAATAAAGTAATCATCCATTTGCAAACTTAGTGTTTGGAATGCATGAATACACTTTAATTGGTTTTCAAGTGATCAGCATGGAAGACTGATGAGCTTTTACACATACTTTGGCAAAAAATTAAGTTTGGAGATTTCAGCAGCAGCTGGAAAGACCAGCAGCCTGTGCCCAGCTGACTCTGGAGCCAAAAAGCAAATTTTCTGTGCAGTGTAGTCTAGAAATCTTTGGTTTAGATACCCTCACTGACCTCTGCCAAATGATTGAGTAAACTCAACCCAGCTAGGTAATATCAGGCTTTTCCATCCCAGAATTCACTGTGAATCAGCCTCAGTTTTCGCAAATATGTGGATTATCATTTTGTTCAGCAGAGGGTAGGAATGAGTAAATCCACTGGGGCTCTGGTACCTGTGATACTTGCCTTCTACCTTTATGGACAAAGTCACCTACCACATCCATATTCTATGGGTAATGAAACATTCCCGGTTAAATAACTTTAGCCAACACAAAATCAGTCTCTGCCATCAGAAACAAATTTATTTCTTAGGTAGTCATAAAAACCACAGGGTGCAACATGAAGGGGACCAAAAATTCCTTAAGAGGTTGATTGTTGCTGTGAGGCAGAAAAGATTTTTCAGGTGCCTGCCTATGCTGCAAAACTGATCTGTGCTTTTTCCAATACTGCTTGGATGAAAAGAAAAATTGAGTAGCTATTACACTATGTAAAAAATATGGATATATAATAATTTTATTTCAGTGGTGAACTAAAGTTTGAATTTGGAAGGTAAGAATATGTCTGAAAAGATGACATACCTAGTTATATTAGAACCTCAGTGGGTTTAGATCTGTGCCAGTCCACTGAGCTCCGTTGAGTGGCACAGACTTTCTAAGAACTAGCCCTTTAATTTTAAACCAGCAGCAAAAACCTTCCTGCTCTCTAAATTTATAAATTATTGACATAGAATCAGTGAGACTGCAACAGCTAATTGGCCCCTCTGGTCAATTCTCAATGGTCCTGAGAAGTTCACTGGTTTCAGATAAAGGTTTTTTGCTGAGCTGTAGGCTGAAATATTCCCAGAGTTTGAACAAGTACATGCTCTTTGCTTGTTTTTTAAATAGCATATATCAAGGCCAAGTTTTGGGAAGAAACAATGAGGGCAAGATATGTTCATGGTAAGGAAAAAATTGAGTTTTAGAATTGGCTTCTAACATGAATCTAGTCTTGAAATAGAGTATCTTAAAAAGCAGACTTGGAATTTCAACTTCTTATAACATTTGTGGTTGTAGATCTAGGAATGTATCCATGAAGAGTGTATATTTCTAGAATTATTCAACTGTGCATTTATGTATCAATTGTTTTATTAATTCTGTATCAAGTACTAACACCACACTGTTATGGTTCTTAAAATATTTACACTGATCTCTCTTTTAAATTGAGGAATAAAGTTTCTTTTCCATCAAAATTTTAAGTTTCACCTGGGGAACCTTTCAGATAAACCAAAGGTAAATTGGCCAAATATTTCCTTACGTAAAGCAACTATAATTATAAACTGAGTCTTTCATTTTAAAAATGGAGATGCTAATTTTTTGCTTTCTGTTGCCAAGGAAACCTGTAGGTTATATACATGTTATAGGCACACCTACATTTTTTATAACTTCAAAGTCTGAGCTAGTCATCTAAATTCTGTATTGCATATGTGGGGAAAATTAAACACTTCTAAATGGGATCCACAAAGGTAATGCACCAAGGAGGTACTGATACTAAATACAGAGGAAAGTGTAAAAGTTTTTGCCCATCACCCTGGAAGGAGTCAGGCCTTTATTACTGGGCCACCTTCACCATTGTGGGATTCAAATAGGCGAGTTGCCTCTAAGAGTCATCTTTAGCAGCTTAATCTAAACTCATCACTTTTAAATTTGAAGATTGCAGAGACCATCCTCCACTAAAGACACAAACTCCTGCAGAAAGACTAAGTTTACAGGCAAGAAGTATGCTTTCTATAATAGGTTTTAATAACTTTCCTAGAAGTTAGTCTATAGTTCTTCAAATTGAAAACATAGAGTCTAAAATGACTGCAATATTGTCATATTTATTCAGAAAATTAAAAATCTGCTTCAAAGGAGAATGAAGACGCATATATTAATGCACCAGAAAAACTTTGCTGAATTCAGAAAGTCTAGCCTTCTTATTATAAGTTATGACCAGTTAAAAATATTTCAGAAGCCAAACATTACACATCCTCGGAAGACTCTAGTCAACCGTTTCCATGTTTACCATTCATAATCTTGCTCTGACATCAGTGGGACTATGTGCAGATGTAAGCAGAGACACTCACAAATGCATTGGCATGGCAGAGACTTAAAATGAATGAGGATAATAATGAAGAGAGAAGAAGCAAAATAATGAAAATAAGAATTTATATATGGATTGATTATTGTATTAAAAAGAAATTATTAAGCAAAAAGCAGTTTTATTCAATTTAACAGGATTTTTATAATGTATATGTTATTCTCAAGGCTGTTGATACAGGAACTCTGCAATTTTGATAATATGGACATTCCCAGTCCTTTCCCGTCACTATGCAATATGTTGTTGAAGTTTGGCCTGGTGGGCAGTCCCTTCCGTAAAGACGTGCTTCCCTAGTGGTTTGGCAGAATCAGAGGCACCTCTCTGTTCCTGTAAGGTTTTTCTTCCTTCTAACTCATATTGTACCAACACTTCCACAGGAAAGAGCAGGTCTGAAGGTCAGACCAGTAAGCAAGGAACCTACAAGGAGAACTCACATGCTGATAATTTCAATGATGTCTTGGTTTGCAATGAATCAAAGCAACAAGTGTTTACAAGTAACAGCATTATGGAAACTTTTTATTTTTGAGCTAACAGATAAGATATGAAGCCAATATCATGAGCATTTGTATTAAACAAAGAAT
Source organism: Myrmophylax atrothorax (assembly GCA_026770055.1). Classification (NCBI taxonomy): domain Eukaryota; kingdom Metazoa; phylum Chordata; class Aves; order Passeriformes; family Thamnophilidae; genus Myrmophylax; species Myrmophylax atrothorax. The sequence continues at coordinate 11,860,887 of JAOXXN010000395.1, read as the reverse complement.
CAGCTTTGTCAAGCAAGGAGCTATTAGCTTGTCATATCCTGACCACATGCTAAATTAGGTTAAATACATTATGCAAACCTAAATCCCTTTGGCAGTTTCAGCTGCTCCAGTTACTCTTTGGTTCTCCTTCTGAGGCCAGAGTATACCACTGAATGTGCATGTTTCCACTGACTTGCATCCAAGGGCAGATTTTGGCTGCTGGAAATGATTGTGTACTCTAGTGCTACTGGCCCTGAACTGATTTCTTCCATCCAAAGGGTAGCTGCATTCCACTGAAATGATGATCCTTTTCTTCATACAGGCGGTTTGGGAAAGGAATAAGGAAGAAGTATAAAGAGAAAAGAATAATAGAGGCTTGAATTATGAAGCCTGCAGAGAGCATTTGATTGTAATAGGGTCCTACTGACCTTTCTAAAATTGAGAAGCTATGGTGCTTTTAGAAACTGCTGACATTTGCAATCTTCAAAATTTGGACACTCATAACCCACAATTAGGGGCATACTAACGACCTCTTTATGAAGACAAATTCTTGATGAGACACAGATGTTTGCCAGGACCATATGCATGTAAAAAAATAAATCTAAGGAACTGAATTTGTGTTCTTCGAGGCATCTTGAGGGTTTTTTTCATTTCTAGTTTAAAGTGTTATGAGGGTACAAACAGCAAAAATGAGACAGTAAGCTCATAAACCTTGAACAGCATACTTATATTTTGCTGTTTCTCTTCTATTAAGGGATATGTATTTTCTTGCATGGTTTTTTTTCTAAGGGGCAGGGGATATGTGCACATTAGGTTATATATTTTTAATGAAGCTGAGGGCCTGCCATTCTTCTCACTACTTTAGAAAGTCAGAATCCTAAACCAACACCAAATTATGTAGTATGAACCCAGATTGTGAGCATAGATGGTCTTGATGTGATATGAAAACAAATATAAGGTGAGAATTTAATAATTTGTTACCAGGAAGCTGAATAATGAGAGAGATTAGATAGCAGGTGGTGGTGGGTGTAGAAACAGGGAATATGAGAGGGTTATAGCACCATCTGTTCATGCTGGTCTCGCACCATTTGTGTGTTTCTATTGCAGACCTCTAAACATCTGGCTGTACTGCTGGGGTTGCAGGCTGCAGCCCTGGTTTGGAGAGGAAAATAATAGTTTTCTCTTGTAAGCTTTTTGCTCTGTTACTTCTTATGTTCCTTGCTCCCATATCTCACCTCAAACTCTGTTCATTAACTAGACACAAACAATTCATGCAAATTTCATTCTTGTTGAAGACAGTAGATCTAACAACAGCAAACAGAAATGTAACCTGTGATTTGTTCTGATTAAAAGCATATGGGGATTAATCTGTGACCTGAGATAATGGTTCATCTCCTGTTTGCAATTGACTCTGCTAATGGATATCACAGCAACACCAGAGTAACTGTCATGGACTGAGACTTCAATGTGCTTGATGCTGCACAGCCAAACAGCAGAGGTGTCCCTTGTCTCGGGGAGCTTACACAATCATGATACTCACCTCTGTATCCATAAGTTTCTTTCTTCTATACTCAAAATATTTGGGGTTTTTTATCTTAATTATCTGAAGATTGTAAACAATAACAACAGCAATAACAAATGTATCTAAGAAGTTTAAATCTTTGCAGCATTCGAAAATTCTTGTAGTTTCCTTTTTTATAAATATACACTTTATGAAGTATATATTTCTTTTTTCTTTTAAAATCTTCACTATTTCCTTAGCCATGGCACTCAGCTTGTCTCCTGATCTCCTTGGAGTTTCCTATAAAGAATATATATTACCATAACCTTTGAAATGTAGCGGAAACCATGAGTTTATTTCCAGACCTGGACCCAAAGTAAAGTCCTATTTGGGAGCTAAAAAATGTTTCAGTGTTGAAACATTTCTTTGATAGCTAGAAAAAGCTTTTCCATACTTTTGTGATTTACAAAGACCTGCTGGAGTCCAATTTGGCCATTCTACAAACAGCATTGCCTCTTAGTGACATCTGCTGGAACAGATAGCATTTAAACATGTTCAGGTTTTCTCCACACTTGCTACCTGCCAGCATTCAGCTCCTAAGGGAAAAAACAACTCACTGTATTTCAGAGCACTACTTCGCCAGTTTCGGTTTGAATTTTTCCTTATCCCACAGGACACACCTTCCTCCTGCCCTGACATAAAGGGAATGGCCCATATGCCAACATGATGAAGATCCAGAAAGTTATAAAAGCTTCATTGTAAGGCTAAACTCTTAACAGGGATTGGAACAGTTTGTACTAAGGAAAAGTGAGGAAGTGCATTAAAGGAGGAAGTCATTAAAATAATGAATCACTTGGCAGAATCCAGTTTTTCTATAGGGTTTATACATATTTTTTGTGAGCAGATTTACATTTTCAAGATCGTCACCCTAAGCTGCACCCTCTGCATACCTTTTCTTCTGCTGTTTCTCACCAAGAAAACCAGCAGTAATGCAATAAGATGGGAATCTTTTCTGTCTTTCCTTCATGACACTGTTATGGTGTGCATCTTTTTACTACTTAATATTGGCTTCTATGTAGGGTTAGTTAGAGTATCCTTCTCTTAGATGGATGGCCTTAT
>JAOXXN010000395.1:11831266-11843723 GCA_026770055.1 Myrmophylax atrothorax | reverse complement strand
GGTAGCAGTTAACTACTTCTTTTGTTAACTAATGGCATGGGCAGTTAGTGGCAGGGAGAGAATTTACATTATAATTCCAAACTACAACATATATAAATTTCCACATTTAGTGATGAGAATACCTACATACATGCATACCAGTTTAAACAATGTGCTTTTCCACACATGCCCAAATAAATGATCTCTGTGAATATTTTGGACAGTTGAGTCCACAATTCAAGTAGGCACAAAATGCCCACATACTTTGCTATAAGTGGTTGCAGAGGAGTTTATTAATTACTTTTACCCTTAATTACCCTGAACACTCAGCAAACAAATAAACATGGTTTATTTGAGTGGGGATTTTGGAAAACTCTTCAGATTTTTACCTGATATTTCTCCCTTCCCTGTCCCCCACCTCTCTTATTACTTGGATTGTGTGATTTTTAAGTAAGATAATAGAGACTGCACTCCACTCCTGAAGAAGTTAAACCACAGGAAAACCTACAAAGTGTTGGATTCCAAGTGCATTATTAGTTAATGCTAAGGACTAAGTAAGGCACGGAACATGCTGAGCCCAATGAAAACACCAATTACCTCAACCAATAATTAAAGTAAAACAGTATGTGGGAGTGAATAGAGCATTGTTGGAATCATAATGACAGTGAAGGGAAGTGGGAAAAAAGCCTATCTTAGGACGGTTTACTTCTAAGTAAAGAGTTTGCTCTTTGCATTTCTTAGGTTTCTGCTGACATCTATGTTATAATCTATGTTCATCATCAACAAGCATATTTCAATACTAGTATTAATAACATTGCTAAAAGGCTCTTTTGTCAGAGCTCAAGAACTAGAGAAAATTCTGTAATCAAGGACTAAAAACCGAAAATAATTTTGCCCACGATATGATAGTAAAAGAATTTTTTATGTCTTCAGTGCTAAATTCCACTTACAGTTACATGCATGTTTCATCCCCTGTAAGCTAGTAATGCAAAACTTTGCATTAGTTCTCTGCTGTGCTTCAAAGAAATGTCATCTCTTCCTCCTTCTACTTCACAGACTTTTAAAGTCTGAGGCTATTCAGTGTTCATTAATCAGATAACCTTATGGTTGCCTCAACTTATTTTCTTAAATATTTTTTTTCCTCCTTTCCCCCTGTTAACTATCTGCTTAAATGCTGCTGGAGTATATTCTTTCAGTCAGGGCACTCCTTCACCTTCTGTTCCCTAGGCTTGTCATCTGTTCTAGTGGTTTGTCTAGGACAGAAAAACAGTGACCAGAATTTTCCATGTATTTTTTTCCCACTTGTTATTCTCCTTTCCTCTTTTAACTCATCCCAAATCTCTGCACTATGTTCTTAGTATGTGTTCTGTCATTTTATTCCTGCACTGTTCATCTTTCTTCAAATACAACACACTTTTGTAAATAATTCTCTGTGCTGGACAGCAAAGCAGGTAAACCACTTTTCCATGTTGCTATTCAGAGAGCAAATGTATGACTTCACAACAACTTCTTCCTTAAAAAAACTCAAGCCAACTATTCCTGTAGTTTATTAAATGCACTTCTGTGGAGTCTAGAGATGCAGGAGAGTCCTTTTTCCCAAAGACTATTCCAAAACATAGTACAAGACAGATCTATTCCAACAACAGGTGTGACACATTGCAAAACACATTTACCAGGGAGTGTTTAGCTAATACTGTAGACAACTGAATGTCTTTTTTGTAGTATATTAGTAGAGAAACTACCAGTAGCACACAAAATTATGTAGACACCCAGCATAAAGAAGTAGGGTTTGCCTAATCACAATGCTCTCCATCAGTTTTTCTCCTCTGTGTTTTTGCTCTTACTATGGAAATGATCAATAAATGGAAATGAGACTGGTACTGATCTTGATTGCATCTGTATAAGTAGGGAGGAGAGGGTTTTTTTGATTCTGAAGTCCCTATATCCATTACATGGACACAACCTGGAGTTCAGTCTTTTGGGAATGTTTGACATAGAATTTGCATTGGTTTATGCTAACAAAATGTTAGCATAGAATTTGCATTGGTTTTTTCCCTTTAATTATAATTTGTGAAGGTTAGTAATACTGTTAGGGAGAAATAACAATTTTAAAGGCAGAGGTGTGTTTCAGAGCCTGAGTTTCTCCCCTTTGTTTTGCATGCTTCTGGCTGCAGAATGTGAACTTGACTGCCCTGAAATTATAGCTGGACCCCTGCGTTGGAATGTCCTTCAGGCAGAAAAAGCTGCCTTGCACAGCAGCCCACAGCGCTTTCTGCCAACTTATTTGATTTTAAACTATTGCTAAAAATCTAAAGGGAGCCCCCTTTTGGTTTAAGCCCCTCTCGGGCCTATATTGTGTTTCTGTCATAGTAGTGATTCTGAGAGGGACTAATTAAAAGTCCAATGAATGTGTGAGGGTTAAACTCACAGGCTCTGCTCATTAACAGTTGCTCACCTAAGAGTATTTTGAGACTTCTCTCTTTTCTGTGATGGGAAAGAGAGGAATAAGACTAGACAACACTTAAAAGTTTACATTTTATTGGACAAACACACATTCTGTTATATTATTAGGCCTGAAGTGATGACAATATCTAATTTAAGAAGATTCCTCTCCTTCCCCCGTGTTTCTTCTTGGAAAATAACAAAAGAAAACAACAAAATCACTAATGAACACCCCTTCCCCCAAGAAATAAGGAAAATCAGAACCATTTTGTTAATTGTCTTTTTCCTGCTGTTTCCATGGTAATACTGGCTACTAGACTTCACTGCAGAGTGACAGTCCAACAATTCACACACTACACCCTTTCAGGCACAATGAATGGCTGTGAAAGAGGCAGAACAGGCACTATTCAGGAAACATGTGATATCTACTCAATGCACTACCTTTCATCCACATTTTCCAAATTGCAGTTAATTTAATTCCAAACAAATGGCTAAGGGGTACAAATGAGGATTAAAAGGAAAAGAACATCTTGAGCTCTAATGGGGACGGTTTGTGTGAAGAACAATATAGCACTTTCTTCTGATGCCAAGGCTGCTGAATTGAAAGATGCACTTTCCCTCTTCTTCTGAGGCCTTAATTTATACTCTATATCAGTACTGAAATAAACATGGCAATTTATTTTTAAATTTATGTAGATTGTGGCTTTCCTTTCAGAAAAATTTTTGTTACATGGAGATATAAATTTGATTTTCTTTAAATGAAGAAGAAAGCTCCTGCATTTTTCAAGAATGACAGCTTTCTTGACCAGGTCTCTCATTCGATCTGTCTCTGAAGTTATTGTTTTAAGTCACATAGAAAAAACCATGACAAATACTTTCAGGTCACCTTAAGAAACAACAACAGATCTTTTGAGAATGTTAGTGCCCGGAAGGAAATTATTATTCACATTAGATTTAATGACAGTGGGACCTCTTTTTTTCATGTGATTCTTTTTAACATGTAAAGTGTATTATCTTTGCTTAAAATTGCTCAATGATCATCTTGATTTTTGCCATATTCAGTTAAGCATGAGGTAAGATGCTTAAATTCTTTTATATTTGGTAATATGTAATATGACATCATAAGCACTGACAATGAATCACATCTGCTAATGATTGCATTGTACTCCATGCAGTTTATGTTGAGAATGCAGATATTGTATAGGGAAATACAGCAGACTAGAAAAATAGCTTTCATGTTAAGCTGGTTTTTACTGATTTTTCCCTTTCCTATTTTAAATCTTGAAAATTATTTAAACCAGCAGTCTATGTAAAATAATTCCTTCTCAGAAGAAATATTCTTTATTGCAGACATATTTTTGTCCAAATGATGTATTCAAAATGGCCCTTTAGATGTAACTGCTATCAATAATAATTTTTACTATACTTATTTATTCTCCACTTAAGAATACTTCAGCTTTTAAGAATTTCTTACACAGAGGTACTAGACATGCCATTTTTTTATCTGTGAGAAACAGCATTAGATACTGTATTTCCAATAAACAAAAGGACAAAAAAGCTTGTGAACACTTCTCAAGTTTTGCTGATAAGTGTGTTTTGACTTGCAAATGTTTTCTATTATTAGGTTCAAGTGAACGTACTTACAGACTTGGTTACCTGTTATGTACAAATAAAATTTTCAATTGAGATCAACTCTACCTTGCCAAAGCCTCAGATAGAATTGTGCTGGTTTGTGATGTACCTAATATGACACTGATTTGTCCTATTTTAAGAATATGAAGAAGAGCTGAAGACTTTTAATGACTAAATTTGAATGCAAAGTAATGGTTGGGTAGCAAACAAATATTTTCAGAGACTTAAATTTAAAAAACATTTAGTCCAATAGTTCTACACTGACACTGGTGAGGTAGATTGGCTAATCATCTTTCAAAAGAAATCAACAAATGTTATAACAAAATTTTTTGCTAGCATTGAATTGCTGATTATAGCACAGGATCAAAGATTTTCAAAACTATTTTTTGCTTGGCCTTACAACTCCCCAAATCTTTGTCTTTTAAGGGGTGATAACATAGTTACAGACACCTATTAATTTAGGAAATCTTGCACCTCCACAAGGAGATACTAAATCTCTGCTTCACAGACTGCATCAGTTTTGGTTTATTATTAAGCAGTGTTCAAATACCAGAGGGCAAGAGGAGTAACAATAGACTTGCACACTTAGTACAATAAGGGCAAATTTTGTACTGAAAAAAATGCTGGAATGGTAGTACAGTTCTGTGAAATTATATATTGCTTTCTACACCAGAAAATGACCTTGGTATGCCTTTTAAGGCCATTTTAAAGCATGTAATCCAGATTTTAGCATAAATATTGCTGAAAAGGGATGGAGATAAGCACAGACTTGAGACAACCAAGTCAGAGCATGGAGGCTCAACACCTTTACCCTTGTCTTGGTGGTTTTTTTGTATGATATTTTTCTATGAGTTTGCGATAAATACATTCTGATAGAAGGCTGATGCTGATATAGTTAGACCTGGGAACAGTTGTCTCTAGATTTCCTGTGGTTTCCCTCATCCAAGTAGTCAGGGATAGCACTTCTTCATGGCTTCCCCTCCACATCTACAAGATCCTGGTGCCCAGCGGAGGAGTACCCAGGGCTCTGCTTAGGTGTCTTCTCTCGGCAATCCCTTGAAATGAGAGTACAAAAATACTTTTTCAGTTTCAACTCCTTTGCAGAAGAAAAATCAAAACCTCGAAGAAACATTAAGACCAAGTATTTCATTCTCTTTCTCTGCTACCACCAAAATTCTAATCACGATAAAACACAAAAAAATTTACCTTTTTCCTGCCCAGAACTGGGTTTAGTCTTGCTCAAATGTAGAATTTAATGCTGAAATTTTAGGGTCTTTCAGAGCAAGATTGGCTGAGCTTTTAGTGGAACCTGAAAGCAGGCAAGTATTATCAGGCTTTTTATCTTTTTCATAAAACCCTAATGCATTCCTGTATGACACATGTTGCAAAACTGATTCTATAACATTAGAGTTTCATCATACATGAAAAAGTCTCTTCTCATTTTTGATTTCTGCTGGAAATATGTGAGAAGGGAAGAACAGAAAAATTCAGACCCATGTTCTCCTTAGCAAACAGTGTTGCAGCTAGTGTTTCTCCAGAATAGAACTTTGATAGTGAAAAAATAAAGGGCAAAAACAAACCTCATCAAAATTAACAAACCAGGTAAGTAGCAAAGCTGCTAAAACAGCACAAACAACTAAAGCAATTGTCTGGAATTCTTTCTACAAACTCCCTATGTTTTTGCTAAAATTACATTAAAGTCATCAAAACACATTTACATGTCAATAAAACAGTGAATAGACAAAGATTGTCATGCCTCTAGCAAAGTGCTGTATTCCAAATTTAGCTTAGAATTCTTTAGTGGATCAGGCCTCAGTAAGTTTTACCAGACAATTTTGTTGCCTGACCCCAGGTCTTGGTTTCTGTTTTTCATTTCCACTATGGCTTATTTACTCTTGATAGAACAACAGACATGCCTCTGCCTCCAGGTCACAGCTCCAACAGTGTATGGATCAGTCTGCCAGGAATATCATTACTGCGACCAGTGCATCCATTGGTGAGGTAACACACCATTCAAGTGAGAAGTCCTGGGCCAACTGCACAGCTGATGTAAATCCGTGCTGTGGCGCAATAAAGATTTACAGCAGCTGAGAAACTGACACATACCATCCGCCAGCCAAAACAACTCCAGTGTCCACTGCTTCCAGTATCTCTTTCCAAATGTACATTCCCATACACAATAGAAGGTCACTGTCAGGTCATTTACATGGACAATTGTTTATTGTTTCCAGTTCCTGGAGTATCTTCTCTCCTTTTACAAAACAAAGAGTCTGACTCATGTTAAAATAAGGAATTCTGATTTATTTCTAAATAACAAGCATTTTGTAGAGTTAATTCATATGACAAAGAATAATTTTATTTTTAGTTTATATTTCATAGGAAATCAACAAGAAGGCTATATTGCTAGAAAAATCATACTTATTTCCTCCCTCTTCCCCTTTACTTTTGGATCCCCTGTAGATTTGGGGATCTTCCACTGCCAAACCCTGTATCATTCTCAGAGGGTTTTTTCTTGACTGACCTAAGTCTTATCCTGATTCTAATACAAAACAGATGAAAACCTTCTGCTGCAAAGGAAAAAAAAGAAAAAGGAGAGGAACAAGGGAGAAGATATTGTCGCTAGACACATATTTGTTCCGTGTAAAGTAGTTATATGGCTCCCAGGGCCCACTTTAAAATCAAGGCCAAGATCTGACCTCAGTGTTTTCCTTTCTGAGCAGATGCATAGCTATGAATTCACTTGTCACTTAAGAAAGGAGCCCTTGATTTTTTTTTATCCTTCCTCTGTCCTCATAATAATTATTCCTTTAAAACATTTGCATCCATCTTTCCTACGTAAAGATTTTCCTCTAATGTCACTGGAAGTATAGCACTTCATGAGATAGATTGTATGTAAAGACTGATGCTGTCATTTTCCAATAATTTGAATTGTTTTTCTGGATCGATTCCTTTCCTTTTCCTGTTGGCAGTTGCTCAAGTACTTTCAACTTTCTGCATTCCTGTGTACTCAGATCAGGACTGGAAGTCTGCTGTAAAATATCAGAAAAAGGTGGAGAGAGGAGATAACTGAAGAACTGCACAGGAGCCTCTGCTTGTTGTCTGTGCAATCCAGAACCAGTGAAAAGCGCATGCTAGCAGGAGGTTATCTATTCAGAAACCTGTGTATGACTCTGAGTCACCATGAGGAATGACACAGCACTGTTGGATTTTAGTCATCAACTTTTTTCCATTACAGCTGTGTAAAGCATTCACAGTGAAACAAGAAACGGCTCATGATTCTTCTGGTTTCATGTTTCCTTATAAATTCAAAACTTAAGCAAAGTTCATTGGGATTTGCAAATGTTTGTGAATCTATTGAGAAAAATAGGCTGAGTTTCAATGACCTGAAGTGTGGGAAATGAATAGCTTTTTAAATAGTACCAAACGGTATACGAATGGTAGCTCTGCTAATTTTGATTTTTCATTTTAGATAGATTAGTATTGAGTTTAATATTTTGTTTAGAACATAGACACTAATTAAAGAGAATACTGCCAGAAATTTCTGTAAATTGGATGTAAAGCAATAGGTGTTTCAGTTAAAAAAAATCTCAACAGGATATCAAAATTCAAAATCTTTAATACAGATTTGAAATGAAATTGTCCAAAGTGATGAAGAGACCTGATAGAGTAATGTATGTATGGAATGGAAATGAAAGGATGTTATTATGAAGAGAAATAAGAAGGCTCAGGTGAGACTTAAATATTGAATATATTGAATATAATAAACATGGACAGGTCTGGAATAAGCAGCAGAGAAAAGACTGAGCCAAGGTCATTGGTTAGTAATAATTTTTCATTTTCATATTTCATTTTCATATTACAGAACCTCTCAGAAAATTTTTTATGAAATTATGAGCTTTTCTCATACCAAAGGAGAATCAACTCTATTTCTTGCAGCACACAAAGAAGATATGTCCAGTGTGAATGTACTTTTGTTGAAAAACTTTTAAGATGCAAGGATGCTGCTTGTAAGCCCTGGGGTCTAATTATCCTAGTGAAATCCTATGACTGACTGCTATAAATATATCAGCTATTGCATTGGAGACCCTTTTTCTAAACATCACTAATGATGCCAGTCTTATTTCTCAATGCAGGAGGTATCCTAGTCCTCAGAATAAGAACAACTCTTTATAATGGATTGTCATGGAGGATGTTACTGTGGACAAGAGGACTCATTTTGTCTAATCTTAAACTCTTTCAGCATTACACTTACAGCTTGGCTTGAGTTATAAACACAGTTTTAGAAAACAATGACAAAGTCACAGCAGCTGTATCAGAGAGATTGCAGCTTCCTTGCCTGATCTACACAGAGGGACTCCTTATACATCCCCTGGCTCTAGAAGGACTGTGATGACTAACTTTAATGTCATGTAACATTAACGGCTTGGATGGCTCTGTCTGGGATGACCTGTGCCAGTGTCATTGAAGCTGCTTGAAGATGCATGATGTTAATTTAAATCTTAAGGCTTCCATAAAATAATGCTGTATCAGCCATCAATATAAGCAGGAGTAGTCACGATACAAGATTTGTTGTTGATGTGCTGGAAATTTTGGGATTCTCTGGCGATGAACCAGATGTTTAGACAAAGGGCAGTCAAGCATGTCCAAGCTAAATATCTCTCTGAGCAAAGTGGAGCTGCTTCAATGTTTGGAAATATGTCCTAGAGAATCCTGACTGCTTCGGACAATTTATCATCTGCAACTGGCTGTCTCTTCTTCCTGTTTTCAGAAACTGTTAAGTAAAAGGATTAGGTTAAACAAGTCTTGTGATAGGACTATTTTTGCAGGGTTGGTGCAGAAATTGTTACCTTAGGCACAGAAATTGTTACAAATATTTCAGTTTAAAAAATAAAATAAAGTAAAATAAAATTAGTCTCCTCTACCCTGGATTTTTGCGCTGGACAAATGTTTTTCAAGTGTGTGGTAAGTTTGATTTCCTTTCTACTGAGTCATTCCATCATAACAAATCTTTGTTGTTTTTCTTTTTTCCCCTCTATGTTGTTTTATGATTTAATTTAGAAGTGATGAGGAGATCCTGTACTATAGTTTACACATACATCTTCCCAACACGATGTCAGGTCCGCGTCCTGTTCCGCTTTCACCTACAGCAGAATTCATTAACTGCACCTGATCCCGGTAAATACACAGGATTTTTAGGAACTTGATAGATTTGATTTGTAGCTGTAAAGCCTGACAATGCTCTGCTACACTCTGCGAAGCCTCAATGAAACGAACAGGACTGCTGGGTTAGGATCGAGCGTGGCAGCTACTCCTATTCCACCCTGACTCTACACTCTCCTGGGTCCTCCTATCAAGACCAGGGGCCGCTTGGGCCACCTTTGTTTCCCGGGAAGGCTCACGCGGCGCGGGCCGCGGCGGGACGGCCCGACAGCGGCCCCGCGCGGCGGCGGAGGGAAAAGCCCCGCCCGCCAGCCCGGTGCCTGCGCGTCCTGAGCGCCCGAGCACCCTCCTCCCGGAGTCGAATTCATACAGGCATGTGGGGGAGCGGGCATTTGGGTTTAATCCAGGATTAAAGAAAATATGCGCTTTTGTTTTTTCTTTTCTTGTTTGTTTACATTTATGTATTCCTGTCACTCACATGCACAAACTGCCCCTGCCCTCCCTGTCCCAACAGCAGTTTGCACCTAAAAAGGACAGAAACACAGAGCTACAGAATATGCTGAGTTGGAAGGGGACTCCTGATCCATTTGTGTTTTATTATTTCCCTCCACCCCTCAAACTGTTAGAATAAAGAAATGTGAACAGGGAATCCAGTTTTCAGCATAAAGCACTGCACAGCTGGGGAGCAGAGGTGGCTGTGTATCCCCTGGGTCAGCACAGCTGTGCCCCCAGACAGACCCTTGGACCAGCTGTACTGGCCACATGTGCCCCAGTGCTGAAAGGATCAGGGTGACCCATCCTTTTCACTCTGTGCTGTTTTTCCCAGATCTATAATTTTCTACTTGCACTCTGAGGAACCAAACATTTCTGACTTTATGGGCCTCGAGTTCTTCCTTTGAGAGATGTGTTAAAGCAATCACAGAACTTGAACTGAACTACGGTTTAAACTTTTCTATTGTACTTGAAAGTATTGTAGCAGCTTGAAATATCTACTGCAATAGATAGAGAAATCACTAGATAATAGTGTTGCACATGCACCTTGGCTTATTCTTCTGGAGTCTGTGACCACTGACATGTTAAAGAATGGAACAGCACCAAATGACCAGGGTATCCTTTAGCATCTACCTTTGCAGGCAGACTGGTCTCACATATGCTGTATGTGCATCATTACAGTCAGTTGGTTCTTTCAGAAGAAAGCTCTGTTGCCTTCATCACTTTTTACAACACAGCAAAATAGGCCACACACTGCTCAGTTCCTCAATAGTAACAGGTTGTGTAAGTTTATTGCTGCAGTAAAATAAGTGCAAATTGGCTTGATTTTACTGTTTCATACAGAAATTATCTTGAAAGCCCCTGCCTCAGTTGTTTCTATGTTCATGGGAAACTTGCCAAGCATTATACTGACTCTCCCACTATCATTTGCATACATTAAAAAATATAGGCCAAACTCCTTCACTATGGAATAGAAACTGTGCCCATATACAGCTCAAAACAGGCTTGAGAGCAAGGATTTGGTACATTCTTATCTTCTTTAACAGTTCCCCTAGAAGTTAATGTTCCTCTTGAACTCTAAAAGGTTTTTTGCATAAACATCTACTGTTTGAGAAGCTTGCTGTTTAAATATTGAAAATTAAATGACAACTTTGGTCTTCCACTGAAAATTTTACAACTATAAAAAATATTTTTCTTTTCCATTTCTTTGAAAAAAGGTCAAATACATCTCCATCTGAACATTTTCTGACTTTCGATACAGAAATCGTGGTTGCTGCTTTTCAGTGTTAAATGGTAAGTTGTGTATAAAATCAGTTCTAATTTATTCTAAGCCTTCTGAGTTATGTGCCAGGAAAAGACAGAAGTTTTCTGTTGGTTTAAGCAATGAGGTGCTTCAGTGATTTATTAAGAGAACTTGTATGTATTGCTGCTAACTCTTCTGGCTTTGTCATGAGTTTATAGTGCTTCTCTTAAGCAATCATTTCTTGGAACTGTGTAACTTCATGATACTCTTCACTTTTTTAAACAAAAATCTATTATGTTTTAGACATCATGCAAGTGTAAATTGTTTGTGAATGTAAAGTAAATTTGTCTCTAAGCCTGAAAAACTCTACCAAAAACATTAATGAAATACAATTCATATTTATATTAACCAGTCTGTATTTTAACCAATCTTAGGATTTTACTGGGTCTTATTCTTAGTTTTCAGTTGCTACAGTATTGCAATTTTTATTTAGAAAAAAATAAATCAAAAGTAGAAAGTACACACTTTCAAGTTTCTAAATTAACTCTAGATAATTTCCAATAAATTAGGCTAGGTGCATGCAATTAAGCTTTATTTCAAGACAAAAAAACAGCACTCAAAACACTAGCCCTTCTTGAAACTTGCACTAACACTCCCCTCTGCTCCACCCTCAAAAAAAACCCCATTTCAACAAAAGACAAACCCATCGCAAATTACTGGCTTCTAGTGACAAAATTGCAAAATAAAAACATATATCAAAACAATCAATTCTTTAATATGTGTTGACCTTGAGAAGACAGAATTGCTTACTTATCTTACACAACTCATCAGTGTAAATCAGTAAATTTATATAAACTTTTTATTGATAAAATGTCTGTGCAAGAGAAGAAAAACAGCACAATTGATTGGAAATATAAAGTACAGCATCAGTGTGTGGGGGTTTAACTGAAGGCAAAGATGATTGCTGAACCTTGACCAACATATTTGTATAATTGGTTTTGATCAGACTGGACTTGATTTTCAGTCTCCCTGAACACAGAGAATGACAAGAGCTGCTCCTTGTTTTTGGTGAACACCACTGATGATCTCCACAGTCAGTGGTTATTATTATCTTCTCTGGGCTAGAAACATCAAGTCATTCCATTGTCAGAGAAAAATATAAATACTTGTCTGGTAAAAATATTTAAGGCTTTTTTTACCTAATTGCAAAAAAACCCTCTCCAGCTCAGAGTGATCTTTGGAAGGCCAGGCTAAACTGAAGAGTAAACCATTAGTCAGTTTGAAGTGCTGCTGTTACCTTTTTCTGCGGTCACCCAAAGACTAACCTGTGAATAGTGTTATGCTAACAGATAATCCCAAACATACAAAGACAAAATGTTCTTAAGTATTTTGGCAGAAGCCCTGTATGTCACAGGTGTGACACTACAGGAACCTTTAGGCACTACCTCAGTAAATGACCCATTAGGTACCTGGCAGAAATTTTATAGCACTTCATGTAGCCCCATGTTC
>JAOXXN010000395.1:11820608-11831166 GCA_026770055.1 Myrmophylax atrothorax | reverse complement strand
CATGTTCTGAAAGACATAAGATGTTGAATTAATCCTTCAAGTCAGAATTATTTATGTTGGACTTCAAACTGTGATTTTCTAGTCGGAAAGAAAACCAAGGCAACCTCTGCATCTGAAGCAGGTACAAGACTGAAAAATAAAAGCTGCCATTCTGGGTGGGTATGTTAGAGTTATAAGAGAAAATTTTGGGGTTGTCAATGATTTGGCAGGCCTAAATATCTGAAAAAGGAGTAGTTAACATATGGGATATTTTACTGCCAACAGATAAGGCCAGAATTATTTTCCTCTGAAAAAAAATTGCCTAAAGGAAATATTTTCCAAGCAAGATCTCCTTGGATCTTGATTCCTATACCTAGAAATACATAAGAATAACAAAATGCCTGCCATAAGGGCAGGAACTCGACCTTATTAGGTGTCTGTACAGCCTTAAGGATTAATGTAAACAAAAAAAGGTTTGATACTCTCCATAGCTGGTCTCCCAGTTCTATGAGTCACAAACATTGAAGAGGTTTATGTTCCCCTGCCCAGGTCAGGGTAGGCTTTCTTCTGCTGCTCTATTAATAGGTGAATTATCACATTCCGAGTAAAATTCTAAAGTAATAAAATTGGATTAAACCCTGCCTTGAATAATGAAAACTGGTTTAAAATGAAGATTGCTATCAGTGTTGAGACTCCAACACCATATACTAGTAAATACTCTTTATTTTTTTCTTATTGTTTTAAAACTATAGGTATTTTAGTCTTATGATGGGTTTTATGTGCAGGTCTAAATTTCACTCTAATGGTGATTTACACTTTAGTCACTCATTGCCAGGAAACTTCGTGTTGTAGTCTTGCTGGCTGACTGACTGAACTGGCCTTCGCTGAACTGTAAGCATGACTAATTATTAAGAAAGTATAGTGCAGCAACAGAATTTTAGAGGTTTATAATGTTTGGAACACACATTTCCTATAATAACAAGAGTACTGGTTTTGCATTCATGGCCATATGAGGCAGAGAATCATTAAAGAAAAAAAAAAGGGACTGTTTACTGGAATAGCTAAATGCCTAATGAAAAATCACTCAGGTTAGCCATCCCACAACTTCAGTAACTACTTAGTCATATGAGTGTGTGCTGAGTTACTCCCAGCCAGAGGACATAAAAATGCTTTCTCAAGCTGTTATGTGCAATTTTAACTAATAAGGCCCGTAATACAGATGGGCAAACCTCAAAAGGTTCAGAATTTGGACTCTGTTCCAGTAAGCACACATGCACATTTGAGTGATTATCTCCTTTCGTGTTTGCAAAATTGGACTGGAATCCCGACAAAAGTGAGCTTTCTTCTCCAGGGATAATTCAGCACTTCTAGTCAGGACTGAAAAGCAAGCTCTCTTCTCTTGGGATAATTCAGCACTTCTAGTCAGGACTGAAAATACAGACACATAATTAAATGAAAATAAACATATACACATACACACAAAAAAGTCTTTCCTTCTGAAAATGCTTAGTTATGTATTTTTTATAATTTCCTTATCTCTAGTCTGGCAGCATAAATACTGCAAAATATAAAAAGAAGCAGTCTACAACTTGTATTTTCCAGAATAACATTTGAAATACATATATACAGACATGTGCAATATGAAAACAGAAATAAATTTAGTTTTTGGGATGAAGGAAAAAAATACTTAGTTTTGGTATTTTTTCAAGTTTTTTTCTAATGTTTCAATATTTGATGCCTGAAATTAGATTAATTATCAAGACCAGGAGACATCTAAATACAAACACTTTCATTCATTAAGAAAAAAAATTATTTTCAAAAGTTTTTTCATCCAAACACACAATAATAAATAATACAGTTAACTGAATTTTGAGAGACAGACTATCACATAAATTTGACTTTAGCTAAAGCCAAAATTTCTAGGCAAAAAAAGTAGTAAAATGGTTTTATAGAGAGAGAGAAAGAAAGAGGAATGCTGTACAGGTGCAGATATTCACAAACCCAGTATGATCATAATATTATGGAAAAACAGCACCATGATTAAAACTCAAGCAACACACTACTGAGAGTCCTATATGCAGAGACTTCTGCTTAGGAAAAACAAAAAGTAGATCTGCATATTAAGTTGTTTGGAAAATATTTTATTTGTTTCACAAAAACAAAGAAAAAAGTTTGATACCAGTTTCACTGAAATCTGTAAGATCCAAGGTTATTCACCTAATTCTAGGCACTTAAATAAGTGAACTAAGGAAATTCAGGAATAAGACCTTCCAGAATCCCTGTGTCCATGGTAAAAGGGAGGTAACTGACTCTCTCTGTACAGGCATTTATCTTTCTAAGAAATTTGAAAGGAAGTGTTTCATATATTAAATAACTAATTATAATTGTCTATGACTGAAATGTTTACTCTGCTTGAATGTATGCTGACATATTTGTATCTGGTTGCGTAAACCTATCCCCAAAAGAAATCGGACATTTCTGCCCTAGAATTAAAAACATGTAAACTGCATTAGTCAACTTGGGTGCTTTATTTCTCTTCCTTTTTGTGAGATAGAGGTGATTCAGAAGGAGTGTTTATGAAAAACACACCCCAAAAAAATAAAAATCTGTCAGCTTGTGACCTCAGTGATGCTTACACAACCTCTATGTAAGTCCCGAGACCATTACATTCAAACAGCAAATACAATGGGGTGGGACAGGTTATTTCAAAGAAGTTTCAAAAAAATTGAAAAAAGCCAAAACCAGAACAGTGTCTTGTGATTAAAACTTGAAAAATATTTTTAGGACTCTGATATTTTGTGAGAACTTGAGGAGAAATGGCTCAGATCTGATGCAAGAGAGGTTGGAGATATGCTAGATGTAAAAATTGAAATGGGGGAATGGAAACCAAGCAGCATACCAGGAAATTCATCTTTGCATAGTCATCCCAGGTTGGTATGTAGAGGCATAGCCTGTATGTAAGGGTCTGAGGGAAAGCACTAAGGTCATTGAGATGGGAGATATTGAGAGCCTGGTTGAAAATGAGAGGGTATGAAAAGCTGTGTCTTTGAGAAGTTATTTGGAAAGAAGTATCTGAGCATTAAGCATACCCTGGTAAAGGGATCTAGTGGAAAATCTGCTAGAGAAGTTTCCCAGACTGCAGTGACTTTCAGGATAGTTCACTCCTATTTAGCATAATCAAGCAGAAGTCACTCAGAGTGAGGGCTTGGAGGAGGATATTTTTAGCTCTGCAATGCCTGAGTTCATAGCTAAATAGCTATGATGAGGTATCAGAGACAATCTTAGACTTTGCACTGAACAGAAGGCAGTCAGATTGTCAGCACAGAGATGGAAATCAAGTTAGTATATAAAATAATCCAAGGAGGTGTGTACTATGAGAAAAAGTCTATAACCAGTCTTGTGTGGCAGTTTGTAGTGAAAGGAGGAATTAAAGCATTCAAGGTTCACATTGGGAGAACCATTTGAATCATAGATGGAGACACTGGGGAGAATGACATTAATGATGTTATGATGCAACAGGACTTTTGGAAGAAGAACATGTGTCAAAGTCACCAAAGTCTAAAAGTCTGAATTCAGCATCACTTGTGTGGTTTGGATGTGAAAACTTGGTCTGTTTGGGAAAAACTGATGCAGTGGAATATATAAAAACCAGGATTTGGTTACTGTTAATTTCCTCTGGCAGGAACAGATGAAGAAAGGAACAGCTAGGAAGGAAAGAGGGACAGAAATATTTTTGGCAGTGAAAAGTTGTTGAGTTTATTTGTAATGTAAAGTTGAAGTCACAGAGGCAAAGAGGCCTCCCTGGGGCTTGGAGGGAGCCACTCTCTTCTCTCATCTCAGGGAGGAAGAAGAAAGTGAGCTGGTCTCTAGCATTGAAGCAAATTCTGAGGCAGAAGGAACTTTTCATGTCTGTCTAGGAAAGACAATAAAAAAATGTTGCTTTTTCTGTGATAGTTCTATGAGAAGAAAAAATAGAAATGTAAGTAGCAAACAAAGACATCTCAAAGGAACTCTCCAAAACAAGACTTAGATCTGGGAAGAAAGTTGCAAATGGCAGATAGGTTGGTATATTATATACACCTCTCAGTGGTACCTCACTGTGTACCTTACATGAAACCATCCTGGACAACCTGGATGTTAGTTTAGTGTCTGGAAGTGCCTCCCATACAAAGTCTGAAATTTCTAGAAGTGCTTGGGGAACAACTCTCAAAAGCAGCTCGGTGAATTCTGTGAATGCTATATATAACAAAAATTGAAAAATAGGTTTCTGGATAGTATGAAAGAGGTATGAAAAAACAATCAAGTGTACAGTTGTTTCTTATTAATACTATCTTCAGGATTTTTTATAAGCTGTAAAATACAACATGCCAACATTAAGTCAGTTATAATTAAGCTTCCATTTCAAGATTCCTTTAAGGAAATAGATGTAAAAATTCTTACACCAAAGATGAATAATAGGCTCTTTATAAATCTTACTGACATAAAATGGTTCTGAGGTTTAAAGGCAAACTATTTTAAGGACTAAAAGAACCCATGGACTTTTCTAAAGTTCAGTGTCATAGGGATTATTTGAAACATAATATGAAACAAATTTTAGTGTAAATTAGCATAGATGACCTGAAGTTAGTGAAATTACAAGAAACAACATGAATAAAGGGCCTGGACTTATACATTTACTATACCTTCATTCATATCATCAGGTTGCAAAGAGAAAAGAATCTTCTGCTCTAAGGTAAGATGTGTCTCCTGAGCATTTCAAGGGCATTTGCTTCTTTACAAGCATCTGTTTCTTTTAGAAGGGTGAATTTTACCTTTGGAATTGTATGGGAAGATAAAATTTATCTTTAACCAAAGACTCATTACTCCTGCATATTATTAGGTAGAAACAAAATGTAAGATTTTTTGGCTCACTACACATGCCAATTTCAAGATAAAGTTTAGCCTCTACAGAAGCACTTTCATCCTGTAATTTTACACTTCCAATTTTATAGTTTTGATCTGGCAGAAGGTTTACTGAAATTGAACTCTGGAATTCCCACGTATCTCATTGTTCTAAACAAGAAATAAATTAAGAATAATCATTACTATAAGACTTGCACTGATGTCACCCTGTTCCATTATAAACATTTCATTTCTAATTCAAAATTTTCTCTATCAAATCCAAGGAGTAAGCTGCTTTTTAAAACTTCCAAATATAGCCAGGGCTACTTTCTAAGGTCTTCTTTGCATCTTTTCATTCTTTAGACTTTATTATAGATAATGTAAATTTCCTAAAAAAAAAAAGAAAAAAGGAAGGTCAATTATGCAAACTACACCCCTGGAACCAAAACATGAATAATTAGGGTAAAAAGAATCTTTATAGTTCAGACAGGAATCCCAGATACAAATGTAGAAAGTAAACTCAGATTTTCCTTAAAAGCTCTTTTCTCCCACTTCTGTTACCCATAAATTGTCAAATGTGTGTTTGTGTACTTAAGCAGACAAAAAGATGGAAACCAAGGGACTTAAATGTTCTTCAGGATTGAATTAATTTTCCTTCACATTTTGGATATATTGGCAACTGACCAAGTGAAGACAACTTTACTTTTTGTGTATTTCCAATTTTTTTTAGACTTAACTAACAAGCAGAACAAACAAGTTACCAATAAAATACTCAAGGCAGTGTGGGAGGTGAAGGCAATTCCCAGTTTTAAACCAGAATTCCCATGCAAATCCACTATTTTCCTGTGTCCATGTAAGCCATATGTTACATGAGATGATTCCTGTCCAAAACATATAAGATGAAAACATTTTAAAATGTCAGACACAGCCCATGGCTACAGACCACACATATATCAAAATTAGGTTGTTCACTAGTGATATCTAGTAACAAAATGGGGAAACCCCCCCCAAGTTTTTATACCTTTAGTCAGTCATACATCAGGAATTTGTTGTTTTCATTTAGCTTTTTCTCTTTTGGAAAGAGGAAAAGATAAGGCCAGATGCCCTGTGGGAGCAGTCTGTTTATTGCAGCAGGCACCAGATTTAAATCAATGTGCCCCACTACAGATCTGATTCCCAGGTTAGTGTTTTATAGAAAAAGAACAATGTCCATTTGAATTACTATACAGCTTTGGGTGTCGAGCTGGATCCACCTTCCTCAGGCCGTGCCTCCCCAGCTGGGCACTGTCAGATTCAAGCTTTTAGTAGAACTAATTAGCTCAATCACAGCATGAGTTAATGCAACTGGATGGGCTTCAAACTGGAGCTACCTCACACCCATCTGTCTTGAAGAATGGACAGAGGACTGTGCTCTGCCTGCATGTTGCCTTGCCTTAAGCTTCCAGTATAACTTTACCTCCAGGTTTACGCTCCAATTCATAGTCTGAAATTGGAAGTGTAAAAATCTAAGTAAGCTACAAAGATATAAAAATACCTTGGTGTTGCTTAGGGGGAATAGCACTTGCTGTCCAACAGTGCACTTCCCACTCTTTGTTTTAAATTAATTGGAAGTACAAACTTTGGGCAGTCTTATAACTGCATTGCACAACCAGTGCCTATTTCTGTGCATAATTATCAAAATCTAGATGTGGTGTCAACTGAGAGACAGAACAGGTTTATTGCAAGCGGAGGACAACTGCAATGATTTGCCTTAAGGTAAAGAAAAAATTCAGTGCATGTTAATGCATTACTGCCAGTGGCTGGGACTAAACCTAAAACAAGTGTTTGCAACTATACTAGTGACTGGACAGTAGTTCTCTGAACTTATAATTATACTGCCAGGGGCTTTAGACTCAGAAGGGTCAAACAGAAGTAGTAAACACAACCAAAATGAGGACCATAATCAGCTGTTGCTGAGGAAAAGGAGGAAAATCAAGAATTGCTGGCTCTTAGACCTAGAATTTTAGCTCTCTTGATTACCTCAGGGGTTTTTTTATGCTCCAGGAAATATGTCATGGAAATAGAACAAGGAGGAGGGGAGCAAGGGGAAAACAGGCAACCTGACCTCCATCGAGGGCTGTAAGCATCCCACCACTATGTGAATGTGGGCAGGGCTGACCATGCTGGGAATGTGCTGACTGCATCTGCTGTCCCTGGCCAATGTAATGTGGATCATTGATATTCCCTTCACATTTGTCAAGGTCTCCAGGATGAGAAATCAGTAACTTACTTCCCACAAGGAGTGCAATGCTCTCTGAACAACAGCTGCACTCATAAGTTGAAGTTATTTGAGATTTAATTGAGATTTGTGAAATTCGCTGGAGTCTGAAAACTATTAGCACAGCTTACGCTGAAAAGTAAGTGACAGCACTTTGTCTGAAAGCTCCAGTCAGGCTCTTCCTCCTCCTCCCCCTGCTCCTTGCTCGGGGCCATATCTGTGTGCAAACAGCAACACTTGTCATGGCTTGTGGTCCCACAAAGAGCAGCAAGCATTTCATTCAAACAACCTTGTTGCTGCAACAAGCAACTTGCTGGAGCTGCACAACCCAGACTGCAGACCCACTGGAGGGGTTTTGTTTCCCTCCCTCCTCCTTCCCTTCCATGAGTAGCCAGGCTGCAATCTGAGACAAATAGTTGCACTGTGTCTGCTCGCTGCATGAGCCGAGGTGAGCTGGGAAATGGTGGCTGCCAGGTTCCAGATTGATGGTGTGTCGAAACCCCAGAGCAAGATACTTTGGCAGCAAAGTGATCCTCCGTGGGGAATCCAGCATAATATGCTTTCCAGATTTCTGGGCCAGCTTCCAACTTCTCACTCCTATGTAAGCAACAACTACCCCTCATGAGGGAGAAGAAGGGCCCTTGCACTTGCTGCTGCTGATTGCCCTAATAAATGTGTTTAACATATGTATGTTTATAAAGCAGCCATAGGGAAGCAATTTGACTACCTCTTTCCACATATATCTTCCTCCTGCCTGCCTGAGGGCTGGCATGATGCCAGCCTGAAGACAATGCAGTATAAACTTGACAACCATCTATTCATGCATATGGTCAGACAGAACAGTGTTCCTTCGAGATTACTCCTCCTATGCTAAGCATTCTGCCAAAGGAAATTACAATATGCTTTCCATTTTATGATACAGATAAAGAATGTTATAATATTCATGTTACCTCTGAATATTGGAATTTTTTTATTCTTGACAGCAACTGAGCTATTGCTATTGTATAGTCCACTGTGGTTCTGAATCAGTTTCCCAAAACCAACTTTACCATTAATGCCGTGCAAGCTTTCAAAAGGCTCATGTCATACTTACATTCCTCAGGATAACTGGCCTTAGGTATTGGTATGTGCAACCAAACCTAAATTTCTTTGTGTCATTTAAGCAGCTTTTGCTAAGGTAAGTGCCTCTTCCCTCTTCCAAGGTATGTAGTAGCTTCACCAATTTATGACAACTGCCTGCACTGGGTATTGCCCTCTGAAAAATTATCTGGTAAAATATTAAAGATTTTTTTTTTAAAAAAGTATGTAACTTATATTAGTGTAAAGTGAATTAGTTGCCTTGAAACTGGCAGATGATGTTTTATTGGAGGAGTTTGGGGTACCCTGACTAAGGAATTTAGGCATACCCTAACTATAGTGATTAAAATGCAGTCTGTGCAACAGTCATCACAGAGATACAGATATCTTCTGAATCATAACTTCTAGCCACTGTTACGTTAATTTATCATAGTCCACTAAAGTAGCAATGGCATTGTATTGGAAAACAGCCCTACCAAATATGTCATTTGGATATGTGACTGAAAAATAAATACCAAAATCCAAGCTGGGAACTTGATCTTTGATCATATTATGTGCACACTGAGAGACTTGTGGACTAGCTTAGCCAGGAAAAGGCAACAAAAGGAAAACATTTAAAAGATCTACAAGTATGGAATAGTTGTTTTTTTTTTTTCCTCTGATACCTGCGTTAAATCCTGAGCCTATCTCATGAATTGATACAGTGGTGTTCTCAAGACTAACTGTGCTGTACATGAATTACAGAGTATCTTGAAAAGCTCCTGGATCATTGAAAAACCAGTAGAAGGTTTGCTAGATTGGTATTTCTTCAAAATAGGTGCACTGGGGCTGATTTCTGTGAAACTTACTAATGAAAAGCTTGTTATTTAGTCATCTTGCACCACAAATAGCCTTATCCTGAAAAGGAAAAAAAATCATCAGCAGAGTTTTCCATGCTCAGCAGTCACAGACAAAGCAGCTTGGAGTGTCAAAAAGGAGTTTCTCCCCTATCTTATATTCAGAAATAACAAAAGGCAGCATGGCAAAGATCAGATGTTAAGTAAATGTATTACTTCTGGCATGCCAAAATTTTAACATCTGTAACTTAAATTTGGATTCTTTATGGTTGGCTGGTTTTGTTTATTGGTTAAGGGTTTTTTTGTTTTACTTTGTTTTGAGAGGGTTTGTGTTTTTTCTCTTTCTCCCCCCCAAAAAATGTAACAGAAAGTACTTATATCAATGTCTTACAATGTAACGTTTTATTTCTGTGTAAAAAGCTGCTTTGCTTTTTCAAGATGATGTCTACCAGAGTAGAAAAAGTGGGTTCCAGTTGACTTATCTTTCTGCTAAATTGAAAGTTTTCTTCAACTTACCAGGAAAATGAGCATGAATTTACTGTACTGTTATATTTCCCCAAAGGAACAACTAATTTACCAAGATACTGAGGGGAAAAAAAAAAGAGAGAGAGAGAGAGGAAAAAATATTATCTATTTTATATTTCTCTTTTAGTCTTCATTGCTTTCTGAAATCTACAATATTAATATAAGCTGACTGGTGAAAGTTCATGCACAGATTGAAGTAGACAGGACCTGGAAGCTAAGAGAAGGTGGTTCTTAAATCTACTAGGAATTGTGGACATTTGTCGTTCTAGCAAAGATTTTGGTATGTGTTTTAAGGGTGATGTATTGGGGCAACTCATTTCATGTAAAGATAGGGAACTAGAGTCCATTTCTGCTGTTACATAAGCCACAATAAGTTTCAAATAGTTAATGAAAAAAAGCTGTCAGCAGGATCACAGCTTATGACATACAGATTACAAATGCAGCACACTTGAACAGTTTAAATTAGATGTGTAGTAACCTAATGTTATCTTTAATGTTTTAGAAAAGCCATAAAATATGGAGACTTGCTTTATATAAAAAGAAATAAAACATAATTTTTACCTGTGTAAGTGCTTGTTTTGGAGCAAATCACAATTAAATTTATCCTGCTATATTCTGTCCAAGATTAACTCAGTCTTCCTATAAGAAAATTCATCAGGTTCTGTTTAGATGAAGTATATTGGCATTACACAGGCAATGTGACATTGCAGGAAACAATATGAAAAAGAAGAAAAGGAAAGAGCCATTCTTAGACAGTAATTCATAGTAGAGATATGATGAATTCTGTCTCTCCACCACATCAATTCTGTCAAGCTCATGTTTCATCATGTGAATTCAGAGTTACTTGCTGATTAGATTATCCAACCAACCCCTACTGATACAGCAAGCACATTGCTTTTGCTGGGTGCCGAGTTAGGCTGGTGATGACCATGTGACTTACTGACGATGAAGTATCACGTTTAAATACGATGAAATATCATGTTTTTAAAGTGACTGATGCCCC
>JAOXXN010000395.1:11765133-11783511 GCA_026770055.1 Myrmophylax atrothorax | reverse complement strand
TAGAGAAGTCAATTCCCCAGAGACAGACTTAAGCAGAGAGAACTAAGAATATTTTACTTCCCTAAGATAACATGATGATGAGCCAGTGCTGTGGGCTTGGGCCTCCCCGTCCCTCCTGGGATGGCACTGTGTGTCCTGCTGGGTCAACAGCTACGAAGCAACTCCCCAGGCCACTCCCACACTGACTCTTACCCCTTCTAAGATGATGTCGTAATATGGTATGGAATACAACATTATTGGCTAGAAGAAGTTAGCTGTTAGCTAGCCCAGCCCAGCTCAAGTCAGCGGACAATTCCAGGCCTGGTCTGAACTTTAAAGCCTAAATTTAGGCCTACTCAGCTAAACCCATAACACTAATCCATGGGGTTTATACTTTTATGACTTGACTGTTGGACTCAGCTTTCTCTTCCTGAATTCACCCATCAACACACATTCCAGCTTCTGAAGCAAATAAAGCTCTGGTTTTACAGGCAGTGGTTTTGTACAGCTCGTCAGCGCTCTCAAGTGATGTGGCAGAGGAGGAATGTCAATGCCAGGAGGTAGGTCTCAAGACAGTGACGTTAAGGGGCTGCAGACAGAACACGTGGACAGTTCTTACTGTGATGCTAACCATTGGTTTAGGTCAGAGTTCCAAAATTGTTGGTCTAACACAAGCAATTAATAAGGTACCTAGAAAAAAATCCCAGTTTTGCCAA
Organism: Myrmophylax atrothorax; assembly: GCA_026770055.1. Lineage (NCBI taxonomy): Eukaryota > Metazoa > Chordata > Aves > Passeriformes > Thamnophilidae > Myrmophylax > Myrmophylax atrothorax. Next base: position 11,782,816 of record JAOXXN010000395.1, on the reverse strand, counting down.
ATTTTAGGAATTGAGAAGAAAGAATAGTTCACCAATATTTCCAAATATTTAAAAATTCATACAACTCAGTTCTCAAAAAAAGCAGACATTACAAAACTCAATACTTTTCAATGTTTAATAAAACTAATTTTACTTGTAAAAATAATGGAAGTTTAGAATCAAATGAAGTTTCTGTGACTTTCATTCAAGTCTGGACAAGGCAGCTTCCTTTTAAATTTTCCTTCTGTAGCAATGCACTATTACTTGTCTTCCTTCTTAAACTTTCCCTCTCTCCACAGGACAGGCAAATCTGTTAGCCTTGTGATGTTCAGACAATACTTATGTGGGACAGCATCTGTCAGGAAAACATAAATCCTTTCTTTACTAACAAGAAGAAGAAAATGTATTATCTTCAAGAGTTTCGGTTGTGAAGTGTTCAAGGTCTGTGCACTTCACAGTCCTGCAAAGGAGGTTTCTTCCTTCAGTGCATATCGCACATTCGCACAGCGATGAAAACACTTCATGTTTGACCAAGACATGCTGAAGAAATATGGAGAGGAAATGGGCAGATATTTTAAAAGGAATTTTAAAATGTTACCCTTCTCTTAGATGGGACTATCCCCCAAAGTGCAGTGAGGGTATGTATTTATATATCTCTGGAATTGGTGGAAAAGACATTTGGAAAAACAGATTTCCTGATCCTATGCATTTTTCTTTCTACCACAGCTGTGACTTAATGGATGGTATCATTTGTTTAAGGAAGAAAATTCTCGTTTTGGATTTAATAAGCAATCATCACCTATGTCTGCAAACATTTCTAGGGCTGGAAATCTGATCTTAATGGTAACTGCTGGCAGACTTGATGTGTTTTATTGCTAAAGTGCTGTCTCCCTTCCTCTGGCAAGAAATCATGGGATCAGTAACTGACAGTTACCCATTGCCTGTGCTGACTAATACTTCCTGTGCTGTGCTCTGCAGCCTGCTCTCTATGATTAATTGACCACATATAACCATATTTGTTAATGAGTTCATAGTATTTTCCTTAGTCAGTTGGCTAAACAAATACTCCATATCTTTGAAGGCAGGGATACACTTTATTGCTTCCACATATGGCTCTAAAAGGATGTGATACAGAGGAACACAATGTGCCTAAGCCAACAGGAAACTTTAAAAAAGAAACATGTACGAAGGCTCTAACAAATTTGTTTTTCTTCCCACTCAGTTTCTTGCATTATTCACTCCAGAAAAACTGGACAGCAATTAAGGAAGTCTAGGAGAAGCTGTGGGGAGTATAGATATTAGAAGAAAATTAAGCAATATAAAATAGTCAGATTTTATAGACTAAGATGTCTTGTTCTGAATTTTGACCAAAATCAAAGAGAATTTTTTGGGATATGCTTAAGTTATTAAGGAGAAGACTGAATACTTCATAGGTTAGGCAGAGAGGCATGAAAGCCCCATGTTTGTAAACACTGCTGCTCTTCTGGTAAAATATAAGGCTAAACTCTGCACCATGGACAGGTTTGTACAATGTTCATTTGGTCAAAATGCTTTTATTTGACTTACTTAATTGGATAGGATCCTTTGTGCACAGATTTCATCTCTACGAGTAAGAATCAAGCATCTTCAAAGCATTTCTCCAGCTGTTTGTTCCTTGCAAGTACCCCTCCCTCCCTGGCAGCATTACTGTGCTTTATTGTGGGACAGAGACCTCCAGCCTTTGGGGAACCTCTGAGTGTGCGAGAAAGATTATGCTGGAAACAGATTTCCTGTCTTGTGGTTTGTTTCTTTTTTTTCCTGTGTTTTCCTTTTTGTTTAAATAAAGATGTTTTATGTAGTAGTTTGTTCCTAAGGAAAAGTAATGCTTTCTTAATTGTCTTTGGCTTAAAACCAGAAGCAGGATTAGCAGGCTTCAACTTTTGTCTGTGTTGCAGATCTGGCAGAGTACTGATGACAGCAAAGGGAAGGCACCAAGGAAAATTACTGTGTAGAAAACCTGAATCATGTCTACACTGTCAGGCATTTTTATTGTCATGTGTGCAGGCCAGTGAGGGGAAATAGAAACATAGAGCCAGATAAACCATTTGTATGGACCAGAGTCTCCATGGAGTACAAAGCTGGGCACTATGTTGGAATAATTATCACAGAATAGTCCTGTTTTATTTTCTGCAGGCTGGGAGGGTAGATTTTCTCCAAGCATGATTTTCAGAGCTGCTGGCTGAGTCACTGGGGCTTGATGCAGTGCCAAAGATCCTGTCCTTGATTAGTTCTGGTTTAATCCTGAATTCTGGTACTCAAGCTTTCTGACACAATATTTTATTTGTTAATAACTCCTATTTATTGTCTGATATTCCACCCATTATTAGAATTTTAAAATTTCAGTGTTAAAAAAGCGACTGTTATACTTTGCATCTGATCAACAATGACACTAAAACAGTTTTCCTTGTGATTTTGACTCACTATAGCCTGATTCAGATGGAAAACTTTGCTGCAGTTTATCACAGTCAAGATTAAAACAAATAGAACCTTTACCAGCATTACGTACTTAATATAACTTTTGACCATGTTTTTCACTGCACTATATTCTGCATATCTGTAATTATGAATCACTTTTTCATTTTCTGAATTCCTGTGCTAAATCCAGATTAGCCTTTTGTGGGGAATCATATGCAAAAAGACCTGATCTTCTTACAGGTGGCAAAGCAGACATAGGTTGAGATGTTGGAGTAAGCAAATAGGAGTCTTCTGGGCTTTAGCATGTTCTGGGTACAACTACATTATTTTTAAATATGCTTATATTTAGAAAGTGTTTGTGTCCTAACTTACCACTCTCCAGAGTTGTAGATGAAATGGACAGGGAAAAGACACTGTCTTCTGCAGAGTATAGTAAGATTTTAGTACTTGCATTTCTTCTGAGATGAGGAAATAACATCAAGTTTCAAAACTCTCACTGATTGGAAAATTATTGAGATTCAGATTTCAACAAACTTGTCTAGAAGATATAGTTATTTTAGATTTAAAATAAATTCATTACATAATATAATAACAAAAAGTTCAAAAAGAAAAGGGAATCTTCCTTTTAAAAATGAGTTTAAAGAGAGTGTTACGTCATATGAAATTTCTCTATTCCTCAGTCACAGAAGAACAGCAATATTGACTCACATTAAAAATGTTTTAAAGAAAATTTTAAATGCATATTCTAACAGAGCGCTACTCTGAGAAAATTTTCAAAATCTAAAGTAGACATGCTGAGCAGCTCATAAAACATTCAGTGTATTTTTTTCTTATCTTGAGAGGAACATCCCAGGTAAATTTTTATCCATATGCAAACTTGCTTGCATCAGCTCAGTCATAAAAAAGTTCATAAGCACTATACAAATATTGCCCTGACCCTTAAATCAGAGAGGATCCTACCGCGAAAGAACTTGAAATGTTTACAAATGTCCATGATCTGTATTTTACCCTCTTGATAGTCACCATCAGAACCACCAGCAAATGGGGCCTCAGATAAACCTCCTAGAATAGATGGAAACAAAATACATTTTTAGAAACATCTTCAAGCAAAGTTGTAATTCTATGTTAGTATCTGAGATGTTGATGAAAATATTTTGTTATTTGCTCATAAAAATGGATATTAGCAGTAGAGGGCAACAGAACCATGAACCATTAAATAGCTATATCAAGCCATGACAAAAATACATGATTTATACAGAAAATGCAACAGATAAAGAGAATGGGATATATGTGCAAGAACATTTTTCAAGATGCATCATCTCTAAATGGAGATAATGACCTTTGGAAAGTTCCTTGATAATAAATCTGGAATGAATGTGTATGTAAAAGCAAGGGGGGAAATAGTGGTAGAGACCAGCTGCAGATTCAATAGTTTCTGTACATCTCTTTCAAAACAACTGGTTTTATGGTCCAGTGGCAGCCTGTTTTTGAACAAAGCTCACACAACTGTGCCTTGTGAAATTATTCCCTGAAATTTGGTTATTAAGATAGCACTCATAGGCACTGTTTACTCACATGGAAGCTAGTGATACTCAGATCTTGCAGAAATTATTAGAAGTTAAAAAAGAATCGGAGAACGTATCAGTGGCACCATTAAAAGAACTGTTTTCCTCTTATAGAATAAGACCTAATTAAGAATAATTCTTCCACTGATCAAAGTTCAAACAACAAGCATTGAGAAATAACCATTGCTGCAACCTGGAGAAAGATTTTAGGAACAGAGTTGGAAGAATGCTTTTCTAAACCAAACAATTAATTAAATCTCTGTGCACTCTTGTACACGATAGAAGATTAGATGGATGGTTATATACAAGCAGCTATACTGCCTTACAACAATTTTTACATAAATATTTGTTGCACAAGTTTAAGTTAATGAAGACAAAAGTAATTAGGAAATGTCACAAGTGTATTTCATACGATGGGTTTCTTAAAAAAAATAGAAATAAAAAAGTACTTACTGGAGAGGCTACTGCATTTTCAGTTGCAGGCCAAATGTTCCCTGTATGCCATCCCCAACTTCAATGAGTATTGTAAGGTTTGAGTATTATTAGATCTGTTCTAGAAGATGAACACTGCAATAACAGGGACATATATTGAATTATTATTTTCTATTCTTATCAAGCTACATGGTTTGAAACTGTTTGTCCAGTCCATTGAACTTGTGAAACAAGTCTGGAAGACATACAGTAAATTCTAGTAGAACTATATTTTATATATATTTTAGAGATAAACATGTCATAAGGAATGTGCCTATTCCTTGTGGCATAGAAATGCTGCTTTCTTTTTAATATATGACATCTCCTGTTCTGGCAGTTTCTGAAAAAGCTTCTTAGTTCAGACTCACTTTGATGCAGTAGCTTTTAGACTGTAAGCTTACAATACAGAATACGGGCAGCTTTAAGGAAAACTGTGTTATTTATGATCTGCAAGTAACAGTTCAATAATTCAGGTCCATTAGTCATTTACTCATATCTGCTTTAGGTCCATCCAAGGCAGATTTATGAATATAGTTCATAACAAACAGTAGTCACTTTCCACTTCCTAAATCTGCTTAACATTTGCAAAAGTTGGAAAAAATGTGAGTATATGTACAGAGAGGCTTGGAATCTTTATGTGTTTATATAAATGTCAGCATCAATAAAATGCATTTTAAAAGAAAATATCTGTAACAAGGAGCATTACCAGATACTTTATTTGGTAAAAAATATGAAGGCTTGTAATTATGGGAAGGGAAAAAAATTGAAGGGGGTTTATACTTTTATTTCTGGTTTCTATCTTTTGCAGCAAACATTTCTAGGATCGTGTAAATTTATTAGCATTGTTAGACCTTCTTGTCATTCTTATGGAATAGCGAAGCAATTTCAGGTTCAATTTGTTTGCATTGTGTCATTTTCACTTTCAAACATTCAGCATTTTTCAGAGGTTCAAGAATATCAGCCTGTAATTAAGGCAATGGTAGTGATTAAAAGCAGTAACAATTAGTAAGGGTGATTTCTGGCCACTCAAGCAGCTAAAATGATCAATGGGTCTCCAATTTAAACACCGTGTTTTAGTAGCTGATGCGGAATTCCAAACGTCTGCTTGTAAAATACAAAAGCAGCAAGATAACATGGCTGGAAGGTATTACTAAAGTTGACATCATGTCTCTTGCAGCCAGACGTGTAGAGCAGCGCTGTATTGTACATGCCAGATTTGAACAGACTTTGGAAAGGTGCTGGCATTCCATACTTGAAAGAAAAAAAAATCTTGTTAATCATGGAATAATATTTATGGGAAGAATGAAGACACATTATTCTGGTTTTATCAGACTCTTCTAACTCTTGCCAGGACCAGTAAGCAATAGTTCCCAGTAGAAGGAAACCACAGTCCACTCCTGATAATTCCCATCCCGCTGTCTTGTAGGTACAGGAGATTACCTCAAATTTTTTTAAGTTTTTAAATATATAGAACAAATAAAATACCAGTCACCTTAAGAAGGAGCTCTGCCAGCTTATAAAATGGTTGTCATCACAAAGGCTTCCTAATATGTCTATATTCTTCTTCCCAGGGTCTGGGGGGTTGGTACACAGATCATAAGGAAGTTAGAGCATATTTTTTTACCAAACAACTATTACAACTGCTGCTCCATGCATAACCTTGTAAATGCCTTTTTGGACTGTGATACAGAGGAACTGCCACTCTGGCCTCTAGTACATGCCCAGTGTAGCACTGATTTATGCATGAATTATCCAGGAAAGTCAAAAAGACTGAATGGAAGCAGTGAAATTCTAGACCGGAGTTACAATTGTTCACATAACGTATGATCTGACTCACAAAGAAAGTTTCAAGTATTTCAAAATCACTAACAATCTAAAAATGCTTGTGACAATATGGAACCAGGAGAACCATCAAGACCTCTACATTAATTTATTGTGCTGGCTTCATGACTCTTTTATAAACAGTCATATAGGAATATTAAAATAGTTAATTTAATAATTTCTCCCCTGACAATTGTGAGTAAAACCAAAAGAAACTATAACACAAGAAACAAAGAAGCATTTGATAGTTAAATTTGGAATACAGTTAACACAGTATACAAATAACTTATAAATAAAAACTGAGTGTGATCATTACAAATCCACATTAATTTAACTACTTCCAGTCTGTCTTGAGTTCTGAAAAACTGCAGACCAAGACTGCACTGGGACAAGTGTTGCTTTCATTGATTAATAACTCAGAAAACCAGAAATTTTAGTACTCCTGTGCAGTATTTCAGTTACCAATCTACTAGGACTAGTTGTAAATAGAAGACCAGTGGAGAAAGATGACTTTTTAATGAGTTGTTAAGGTTAACATGATAAAAATAGATATTGCATTTCTTAAGGAACTAGGAATATGCCACAATCCAGTTCAACTTCTAGGCAGAATAAAAATATAAAAGCACCTTCCAAAAAGAAGCGTGGAAAAAGGACTAATATAAATGGCATTAAGGTGTAATAGCTGTGTGCTGCTGACCCATAATTTTCCTCTCATTTTCACTGACTGCTAAGCCAGGGGTAAAGGTCTAAGAATATCTTCCAGTATTTCTCCTGTTACTTTGTTACTGATTTTTCCATGTTTCAGGTTCTCTCCTTCATGACAGTGATATTGATTACAGTGTGCTGCATTATTTTGCAAACTTCAGGATCAGATTGAATTAAAAAGAAAACAAAATCATTGAGTTTACTTAAGTTTTCAATATATTTTCAAAAGCACTCAATTGAGCACAATAAACTTCTACTCGCAGCAAGTTATTTCTGAAGGGTTGATTGATGGGACTGGATTTGCTTTTAACCCACTGTGTATGAGTAAGTGATAAGAATGGGTTCTTATTATTTTTATACTGGTCTTCTGGAAGCCCTGGAAAGTAATGACTAGTAAACATAAAACTAGCTTCGAGAGATGAACTGCAAAAGGAAGCCTGTTCTCTAATCCTTTCTTTGCATCTCTTTATTCAGTTTGCTTTTATATCAGTGCGCAGAAAGTCCCTGTATACTAACAAATCACAAATTGCAGAATCAGCAGTAGACTGATAAAAAGAAAAAAAAAAATCAGGCAAGGGAAAGAGATGTGTGCCTTATGAGAGCTCTTTAAAGCTGCAACTACATTTTTAAAAAATTGCTTACCAGAAAAAGAATTTTACTGTACCTCAGTTCTTCCTCCCTTGCAATCACCAGCTGGCTCACAGCTGGGGGATGCGCTGCGGTGAAAAAGGTTTTGAGTGACGTTGGATGAAAATGTGTGCCAAATTCATCGTAAAAGCTTATGTTAACCAACAGTCTCTCTGCTCTTTTAACAGAAGTGTATGTTCTATTCCTCCTGTCTGGGAGCTGACAAGCAGCTCCTGATTGCCAGACATCTGTCACTGGCATGAATGGACAGTCAAAACCCACTATCCAACACTGGGTTTAAAGATGGCTGGCTTCTGCATTTATGGAGAACAGCTCTGCTTCCAATAAAAAATTATTCAGAAAAATTTACTATCTCAGATCTCTTCTTCTGAGGACAGACTGGCTGCTTTGAAAGGGAAATATCTCCAAGAGTGATATGACTCTCATAGTGGCTGTGAGGACTTGAATGGAAGATTTACGCTTAAATATATTGACTGCAAATTGCGGTTAGGCTTGCAATACAGAAGAAGTGCAAGTGAAATATATTTTCCCTTCTGAAAAACCAGTCAAGTAGAGGTGCTGGAACTGGAGCTGCAGCTCAGTGAGAGGAAATCAGCACAGCTAGGGGTATGCCTTGGCAGGATCTGCTGCATGTACTTAACCCTGTTTGGGGGTATGTGGAATTGAGGCCAGAAATAAAGACTGCTGTGTGTTTAGCAGATTTGAACCACAGGTTCAGTCTACCAAGCTGGACCAAATGCTAGTTTACTGCAGAAACTAGCCTCAGGAGATGCCACTGCTGAACATGGCAGCATCTATATAAAAGTTACCTTTTACCTAAGTGAGCACGTTTGGGTCATATTTTGTCCAGTTTCTAACAAGACACAGACTGATGAGGAAACAAGAGCCTTCTGAACCCTGAGAGTAATCCACCACTCTTGCTGGCATAGTAAGTTCAGAGTTCAGAAATCAATGGAAACCATTTGGCTGCCTTTACTGCACATCCAGCAAGGCCAGCAAGTTCTCATCTCCACTGCTGATGTTGGAAAAGCCAAAGTACTGTGCTGCTTATTGCCACATGGAGCTTCCATTGAACCTCCATAGTCTCAGACAGTCTGGACTGTAAATAAAGCTTTGCATGGAAGAGTTGATCTGAAATCCTCCACTGCTTCTGTATGAGGACACAGCGATTCACTTACGTTAAACGTTTTTCAAAAGCATTCCCTATTCTTCTGCCCTATGTCTATGTTCAACCCAAAATTGTGTATGTAATTATTAATTTGTGATAAACTGAGTAACTGTCAGGTTTTAGAGTGTGTAGAAAAAACAATTTCATTTTAAATTATTATCTGATGAAATTCCAAATTACGATAAGTGGTTTCCAAACAAATACTTAGGGGAACAGATACTACATTTTATAAAGCAATTAGTTTGTGTCCAGGAGAGGGCATTGCTAATGCATCATCAAGATATGAACCAACTATTAATGGCAGTATCATTAGTTATTAATAGCAATGATGTTTGAGGCTAAATATGGGAAAAGATCATGTCACAAATGGAGCTACATCTTGTGGTGCAAGATAAACTGCTGCGATTCAGTTTCTGCTTGATGATCAGTGATAAACAGGATCCAATGAGTAGTCAGAGGTAAAGCTGAGACACTGAAGGTTCAGCAGGAAGCAGAAAGTATAATTTTGTCACACTGACAAACACATAACCATAACCTTTTAAGAGATTTAAATCCTCAGGGAATATAAATGAGTGTGATCACAACATCATCACTGGCTTTCAGTTGAACTTGGTCCTCATGAAACATAATATTTCTGTTTTCATATGTTGAGCCATTAGGTAGCTCACACTGTTGGATAGAAGTATAATATTAATACTGCTTTGAAATACATATTTCTGGACATGTGGTATCTTCAATCTCAAGGGAAAATCAGTCTCAAGAATATTTCAGCAGTAGAAGTCATATGGTAGTTCATGAATTCTGGAGCATCATAAAATTACTGATCAAAAATATTCCAAATGGTAAATCATAATACTTACATTTCCCTAGTCTTGTAAACAAAAGACATTGATTGCCTGTGTATTGTTCTATAAAAAGAGAAATAAATAAATAAATGAAAACCCACATGCTGGCAAGTTGAATGAACGTTACCAGAAGATGGCAGTGATGCCTTTTTGCAGCTGTAGTCACCACGCCATTTACAAGAATAACATAATTGCTGTACAGTTATATCATAGTAAAAAAGGGACATTGGTATAGTCAAACCAATTACCTCCTGGTATCTTTATCAGTCTATCTAACGTGGTACCATTTTTCAGTAATTTTTCGGTTCAGTTTTCTCTTATGTTTAGACTACAGTTGTTTTGGAAATCAGCCAAGCTCTAACAACATGAATAGTATTTTAGTTGTAGCATTAACAACAATTTGGCACACCTTAAGTCTGATAATTTCCAAATTAGAAGAATCTCGTTGGAGACCATATTCTCGTCACTCACTAGATCTAAGCAACCCTTGTTTGCACCAGCTTTTTGCTAATTTAAAGCCTCTGTGAAATAATAGCAGAAAATGTAATGAGGGTAATTTAACATAAAGAAGAAAATTAATTCTATTGTATCCACTTTATAGCAGTATTACGAGTTCCAAGATGCTAGACCACAATGCGTTGTATTAGAGGGGAATTCCCTAATCTCAGCAGAGTGATGCTACACTTGCAAAATACCTGTAATTTCATGTAGCGATGGGAGCCTGACAGTCATTCTCTATCCTGGATGATAGAGCAAGGAGCTATACAAAGAGAAAATCAAGGTTTCTGCTTTTAATTTCATAGGTCACAGAATTATACCATCATAAACTAGACAAATGAGTGATTTGTGGAAGGTATGTGATGCCTTTTGCCATAAAGCCTGTCACCCCTACACACTTCATTGTCTCATCAAGAATGAGTGTCTGCTACTGCTAGTACTGCTGTGATCCAAAAGCCTTTCTATCAACGGTGATGCTGCTCATCAACAATTCAGCAGTAATAATATGATCTGCCCATTTAATTTTTCTTAGAAGAATAAAGGTTTTCTATTTGAATTGTACAAATGAACTCAATATTATTGGCAATAATACTGCCTTAAATGATTTTTCTTTGCCAGTTACAGATTCCCTAAGCTCCTTATTGCTATGTAAATGTGAAAAAATCAAACCTTAGCAATGGATTGGAAGCGCTGATTCTCCTAAAGTCCCCTAAGCAAACCGAACACTGAGTTGCCATGTCAAGCCTGTTAAGTCATTTGAAGGAATTTGGGAAGTCAGCACACTGGGGTAATTTCCTGGCAATTCATCTATAATGTCTACTGCCTGTTCCAATTTCTGACACATAGATATATTATACCCAACTGTGACCAGCCTGCATAAACCGTAAACTCTTTGGAAAATATAGAATGTGAAGAAGTAGGCTTTCTTAGTAGTTTTAGAAAGGTGCATAAATCATATTGAAATTGAAATAACAGATGACCAGCTCTTGAATGGCTGAATACCTCTGCATATTTTTATCTAAGGACTGAATGTAAAATATGTTGATAATCTAACAGGACTAATATTTAAAATTATTTCACAGTGCTTGCCAAATACCTAAGCACCTGAAGCAATCTTCAACACATGACTCAGTTTCATGTTTGTCTAACACAAGCTTCTCCCATATATAGAAAATGACTTAAAATATTTTTAAAATATTCTTGATTTTAATTGAATTTGTGGATGATTTTTGGAAGTCCCATCCTGTAAGATTTTGAGGCCAGGTTTAGATGGGATTTTGAGCGACCTGGTCTAGTGGAAAGTGTCCCTACCCATGGTGGGGGGGTTGAAATTAGATGACCTTTAAGGTCTCTTCCAACCCAAGCAATTCTATGATTTTGTGATTCTATGAATTTAGTAGGCTCCTGGTGTATACTTTAAATTATGCCTTTACGGAAGGGATAGATATGTCACTGGAAGTTTGTTGGGGGTTTATAATAAAAGCAAGTGAGAAACTTTTAAAAGATCAAGAGAATTAATGCTAAGATGCAGCTAAAATTTAAAGTTCATGGAGTACTCCGAAGGCTTTGGAATGCATCTCAGTCAGAAATCTGTGAGTAGGACTTCAGGTCCTTGCCACATGGAAATACTTTTTCCTAGAAGTTGTAATTCTGAACTCCAAAACACTCATGTCATGACGGACACAACTCATGCCCAAGGAAATGTATAATTATTTCATTAATTTTGATCCACTACATTTTGAATTTAAGAAAACTCATTGTGGATATTCTTTTTGTTTTTTTTATTTTTTTAAAGCTGAACAGAATTGTTTGGCGGATAAAAGAAAGCTGGTGTAGAAAGCTAAAGGTGTCCACTGTACTTGAAAAGGGAAGCATTCCCTTGACAAATATATTAATCAATTACAGTCTTTCTCAGCCTATTGGAACTAATAATTTTTTACCATAAATAGTGTTTTTTCAGATCCCACATCAAGACCTTTATTTTCTTCCAGCGTGGCATAATGTTGAATTAAATCACACAGATTGCCATTACAGGGTCCAAAGCCTGGTGATGAAAACTAAAAAAACCATTTTCTCTTTTTTTTTTTGTTCCCTTGCTCCTTTAATTTTCCAATCATTTCCAAATTCTACTGAAAACAAATGCTTATTTCTATCTCTTCTTCACTGAACTAAACAGAACACCTCATTTTAGACAATGTTTTGATCATAATTTGTTTGTTTGTTTGTTTGTTTTTAAGCCCATACTCATCCTGCTTTCTTTGCAATGGTCAGTGGTGTTGCATTGAAGGAAGAAAACTTAAAAGAAATATTTTGATGGTTATGTATAAACTAAAATAATTTTTAATTACTCTCTGGTTAGGATGATTTATACTAGTTTCTACTGTAATTTGTCTATTAAAACAATCAAATGCAAAGTTCACTCTCTGATGACTGAAGAATTGGATTGTGCAGAAAATAAAAAACAGCAGAGCAAAAAAATCTCAGCTGTAGGCTATAGAGGAAATAGGAACATAGAAAAGGTCTCCATCAAAAAGAAAAGCAGAGACAGAAGAATCGTTTCTGCATTCTGGAGACCTCTTGAAAAACATGACCCTGGTAACTGTGCAGACAAAGAACACTCTATTAGTGAGCATTAACTTCAGGACTGCAGCCAAGGGACAGATATTAGGAAATGAATAAAGCACTAAAAATCTCTTTTGCTCTCAAGACTTTGGAAATATAATGACAAATTAATTCCGAGGAACCATACAATCATGTGCTACAATCTTGTCAATTCACAAGCTAAAAAAGGTTATATGAGGTCAGCATTTGGATGCAAACCCCTCTTGGGAGCATCCGGATCAGCAAAGTCCAAACTTCTTAGACTAAAGGCCAAGCACAGCAGTCAATCATATCAAAGGGCTGATATCCTTTTTTGGGGCAGATTCTATTATCTTTTATTTAGGTAGCTTAAATGAAGTGCAGAGAGTTGAAAGCCTAAGTCAAGTTTTCTAGTGAAAATTCATGTGCACTGCAGGAAAATAATTACATCTTATAGTAAGATACGGTGTAAAGAAAAAACTAACAGTCAAAAGCTGAAAATGAGAAATTCTCAATGGTGACTGAAGACTTCAACTCTTCTAATGTAGAGACTCCCAAGGTAAATAATGAGACAGGTTTTTCAATATAACACTGGTCTACATTAAAAAAAAATAAGGCTTAAAAATAAATAAATAATCATGAAGGTAAATTTAGGAAGGAATACTTGAGAAGGATAGAACTATTTTCACTTACACTTTGGTCAGAATTTCTCTCCCTTAAATTAACATCTAATATGAGATGCTCTTTGAGCTTGTTTTCTATGCTTCCTCATAACCAGTAGGACAAGATAGAAACACTTCTAGAGAGAGACTGCTATTTTTGTTCTAAGACATTGTCTGAGGACTTGCCTTCCAGATGTGCCTGTTTCTCCTGAGAGTTTAGAAGAATCCTGAGACAATGTTTTGTGATTAATGTGGAATGTAACCCATCATTATTATCTCTGCTCTCTGTTCACTCTCTGAAAACATGGATGATCACAGGACCATCTCACAGCAGCTCTGACTTCAACAGGGAAGCTATAGGTGGTTTATAATCCAAACACTACTAAGACCCATGGAAATGTATTTACTAATGTGGTTTTGTCTGTGCAGTAAAATATGTGGCTTTGTCAAAACAAAACCATGCCTAAGGCTGTGGAAATGTATCTACTAAATAAGAATTTGGAAGAAGCTTTAGAATAGTAAAACTTAATCTTGATTTTCATAGTCATATTTTATTGTAGTCCAGAAAGTCAGACTACAAGCACAAAATAAGTGAAATGACTCTGTCAAAAGCAGTCATCGGTCTGTCATTATACCTTTCATTTGGGAGAAATCTTTTGTGTGACAGCTTTCACTACCACAGTAGTGATAGAAATGCTGCAGTCACCATAATGATTTGAGAGATGAAGTATTGTAATTTTTCAGTTGGCGTCCTAAAAGGCATTACTTTTTTCTGAAAACCTGGTTTTAGTTATACCTTTTGACTTGGGAAAAACTGACCATTGCATGAAGAAGAATAATAGTAATGGCAGGGTGTTTTTGACTGAGTCCACTGCTTAGTTTAATGAGGAAGACTGTCTTTGTCTGAATTGTTACAAATCACTTTGACAGTTAATGAAAAAAATGGAGGACAAATTCTCTTGGTGCCTCTTCAGTTCCCTCTCTGATGTTTTTTAACCAGAGTTACAATAGTATCCCGTTTCCCTGACCTGTATAAGAAATGTGGGCTCAGTTACTTTCGTTTTAAGAGTCAGAGATTCCAGCTGGTAGCAGCAGCTTTTCTGCCCTTTGAAGTAGAGATAACAGATAATATTAGATTTACAAAAAGCCTAGCAACATTTATTAAATTTTAGAAGCCTTCCTCCTAAACACACAATATCCTTTAAAAACTTGATCTAAGGGGGATTATGAAAGATAGAGTGCACTAAGAGAAGAGAGACTGCTGCCTGGTGTAGTTCAGAAGCAATAGAGAACACATTACAGAGTATTTTCTTCTTCAAGTGATTCTCATTTGCTGCTTTATTAGCCATTTTTAGGTACACTGTACAGATTGAAATTGAGAGCAATCTTAATCTGAGAAGATATATGCATCTGGTAGAATTGATCTAGCAACTTGGGGTATTAACTAACTTGGTGTCCCAGCTCTCTATTCTATATAGGGAGACTTTTCTGCAAGATATGATTAAGAGGTCACTTTGAAGGGCAGGAAGGATAGTCTCTTCTGAACAGGCAGACTAACAAATTCTTATAGAGGAAATTCAATGGTAATATTTCTTTCTAATTTATACACATAACTGAGATTTAAAAAATCCATTCATACCATTATAAAGAGAACTAAAAGTACAAAAATAAAAATAAATCTGCATTGACGAGAGCCAATAGGAATAGTGCTTAGGTAGTACTATTCCACTAGGGAGATTAAGGACTAGAAATGATTAGCAACACAGAACTCTACTAATGTATTCTGACAATTTATATGATGATAATAGTTATATAATTAGACCTAGTTTGAATGTGCCGATCCTACTCTGTATGGGGAGAACACATAAACAGGCACGGTATCTACTGAAATTAAGACATTGAGGGTCAAAGAAGATTTTCTCCTATTCAATTCCTACTCCTTAGGGAACTTTCTGCTTTTGCAGCAGAAAGATTAAGAAGCTGAACGCGAAGCTCTGAGAGGTCAAGGAAGGTGTAGGATGGGCATTCAGTCCTAGCTCTTCTCAGGAAGAAGAAACACACAAAAAGTATGTGGACAGAAAATAGCACAAAGTGCCCCTCTCGAGCAGTCACTCAGATACCTACAAAATATGGAGAGGAATATGTCATTTTAGTTGATTATTTATTACAAGTTATGATTTATTTCAATTTATGTCTAAGATTTATCAGACATAAGTATGACTTGTTCTGTAATTGCATTTTTTGAGGAATAATGTGTGATATGAGAAGTTCAGACTCCAACCTTTGGTATCTCTGCAAGAACTTAGGGTGAAAACTTTATTTTAACAAAGCAGATAATGTGATCAAAGGTCTCACTAAAATGAAAAGACAATTTAGCTGAGTATTAAAAAACATGTCTGTTCTACTTGAAAGGTTTACTTTGGGTTTTTTGTGGGTTTTTGCAGGTGTTTTTGGGAGGAGTTGTGTGAATATTTTTTTTTGTTAGAGTATTTGGACAATTTGGAAAATCTTGCAGTCAGGTCTGCTTTCATGTAAACAGAGCATTTCACTATTTAATATGCCCTTGAGTGGGGCCAGGGAAAGGAAACAAAATGCCCATGATGAAAAATATGCACAAACTTTTTTATTAAAAACATTTACTAAGACTTGCAAGATAATTGACTAATGTAACATTCCTGGTGAATACAACTTTCAGAATACTGCAGGTTCAGAGGAACCAGATGTCTGGTGCATATGTGGAATTCCCTATGTGACCTGTTTATGAAATACTTGACACCTACAAAGACATAGGAAAATATGTGAATAGCACACATTCATTGTACCTGTGAGTCTTACACTGAGTGTGATCATCTTTAGGGAAATAGCTGGAAATTAAAAGTAACTCCTATCTTTTGCTTCTTCTTTGTCTTAACAATTAGTAAAGTGAGAATATTAGTGGTTTTCTGGTGTACTCCTGAAATCTGTGTAAAGTTCTGTCATTTGGAAGCTGTAGCTGTGGTTTCTGGCCAGCTGTTGGACCAAGGGAGAACACTTTTTTTTTCAATGGAAATGCCCCTTACCCCTTCCAACTCAGCTTTATTTGAATAGAAATTTGAATGGTACATTAGGTTCTTGGTTGAGCAATGGAATATCTGCCAATTTGTCATACCAAATGATCAAATTTAGCAAAACAAAAAGGGTGGTGAGTAATGCATTACAATCTAGTCACAGTACATTAAAGTTTCCTGTACAGAGGAATACCTTGAATTCAGGCTTCCTATTGTTAATATTTTTGAGATTGACTGCTGTATGAGCTTTGTGTTTATATTACTCTTTAGCCTACAACTAATGTCAGGTTTTCAGAGGGTCACCTGGACAGATGATTGCTGAAGTTAAAGCAACTTTAGATGTCTGAATGACTGACCACTGATAACAAATCTGTTTTATGCTTTACACCAGCTGTGCTTCACCTATTGGTCACTGATCAGCATGGACAATTAGACATGGAGCTGTAGAACTCATTCATTTATTTTCTCAGAGCTCCCTTTTGTACTTTCTCACTGCCTTGAAAGTAAACATCCTTTAATGCAGTTTATAGGAAACTTGGCATCTTTTGCTTGAATTCCTCAACTTTCAATACATGCAAAGAATTGTAACATTCCTGAACATTAATAACTGCTAGTATTACACTGCATGACAGCTTTATTTAGAATTAAAATTATTTGAACTTTGAAGTTTCTAAACCAGAGTCTCAAAACATAAATCAAGTGTGCAGTACGAATCTACATGCAATTTTCTTGTACGCCCTACTTTTTTCAGTACAGTCAACACAGCTATTCCATTCTTACACTCTAGGATTACACAAAGACTTTTTCCAGAACAGGTGTCCATTTTGTCTTCTAACTAAAAAACCCTAAAAATAGAACACAAAGCAGAACATGAAGATTAGCATTTTCATTTTTAAATCTTTTCTGTGGAAAGTTGTGATCAGGTTCCTTTGCAACATGCTGCATACCTGCTTCTAACAGCCGTAACCTATTATGCTGAAATAACAGTACACAGCATGAACACTAACCTACATCAGAATCCTGTAAAGATTTGTGTTAGATATTACATCTATCCAGAATTTGTGTATTTTTGGTAAATTGTACATCACTTTAGAAATGCATAGCAACATTATTGATCAGAATGCTGGGCAGTTTACTCATAAGAAACAATGGACAACTGAGTTGCAGCCATTTTTGCTACAGCTAGTTCAATTTTTCTGAATGTATTTTTTTTAATAATTCATCAGGTCATATATGCCAA
>JAOXXN010000395.1:11743219-11757884 GCA_026770055.1 Myrmophylax atrothorax | reverse complement strand
AATGTGAAACACAAGAAAAAAAACCCACCTTCACACATTTTTCTTTTTTGCTTAGTTGTTTCATTACAGATTGAAAGGCTCTGTAACTTGGTGCCTGATCACAGGAAGAGATTGGAAGCATAACTGGGTGCCTGATCAAGAGAATAGAGTGGAGGTAAGATTGAGTAGTAGCACAGCTGAATTTTGCCTCTGCATTATTATTCATTTACCTGATGTGGTCATGTTCAAAGAACTGTAAGTAAGTGGTTTACATCAGATAGGGTATCAAGGAAAAACGTATACTCTGGTTTCTCAGAAAGAGGCAAACAAATCTGTCCAATCTGCAAAGCATCATCATTCTGCAGATATGTTTAGCTAAGCAGAAGAAACTTAAAAAGTCCATATGTATGCATTGCCATCCCATTTCTCAGCACAGATGTTTTCAGAGAAAGAATACAGAATGACTTGACTGTGAATTCAGCTAACCCCCTGACTCTCGTACAAAGTCTTTAGCAGGTGACTTGCTAGGCCTACTGTGACTTAAATTTCCTTCCACTTAATCTTTTTCTCTAGTAGGTTGCAGCTGTAGATATGTGACGGAAGAGTTATACTTGAGTGGGATATCAGATTGTATCACCGTGGATACTCTAGCTAAAGAAATGAAATCAAGTCTGTGCTAGTTTGTTGCTGTGCATTCACCATTTTTTTTTTGCTTAATGCTGCATGGAAAAATATGCATTTAGAAAAGTATATACTGTACAGATTTTCTCTGCAATTTCCTACTGTGAGCTCTACAAAAGTAATTTTGTGTTTGAAGGATTAAAAATCTCAACAGTTCTAGGGCAGTGACAGCAACTGAATTACATCTTCTGAAGTTTAGTGTTCTGTCATATTAGATATTTAGTCAGATCTGATGCCCTCTGAACACTAAACTCTAAGTGGCTAGTCATAGAGAACTGTTTCAGATATACATAATTTATATCAACTTCCTTTCTTTTCTCCAAGGTAGATGGTATTAACTGACTATCTAGGAATGCTTGAGAAAGTCTAGCTGGTCTTCACAAGGGGTGGGAGGAATCAGCCATTTTATTACCTGGAAATGGTAGGTAGCACAAATCATTTATGACCAGACTTCTTAAAAGGATGAAATCTAAGAAGCAGAATGCAAACTTCCAAATGCAGTGCACTGGGCTTAGGATGTCATAACATTCTTCTGCTTTCAGTGCTTTTTCAAGTATCAAACAAATTTTCACAACATTTAAAACTTCTCAAAGACCAATAATGCAGACTGGAATCTGAAAAGAGCTTCATGCTTTGGCTCAGCCTCCCATGCTCTATTCTCTCTCTGTCTCTGGGGATGAAAAAAAGGGTCTAGTTGGCTCCCAGGCCAGGCTCTGATTGCCTTCTTTGATTTCAGCAATGGAATAATTCTCTTCCATCTGTGAGTTTTCAGACTCCTTACCTGGCCTTGTGTTTCTTCTTATCCAATTAGACCAAAACTGAGGTTAAATAGAAAAAAAAAACAAATTGAGCTTGAAACAATACTTAGAGAATCCTACTGAAAGCAGTTCAATGTTTTCAATTCCTTTATATATTCCTTACTTTTTAGCAGTAAGAATAGTGAAAACAGAAACAAGATTTAAATGGAAAATTAGGTATCTGCTCTGCAACTCGAGCTCTGATCAATGATTTTAAGGGTAAGGAACTAAAACAATGCTTTCCTGTGACTTGCACCTAATTACAACAGTGTGTTCAAGTGGGAGGAAATAGATTGTGTGCTGATTTTGTACACAGAGGAAGGACACTGACACCCAAACCTCACACTGCAGGATGAGTTCATTTCTGCTTCCTTTGAGCCCTTTGACAAAGGTCCCATTGACTTCAAAGGCACAGCATTACACCCATTGCAGGGAGACATTATTTCTGAAGAGCAGTGGTTTTGGATACCTCTCCCAGAAAGTCACGGGAGAGTGGGCGGCTCAATAAGGAAAGGTGACCTCAGAACCAGGGATCAGAGCAAGGCAGGTGAGGCATCATCTTCAGCAAGGAGAGCCCCATGGTGAGCAGAGTCCAGCTGATGCCAGAGAAGTCTATAGTGATGAGGTGGAACCAAGGTAAGGGCAGGACTGTTCAAAAAGAAGGAATGCATACAAATTACAAGCACACAAATTCCAGTTGGATATTTTTGAGAAAAAAAAAAGCTCCCTGGTGAAGATAACCATACATTGAAAGAGGGCTCCAGAAACGTTGGGAATTTCTCCATCTTTGGAAATGCTTGAAACTTGGATAAGAGATGCCTGGAAAATGTTACCTAAGCATACACTTTAAGAGACGTTACCTCCACAGATCCCTTCTGCCATTAACTAATCTGTGATAAATATTGTTGTTCATCATCCAGCTCCAAGGTTGAATTAAAAACACATTTTAGGTACAGTGAGTCACAGATGGTGGTAGCTCTTTAGCTAAAGATGAATTTAAAAATAGCTGCTGTTGTGAACAAAGCAAATTTCAGTTTGGGACGGAACTGGGAGAATCTGATTTACTCCACATCATGCTAGTGAGATTTCAGTTGAAGAATGGTGGCCAGTTTCTGCAATCCCATTAAAATATAGCTTCACAATACACATAATCCAAAGTCTACAAGAAAGCAGTAAAAAGAAAATGTATGGAGGTTTTCTTATTGTTTGTTTGTTTGTTTTGTTTTATTTTGGTTGTGGGGGTTTTTTTCAAAACCTTAACTGATGGAATAGTTCACATAGGGAAAGAGAAATGAAGAAAAAGGTGCTATAAAGTTCTGACAACAGATGAAAGGTATGGTTAGAAACCAGCCTCCAGATATTTTTAAAATCATTCTTCATGAATCTCATAAAAAAGAATAAAAAAGTGATGTTCTTTTTAGTAAAAAGGGTTCAGGTTATGAATAAGACAAACCATTCTAATTCTGTTTCTTATTGTGAGCATAATTTGAACGAACTGGCTAGAGAGGCTGTGGATTCCTCTTGGGAATTTTGTCAGAGCAGGTTTAGACAAACCTCTGCCAGGGAAGTTTTACCCCTATTCTATGCACCAAGGAAAGACAAAAATACAGACTCTATAGAGAAACTTCAAGTGAATAAAGGGGAAAAGCAGAGCAGAGGTGGGGAAATGGAGGTTAAGGTGTATATTGAGGTTAAAGATGATGATGAATGAAGCAGATTGAGCCAGCACAGTTTCCTGGGGGAAGATTTTCACTGGTTTATTTTGAATTTTAAAAGGTGAAATTTTCCCCTGCTCCCTTAATAATAAAAGTACTTTGCAATTCTATAGTGTCTTCATCTTCCAGTTTCAAAGAACTGTAATGAATTAAGCCTCAGAGTTTTCCTCCAAGCAAGATAGATGGCTCCAAGTGTTTCCCTTTGTATGTCTGGCTACCTACCTTTGAATGTCATCATTCTCCAATGGAATGAGGAAACATGAGTATTGGAGGAATGAATATCTTTCAAATTAACTACATGAAAGCATAGTTTTCATGAAGGCAGCTTCCCATCCTGACACTTAATGCAAACACAGTGACCCACATACATTTGGAATAAGACTGACAAAACTTACATTAACCACTTGATTTAAAATCAACAGCTGACTTCAAAAGAAAAAGAAGTGACAGAAATATTTTTTGTAATAAGGAGTATTGCCATATTCTCTCATTAATATGGTAAATAGTCATATTGTGTACATTTTAACACATGACTACTTTGAAGTCTGGCTTCAAAGTAGACAAGTAGAGTTACATGCTTTTGCTGTAAACTTCAGAGCAGGGAGCATTCTGCTCTTCTGTCTATTTGTCTGCTGGTCTCCTGAGTTATCAATCTTTAAAAAGCAGATTATCCCTCATCATAATGTCACTAATTCACTGAATGCTGATATTTTTTATTATGAAAAATGTGAAATTGAATGAATGTTCCATTATGAATAAATACAGACAGATGGAAAAGATAGAAGATCCCTCTACAACAGACCTTTTTTATTATGATGATTCCATGTGATTATAACTGAAGCAGGTCAAATACTAGGTTTGGAGATATGTGGGATACTTTGGTATTTTTAAAAGCTTTCAGTCTGGGCTGGTATGTGAATGGTAAAATCCTGACATTTTATACAGAAAGGAATTAAAAAAACCCCAATGTTTTAATTTAAGAGCAGCTTGATTTCTTTCTCTCTCTGTCTTATTCCACCTTTTCCTCCAGAAAACAAAAAACTCTTGAAATATGAAAGAGCTGGTCTGAGAAACTTGGGACCAGAAACAGCCCTGAGAGCCTCCTGGAGCTCAAGTCATGATCTAACAGAGGCCAGGAGAGCAGTAGCCCTGGGAGATATATAGCAAGTTCTGGAGTGAACCCCTGCTGTGCCACCAGCCCAGCTCAAACCCCAGAGGAGTGCCTTGACACAAGCTTCCACTCCAGGCTCTCCACTCTAGGCTCTCTACTCCAGGATAGCAGGACCCCTGGAAATCAGTTCTGTGGCTTGTTCCCATAGCTCAGGTCCTTGGACAGGAGGGGCTCCTTTTCTAAAGGAAATCTGCTTGGCATACCTGATTAGGAAATGTGAGTTCATGATACCCCAGAAGTCTGCCAGGACAGCAGGCAGGGTTATACTGGAAACCAGCTGGCATTTTGGCAGAAAGTCATCCAACCCATCAATATAAAATAAAATTTGGGGTTGGCCTGTTTTGCCCTAATATTTGTGTTACTAGACATATGTATATGTCCCTAATATATTGTACCCCTGATATATTCCTGGTCTTTCTGACAAGCTGTAACTGTACTAGCAAGTGTAAAAATGCCACTAGTATATACTGTTTGTGGTGAACGTATAGCTGAGATCCCTTTATTTTTGCTTCTAGTGTTTTTAATTCTTCCTTCCCTTATTTGTGCCATGTATTTAACTGGTATCCCTTTGGCATTTTTGTCTGGGACTGAGTGAGCACAGCATTTATTTGATTGTTGTTTATTTGAATCTACTGGTAATGTTAATGCGAGTCTGCTAAGCTGGAACATGCAGCTCTACCAGGAAACTCCACCCTATGAATCATTAATAAGACTTGCTGTAGTTTGCCCCTGAGGATGACAAGCATTCATGTGTGCTGTGTGAATCATCTTGCTATGATGTGTGCCCACTGAAAATCCTATCAGGTTATTTAACAGATTTACCAGAGTCCTCTATATTATTGTTGTTGTTGGTAGTGGTGTTGTTCTTATTACTGTTGTTATTATTCCATATAAGAAATTCACACAGACTATTTGAGGTGAGTTTTTCATGTCAGATCTCTGTACTTAGCAGGACATATAAAGAAGAAAGCAAGATCAGAAATGCTAATGTCATTGTATTGGGATTCACAAACCTATGCCCAAAATCAATGAGAATATTTATGCCAGGAAACCTGGAACTGTCTCTCTCTCTCTCTCTCAAAGAGACAATTACATAGGTCTCTTAGCATACCAGCTATTCATTGGGCAGTGACAATATTCTGGAGCCCAGTGTAGCCACTTGAAAATCTGGCTTCAAGATTGGAGCTGAGGTATTGGAGATCAGGACTTCAGGCCTCTCACTTCATTTATTTTTGTCCCCAATATCTATTTGATGTAGCATTTATTTTTGAAAGAAGAAAAAGGGGCATCTAAAGTGATTGTAATAATTTGTGTTTTAAGGGATTTATGTTTGAGACTTATGCATCAGAATGTCATATATTAAAAAGGGCTCTGATGTTTAATACAACAAGGAAGTACCACTGTATGAATACCTAAACAGTTCTTTTCAATTTACATTACATGAAGACTGCATAGAGTATGCCATGAGGTTTTACTTTGCTTTGAAGCTATCTTTAGTACAGTGTTAACAGCCAGAAGACTGAACAGCTAGCCACACCCAGCACCTCAAATTGAATAAATAAAATAGTGTTCAGTTTAGTTTTCAGCCTGCTCCAAATGCAGCACCCACCAACCACCCTTGTGCAGGAAGCGTTGCCAGTATCTGCCTCAGCTGCATCAACGTGCATGGATAAACAAAACAAACAAGTATGTGACAGCCAAAAACAGTTTTAAAAAGTGAGAATTTATAGCTGAAAATGGGACATTTGTCATGTATGAAGGTAGAGATGGAGAGCTTTGCTATAGAAGTGCAGTAATGAAAACACCAGTTACTCACAGAGAAAATTCAATGGTTTTCATCATGCTGAGTCTGCGCGCCACAAAATTTCAGTAAAAAGGTTGTAAGCTCTTTCTTCATCATTTGACCCAGTCATTATAGTCTTTTTCCTGCTGCTTCTGCAAGAATAGTGCTGAGAAAGTGTCATAACTAAAGAAAAGCATGAAATCAAGATGTCCTTTAGACATACCTCAAGGATGATATATTCTGCTAAGTTATTATTCTATTATTTTTATTTGAAACCTGCTAATTCACTGAGTCTATGAGCAGAAGGCTCAGTCCTGTTTTCCAGGTTTCTTCAAATTTGGAAAGGTATAGAGCACATCAGAGCCTTAAGTGATGGCACCTCAATTACAGCAGTAGTTTGTAAGAAAGGATTAGGCTGGCCACTGTAAAATGTATGCCACTCTGTGTTTCTGACTACTGTCAGTGTAGGGAAGTGTAAATGCTAAGAACATGCATGGGCCTAAGAAAAACTGAGATGATGAGTAGCATTGGCTCAGATCCCCTTGTTGATTAAGGTTATTATATGAGGAAAATGCAGTGTTAGCCAAGTCTGTTCAAGCAGCCCAACTCCACTGTCCTGTTTGATTGGAAGGGTGAACAGAGAAAGAGAGATGAAAAGGTGAGCACAGGCTGCTGTCAAACTAGAGTAGCAGTTCCCTGTAGTATTGTAGGCCTCTAGAGGGTCAATCTAAATAGCTCAGGTTTTGATTCAAATCCATTCTGGCTTTGGGACTTTGAGGGAAACCACTCCTGTTTCAGACAACTGCAGCAAACAGAAAATGGCTGCAAGGTCCTCGAGAAAAGAGCAAATACTGATAACATTTGTGAAAGCAAACTCTTCAGCGCACCTGTGATGCCTA
The DNA here is from genome assembly GCA_026770055.1 of Myrmophylax atrothorax. Classification (NCBI taxonomy): domain Eukaryota; kingdom Metazoa; phylum Chordata; class Aves; order Passeriformes; family Thamnophilidae; genus Myrmophylax; species Myrmophylax atrothorax. The sequence goes on along the minus strand of JAOXXN010000395.1, from coordinate 11,750,859 downwards.
CTGATTCTATCACTCTTCTTGAGTGCTATGGCGCAAGGGACTCAGTTGTTATTTCACATCCCTGCAGTTTACTAATCCAAAACAACCTGTAAAGCAAAGAAAACAAACTCCATCCAATTAACTTGAAGTGAGTGCTTCCATTCCACAGGAAGAGCTTCTGTTCATACAGATTGGGATGTAGGATATTTGGTGGAGGAGACATAAAAACAGCAGAAAGGGTACTTCTGCCAAGTTAGACATTTGTAAAAGGACCTTGCGCTTTCATCTCCACACACATTGGCTTTCCACGCGCTAACGAAATGTACATTTCACACATTATAGAAGCAAAGAGCAAACTAAAACATTGCATGAGATATTAAGCTTACTGTGTAAGACAGGCATGCTGTGTCAATTAAGGCCACCTGCTTAGTGTATGAAACTCTACGGGCCCTTCTTATCCTGTGTAATGTAAAAATATATTTAATAAAAGGATCTGGAATATTGGCAAGGATTTGGTTTGGAGAACAGAGGAAGATAACAAAACCCAGAAATGATTCGTGGTAATTCAATACGTATTACTTAAGAAAACCATGTGGCTTTAGAGTAAATCACAAAATACTGAAGCAGCATGGAGTAATTGTACTGATATGATATTAATGTGAGCTAACTCATTTTTCACTGTGTGCAGAGTCAGCTACAAGTGAGCAGGGTGCTTTTTATGTGCCTCCAGTTACAGAAACAAGGCACCAAATGTAGAAGGTTTAAAATAAGCAAAAGGCTTATTACATATGATTCAAATTTATTTTCCCATGACTTTGTTCATGTCAAAAGCTTGTCTAGGTTAGAAAGTCAATAAAAAATGACAGCAAAAAAAAAAAAAGGGGGGTGAACAATATTCAGTGTAATTACACCATCTGTGACTCAGCAGGTCTTGAAGGTTCGGAGTGGAAAATGCTTTGGGAGCATTCTGCTCTCCTTCCTCAAGTGTCAGCTAATAGCCACTGCCAGAGACAAGACAGTTGGTTAGCTGGATCTTCTCAGCTGTGTCTGATATTTATCAGCCAAAATCAAACTTATGTCATATATAGGAGCCAGATGGCTTTTATCCTGATGGGAAAGAATGGCAGAACTTAGCTCTTACAGTTTTAAAAAAATGTTATAGGTAACATAAAGTTATTATTAATAGAAATATAAACATGTCATTCATGGAATTTTAATCTAACTTAACCTTAAACAAGTATATTTGATGAAGGATTTGCCTTTGTGCATTTTTCACCACTTATGAGTCAATATTTTAATTCCAAATTTAATATGTAGGCAAGTTATGGCAAATCATACCTAGAGATGTAGCCAATTGATTTTATTGATATTAAATTATTATTGCATTGGACATGGGGGAAAATCTTTCTTTTTAATGGAAAGGTTCAGTTTTTAAATTTACATTAAATTACAATATTTACTCCTGCTATGTAAAACTTGTAAGAAAATTAAAATGAATCAGAGTCCTCAGCCAGAGAGGTAAGAACTGCCTTGACTTCTGAGTAGACTGAAGAAGGCTATACCTCAAAAATCCAAGATTTATAGAGTTTTGAATTTTTGTGTAGAGGATTCTACACGGAACACAGCCAACACAAACTGTAAATGTCATTGCACAAGCTTTCTGGTGCCTTGATCTCCAGAAAGCTTAGTCAACAAGAAAATACTTCCCTCTTGGAACAGTTAATATCTCTCCTTGCTTCCAGGTCCTATGGCAAGAGAAATCTCACATTTGAGTGAGTTTGAGATTGTTTGTGAGACTGAAACTGAAACTGACTCTGATGAAGGGAATAATATCTGACACTCAAAACAGATTTTATCAATGGATAAATCCATACAGCTAGAGAGAATGATGATGATGATAATGATTAAGAGAATAGTGATGATGAATAGAATGACTATGGTTAAATGGGTATTTGAAGCTTAGAGTGTTCTTTGAACCTATTTCATACAATTAGGCTTGTGCCTCACAGACTGGGCTAAACATTTTTAAGATAAATCTAAGTGTGATAATCTTACACTAAAAAATTAGGAGCTTACAAGGAAATCTTAAAGTAAATTAAAATCCTGTACAGCTTTTAAAAATTATTTTTTAATAAAATTTTACTTGTCCCAGTCCCTCTTTATTTTTCCTCTTGCTGATCCATGGCACATTTTTTTAGCCAACAAGGTTATTCTTGGGATGGAGACAGACGCTCTGGTAAGAAGGGATATTATTTACATGTCAGAGAACTGATTACCTGGCAGATGTCAATAGATTTTAACATAGTCTGCTGGTCCTTCGCTTTCCAGCAGAAAATTAACACTGTTCATTTTTCAAAAGTTGGTTTAGAATCTCACAGTAAAACAGCCTCATTAGGATTATTATCTCAGATTCTTTTAATTTAGTAACTGGAACAGCTTACATGAAAATACATATCAGTGGCCCTACTGAAAGATAAGAAGCAGTAAAACAACCAGACTGTTCAGTACAGTGATATATGGGAATATATTTTGAATTACTGTGCAATCTAAGTTGGATTGATTTTTGTTTGAATCACAATTATACTAAAGATGTTTTTATCTTGAGTATTATTTTTGCAGTATGCTTCATTTTAAATATAACACACATTTTCATTAATCCAAACAATTTAGAACGATCAAATTTTAAATAAGATGAAAATACTGTATTGTTGTTTGGTGGGTTTTCAGAGGTGTTTTGCGTGATCTCAATTTATTTTTCACAGTGTTGTCTTTATTAGTCCATGCTATCAGTAGAATCTTCCCCGATTCCCAACAAATGAGCCAAGACCAAAGGACAGTGAAGACTATTGTAAAACTTATTATGGTGATGTTTCATTTGTAAGTTTAACTAAAACTTAAGTGTATCAGCAAAAACTTTCTTTACATTTAATCATTCTATGATTATTCCAGACGCTTTTATCATGCAAATTCATTCACTGCTATATGGTATATCACGTCCATCGCAGTTGTGAGAAATGCAAATTCTGAAAAGAAAGAAAAATACAATTAAAATTAAAATATTTTACCACTGTCCTGACTTTCATTGCTGACTATTCCAGCATCTTTCCGGCATATGAGCTGCTATTCAGTGTTCCCCATGCAACTTTGGCAAATGAGTCCTCCAATGTGAGTTACAATATGAGTGAAATTGTGGAGAAGATAAAGGAGGATGAGTTGTGCGGAAAAAAAGATAACTGTATATCAGAACATAGTAGTAGAAAAATGAATTATTTCCCTTCTAAAATTAGCAGATTAGATTGCTAACATGGCATTTTAAAATCCAGATATTAGACAAGAGATTTTTTACCAACTCTAGGTCGTGATGCCAACACATGAATTGAATAATGTTAAAAAGATGTTATTTCAACATAGCCAAAGGTTGATGTAAAACCCCTCCAAAACTTTGCTAAATATTTCTGGGGGATTTGGAAAATTAATAACAGCTATTTGTACATTTTACAGATTCATATATGGCAAAGAAATCCAAGTTTTAAATATTCCTCTAGAATAAGAAGTTTATATGCTAAAATATTTGCAATACATTCTGCACTACTAATCTAGAATTTATACCGCATATGTCTGCCAGAGTTAGTTTTAGCTAGATCAAATACATACCAACCAGGAGTTGTGATGACATGGATATTTGGGAAGTACTCTATTGCCTTCTGTAAAAACAACAGAAAAACACACATCACACAGAAAAAGTCCCATTGCTCTCTGGTGGACAGCACAAAAAAATTACTCTTGATTGTTGAGTTTGACTCTATGTGACCGTTTGTTTTTCACAATTTTTTATTATTATTTTTATTACTGAAAATCATACAAAATATCCAGTGAGAATACTTGCAAGCATCACAAATGGACCTAGCAGCATTTGCATAAAAACTTTTCTGAGTTTTCAAGGTCACACATCACCTTACTTATAAAATTCCATTCCTGAAACTCTCTCTTAAGTTAAAATATGTATATATCTGCCTGTAAACAAAAACATTAATAATATATTAATCTTTAAAGTAAACCCTTAAGCTTTTACTCTGTCAGTGAATATCCATTTTAATACTCTCCCTATTTCTAATAACTTCTAAGAAATTGAAATTGAGTTCCTTTTGAATACAGTTTCTTTGTCATAAATGTGCCATATGATAACACATCACTTGATGAACAGGACTGAGAGGACTCTTTCCTTAGACACAGACTTATTTCCCTACCTGTTAAGACTTCTACTATACTTAAAAAGACATGAATCTCACTTAAGGCCTGTTTTCTATTTCTAAATGTAGCATGAGTCTGGAGAACCCCTAATAAAATTATGCTTCTAGTACTATTCCTAGCACAGGAATATGTTAACATTTAGTACACACTGAAGCTATTGATCACCTGCCTGAAGAAATGGTTCAGAGTTCATTGCATTTGAAACTACTCTTTTTGGATCTCTCTATAGAGAGAAAATGTAGCAGTTTTCAATCACTTTTGAAAATGTTTGCAAAATACACAGCAATTTAATATCTTTCTGGAATCAACTTGGCAATCTTTTGTCTGAAAGACTCTTTAGGTTTCAAAATACCATTTTGTATGAAGAGTAATTAAAGCAGTTCTAAACCAGTATTTACTAACTTGGAAACATCAAACACACTTTAGAATCCTGCTTTCTTTCTGCCTTATAACTGCTTGGAAAAGATCAATATGATAACTATATGTCCGGTGCTTTTTGGCAGGAAAGTATTGAAGCTTGTTACTCTCACCTTTCTATGTTAAAAGACAGAAAAAATAATGCTATCAAATCTCAAACTTTCATGTCAGACTATGCCTGTTAATCACTATCAGCTTATAATTTTGGAAGGAATTCACTTTGTCTACATTCAGGCCATGTACTAAGTAAGGGGATCTCTGTCTGTCTCCTTAGGCTACCTGGGAAATATGTCTCTAAACACCTAATATAGTTATCTTTCAATTCATAACCCTTTCAGAGAAGTCCCATTCAAGGACTCAAGTGTATGTATTATAAGAAACACTCTTAATCATCTCTTTTGTCATTTTCCTCATACTGTCTATTTCTGAGATGCAGTAAGTAAATCAGTTCAGGGAAGCTTGAATTAAAAAACATTGCTTCTGTTATATTAAAACCTTTACCTTGCTTTGATTTTGGTCACACCCCTCTATCCTCTCTCTAGATAATCAATGATTACTGTTGCTGAAGTTGAATGATTCACATCTTTCTTACTGAATCATGAACTTATTATCCCTGATCAGTTAACTGGCTCCTCAGAGCATGAACATGGAGGCAGTCACTAAAAAGTGATTGTTTCCAGGGCTTGCTAGTGAGCTTCAGTGTTTCTCAAAGTTGGCATCACAGCCTTTATATGATGATCCCAAAGCACCAGCAGAAGTTGGTATTTGTTGTCTATCTTATATTATTTAAAGGGCTAATAGAGCCATCTCCTGTTATGCTATGGATAATAGGGGAATGTGTCTCTTATCAAATATGGTTAAAAGGTGTAAGTCAATAGTTAATATGATTTGACAAGATTTCCTTTTGATGTCATATAAAAAGTCACAATCAAGTATTCAGAAATCATTATAGCATTAGTAATTTTAGGTTTGAATGGCCTTATTGATGTTTCCTGCAGGGAGAAAATGTCCACTTCTGTCTGATGTGCCATTTACTGAGAATTATCCACCATCTGTAATGTTAGGACTTACTCCAAAATCCTTTGAAGTCCATGGAAGGATTTGCATCAACGGCAGGGGACTTTTATTAGGTAACTACCGCTCTAAATTTTGAAAGCTGAATGCACTAAATTCTAATCCTTTGAGATTCAAAGGTGTGGGTATTTTGAAGGGATTTGAACAGAAGACTTTGTGAGTTGAATCATCGTGATTTGAGTACTGACACTGTACATATCTGGATACTTTGGCAGGATACAATCTTGTTTTCTTTACATCTTTGAAAGCAGGCTTTTCAGGAAGCAATGTAAACAGCAGAAAAGATCAGATAAATCTCTTCTGTCTTATTAATGTATAATAACTAAACTTCCACTTAAAGCTAGAATGTGTTTGGAAAGGATATGTATTCTTCAATAACACTTGAAAGATTTGTGAATCAGATCTAGGGAATCTCATTTTACAGTTCAGATGTGAAGTCCTGAAGCATAATGACAAGTCAAAATTTAAAGAGAAGACTTTCATTAATCAAATTCTACATATCATAAAAGTAATAAATGAGAACACAGTGTGTAAAATACTGAATTTGACATTTGACCATGTTTTTTTCCATCAGCTTGTCATATTTTAACTCCAGCCAACTGCTCGGTCCCATGCAGCTGCTCACTCCCTCAAACCAGTAGGATGGGGAAGATAATTGGAGGAGCAAAAATGAGAAAATTAGTGGGCTGAGATAAAAACAGTTTAACAGGTGAAGCAAAACCAGCGCACACAAGCAAAACAAAGCAAACCAAGGGATTTATTTGCTATTTCCCATGGGCAGGCAAGTGTTCAGCCATGCCCAGGACAGCAGGGCTTCATCACATGTGACAGTGACTTGGGAAGACATATGCCATCACTCTGAAAATCCCCCCCTTCCTTCTTCTTCCCCTAATTTTATATGCTGAGCATGACAACATATTGCTTGGGATACCCCTTCAAATAGGTGGGATTAGCTGTCTCAGCTGTGTCTGTTCCCAACTGCTTGTGCCCCCCACAACCTCCTCACTGGTGGGATGAGAGAAAGAAAAGATCTTGACAATGCAAAGGCCCTTCTCAGCAATAACTAAAACATCCCTCTGTTACCAACTCCATTTTTGTCCCAAATCCAAACCACAGCACTATACCAGCTACTGTGAAGAAAATTTACTCTATTCCAGCCAAAACCAGCACATAGCTCTAACATTTTATTCATCATTAATTACACTATCTCTATGATTCTTTGTCGTGTCAGGTCAACATCTGATCATCTGTAAAGTTGTGGTTATATTGGAATTCAATATCCGTGATTATTTTATCCAATTCTTTGCCCAAAAGAATAGAATTTTTTATTTGTCCAGTCTTTCATGAAATAAAAAAGAAATTTAACTAGGCCTAATTATGAAATGGAACAACTGGTATCTATTGAAAAAAACAATTCCTCCAAAATGTCAGGAAATCTCTTCCACAGGAAAAATTCATTTTCCTTCCAGACTGGCATATTTGAGTAAAAAATAATTTCGGGAAAGTAAGATATATTGAATATTTTGTGATTAAACATTAAACTATGTTCAGGAAAAAATAAAACTACATATTTATTTTTTCTAAAATCAAAATATAAATGTAAACAAAAATTGTATTTAAATATAAATTACATGCTACTTAGTTGATAATAAATTATAAGGTCACTTGAATAATAGTATAAATGCAATGAGGTTTTTTGAGTAATAACTTTCCACATTGCCACAAGTTTTGGTTTTGCTCTACACTTTAAACTTCATTTCAATGAAATACATTCATAGTCATTATTAGTCATAATGATGAAGTTACTATTTTGAACCTTAAATCTGGGGGAATGCTGATTTTGGGTGGCTGCTCACAGTTACAGTGTTTGTAAAGAAACAAGCATGTCCTGTTTTCTTATTCTTTCTTATATCAATCAC
>JAOXXN010000395.1:11705870-11729617 GCA_026770055.1 Myrmophylax atrothorax | reverse complement strand
CCCCCAGTCTGCCCCCACCCAAAATGATCAAAAAGGAATTGGTAGCAGTTAAGTACTTCTTTTGTTAACTAATGGCATGGGGAGTTAGTGGCAGGGAGAGAATCTTTCCTTTAACATTCCCCAAACTACAATATAGAGCTACTGTATGTGCATGAACCTAGGAGGCCAAGTCACTAAAAATCCAAACAAATAAACAAACAAACTAGAAACTCAGCCCTAAAAACATTTTGCCAGCATAGTATAAGGAAAGTGAATTAATGCACCGGTCTGTAAATCTTCATGTCAGACCTCAGTTAATGGGTTAATGATTTTGTGGGTGTCTCCCTCCTATTTCTTTGTGGAGTGGAAATATGCATTTTGCTTAAAATCCCTTTTGTAGGCTTCTATAGATGAATTCTCTTTTTAATGGCTTCGGGTCCTACTGATTTCAATAGGAATTCTTTTCTCTGACAAAAGTGTGGCACATTAATGATGTGGCATAACTACCTCCAAAAGGACATCTTAATTTATAATGCTATCGAGGAGGTTTTCCTAATATCAGGTCTTTGAAAAAAGGAATGCAAGAAAGGCAAAAATAATATTCTATACTGTAAGGAAAAAAAAAAAGACTAAACTGTAAGAATAGAAATGCAGTTCAAAAAAAATCAGAACTTTCTCCATAATACTGCAAAATTCACACTCATAAACTAGATCTGGAAGAAACACTTTATATAAAATGAACAAATGATACAAAATCTAGCCTGACACCTCCAGCTGAGACTGAACAGCCATAGTCACATTCTCTTATTTCACTTCTATTATGTACTTAGAAAGTGTGCAGTGTGTTACTGTGTAGAAGGAGAAATAAAATATTGTATCATTTATGTTTGTACTTCACTCTTACTACATTTGATTAAATAATTTTTTTAAAGTTCAGAAATATTTTTTAGTCTCACAGAATGACTACTCTTATAGGTAGACAAAAAGATAGAGGGGATTTTTTTTTTATGCTTCCATATTTGTCAAGTTTTAGGTGGCTGCTATGAAAAAAGAGCTGGGTACTTCTGCAGTCTAAAGCAAACTGACAGAACAAATGACAATGTCTTAAAAGCAGAAAGCTACTTTATTCTGAAGTGCATAGCACAAAACGACATGTTGTGACATATTGAAAGATGTCTAGCAGGCACATTTTTAATCAGCTCGCTGGTAACCTTTGACCACTGCTGTGAGTGGCTTGCAGGTAAGCAAATGCTGAAGCCCACCACTGTGCTCTGTGCTCTGTTACAATGTGCTGTGTGACTGATCTGCCAAAATAGTGCATTATGCTGTTCTGGGTCAGAGGTTCAGAGCTGTACTAGGAAGGACAATTTTTGTCTCTTCTCATGTTTGTAGGGTTAAAATACTGTTACTGAATAGGTCACTTACTCTTTGTGCCTTAGCCATAATTTCTTTACATTGGATGATTTTTAAGACTAAAAATTATGAAATGTTACAAATGCAATTATCCACATAGGAGTATGGATTCAACACTATGTTTATTTAATTTTCAGACACTTATTTATGTTTTGTCCTAGCTAAGATGTGATTCTAAAAGGGTATAAGAAATTGGAATTAAGCCCAGAGACTTAGGTGGCTTTAAAATGACAACAGGCTTTTGTCATTAGATTTCTGTTCACTTTCTGCTCAGGAACTCCAAGCAGAACATGAGGCTGACCAATGAATCAAATCTAAGGATGCATGTGAGGTTCCTATGTGATGTTACCACAGACTAATAATGACAGGAACTAAAAGAACCCCTCTAATTCAGGCAGCTTGTCTTCATTCTTAACTGTCATAATGCTGGAGAGTCAAAGGACAAAATTTATCTGGAGTTTATCTCCATTCACTTTAGTGAAGTTAAATCAGGTGATACATTTACATCACTATCTCAAGACACTGCTGTACTTGATGTACTTTTCTTTGTGTATGACAGATAGAAACCTGATAGTATGTGAATGATGAAGTTTAATATGGTTATCAGAAGGCCCTTTAATGACTATAATAATTTCCAAATCCTGAGCTTGTCAAGCTAACTGCTTTGCTTTCCTTTAATTATAACTAATGATCATTCTTAAGGACAGAAAAGGAGAACTAAAATACAAGAAGAGGAAGATGAGTTACTAGAAGGGACTTCATATGACCTTACACTGCTATAAACAATTAAATCCCCAATCATTTTGTTTGATTAGAGGGTTTGCACTCATTCTGTTCCAACATGAGCTACTTCTGATCATACCATTAATCACGTTATTTAAGGGAACATTAATCTAATGTCTCTTCATTATGAAAAATGTGAGGAGAGACAAATTTGTCACAGTGATCAGAACAATGAGCTTTCCCATTTCTGTGAGAGTAATAATTAAAAAGTGATCTTTTCTACATATTATACTGAATTTCATATGACAACAATTGTGAAGGCAAAGCATCAGACATTTCAAAATAAGAAAATTAACCTTTTCTGCAGAATCCTGATTTTTATTATGACTTGAAAGACAGATATTCATGCCTCAAGGAAGCCTTCTGTCTCACATGGGACAATTACTCCACTTAAAGTCATTTTACAGAAATCACAAAACATAATGCATTGTTTCAAAAATGCCTGAATAAAATAATCCATGAAACCCTTTGTTCAGAATCTGCTTGCATTTTAGGATTTTGTAGACCTTTATTTTTTTCCTTTGTTTTTGTTTGGTTGGTTTTGACTGCCCACACCTAAAAAATAAAATAATTATGCAGTGTGTCTTAGTCATTACTGTTTTTCAAAAATTATACATCAAACATTCCAATTTAATGGACATTTAATAAAGTAAGAGGCTTAATGTTTTCAGAATTTTTGTTTAATATGCAGATGGAATGGCATTTTGCTCAGCCATCAACTGTTGATATGGAGCATGCAGCTCAGGTAGGAAAAGTCTCTTTTTCAATAATATCTTGAAAGTTAATGTGGTGTGATTGAGTTGAATTCAAACATTCAGAATAAAAGATAATTCAAATGCCTGATTTCTAAGATTCTTTTTTTCTAGTGTAACTAAGAAGACCTCATAGAACAATTCAGGGAATATTAATTTACATGAAAACACTTGGAGCTGTCTTCTACCTTGGGCACTGAGAAAAACTGTCTGAGGAGCTCACAATAGGTAAAGAAACTCTAATAAAAGAGTTACTGAAGATGTAAGATCATTCGGGTCAAGGTCACTCCCTGGTTTTGTCACAAGCCTTGTACAAGAGGGGGTGCCTTTATGTCTCACTTTAGGGGCAAACCAGCTTACTGGACAGGCAGTGAAAGAGACGGGCAGCTTCATTCTCTGTGCTGGTGGGTTGCAGGAGGGGTGCTATTGCAGTTTTTGCATAGGAACAAAAGCTCTCTGACAAAAGGCCTCTAATGAAAGTTCTTTACATTAAGGGGGTTTTGCCTATTATTTAAACTGTTAGTGGTCACCTGATTTATTCTCACTGAAAAGGGTCAGAGGAGACATCACAGCAGCAGCTCCAAGGAGGATGAGACAGACCCATACCCAGAAGGTGTGTGTCCCCAGTCTTAAAAATTCAGTACCCAGAGCACCATTGAAATAATTGCACTATTATCTATGAAGAAATTAGATAAAAAGGTGATTCCTTGGCCTAATCCATTTCGTAGAGCAGACAGCAAGATACTGGCTGAGTTTCTCATCTCCCTCTTCCCCTTTCATTTGCTATTCTCTTGTTTGATAGTTTAACTGTTATACAGTTACATTATTCTGTATCAACAAATACAATTGGCTTTATCATCACAAGGCTTGGAGTAACTCTTTGGAATTATTTCACTATCCAACCTGTAGCACAATTGACCACAATATGAAAAAGAATTCATTGTGATTAGTTAACATCACATAACTTATAAATTTAGTTTCAGTAATAATTAATTCCAACACAAAATAAAGGACATATAATCTTTGAATATGTGCATGCATATACTCAACCATAAATGTGTACATACATTAATTTTAATATTTTTATTCTGGACAAGTGTCATAATGAAATAGCTTTAAACATCATGACATATTCTCCTGGAAATGATGTGACATGCACCTATGATTCATCTGTGCCACATTCTGGCACCTTCCTCCTCTGCCACCTTTAAAATTCATGTTCATGCTATTACTAACAAAATATACACATGTATGCACATACATATTTGTATCCACACACAAGTGTTTAAGTGTAGAGCCAGCATTTTTGAGTATATACCTGAACAAGACACGCTTGTATGTACATTATATAAAGAAATCATTTTATTCTCTGTTTTACTTCTTGTACTGAAATGAATTTCTTGTCATGTTTCTTATCATTGCTTCCTAGTAAATTCACAGCAAACACACTGAAATACAAGTAGTAAGATTTCCAGAAGTTCTCTGGAAGTAGAAATGGACCCTAAAGATAAAGCATTAGATAAGCCTAAACTGTTGTGAGCAAATAAAGTCTCACACTTCCCAGGAGCAGCTGCATATATGACTAGAGCAGAATTCAACAACTTCTTGTCCCGGTGCTTACATCCTAAACATCCTTTCTCATTTCCTATGCGTGCCTAGTAAAATCAAGTAATAACAAAACTGACAGTGCCCAGTAAAAACCAAGGAGGTAACAATTAAAATAGACATCTAGAATTTATTTATTAATGGAAGGGGACTTTTTTTCCTCTCATCTTTCAAAACAGTAATGAAAAGTGCAAGAAATCTATTCACTGTTCAGGTATCTGCCACATTTTGCTGTGATATGGTGGAACTAAATATAGCCTTGCTGAGGCTGTTGCCCTGCTGTGTGGAGCATAGTGTGGTTTCTCATGCTCTCTGAAATCCAATGTGGGCATGGCAGGGCTGAGGTAGCTTCCTGTACTTCCCTCCCCTTCTCTTGGGGAAAAAGCAAGGGTGAATTTCATTGATGGCTCTAAATCCCTTGAATGCTGTAGTAGCTGGCCCACATAAGAAACGCAGCTCTCAGAGGCAGGTTAGACACACAAAATCACATCTGGATGAAGAGGCTGCCAAACTACATAAGGATGCTGAGAAGAGCATTCATAACATGTCCTGAAAAGACATGGAAATCTGGGATTCCCAGTTAACAAAAAAGAGAGCTACAAGCTGATCTGAGGGGAAGCTGAAGACCAGATACCACTGGCACGTTTTACTCAGGTCTCTCTCTGCACTAGAGGGACTAAATCACTGGGAAAAAACCCAAGAGACAAAAATTAGAGTATTTTAAAATTTTAAAATATTTTATGAGACTCTCTTGGTTTTGAATGGGGTAAAGTTAATTTTCTTCCTAGTGTTGGTACAGTGTGAGTGGCTGCATGGTATTGAGTTGTCAGCTGGCGTTAAACCACAACAGAGACCAACACCTTATCAGGTGTGCATTTTCTCCAGAAACTCCACTGGCAAAGGGCATGAGAAGTGAGAAGTAACATATAGCTGTAGGATAGTGTAGCACACAGTTATGAGTACATTTAATTGCTTTTAGTAGTACATATGCTTATACAGTTTAATCCCTTTCTCTGAGTGACACCATTCTTTAGTGACTGCACTTTTGAACGGGTAAAACTGTTACATGTAAAACAGCACTGGTTCACAAATCAAAGGTAGGCTGAGATCACTGTGACTAACTACCTTCCATGAACACAAAATTCAAAAGAAACACTTGCTAGCAACAACAACAGACAAAGGAATATGAAGAGTTATGAAACAGTGGATAGTGACATTTTATATCCTATTTCTTCACTGTGAACATTGCCTGTTAACATTGCAGCCTTCAATGTAAAAGTTTATTTTTACTTTAATTAACAGGGAATACAAAACCAGTAACAGCTTTTTAGATTATTCCCCAAACTAGTGTAGCATCCCTGCTATGCAGTGGCATAGATATAAAATTTATTTGAATAATACAAGATAGAAAATATGCAAAAAATATACCACAAAATGTTCTTGAATATTTTTTATCTGATTTTCATCTTTTTTGCTGTTGGAACCATCTAAATGTTCAAATGTTGATGGAAGGCATATTATGTGTTTATGAAGTTACTTCACCTTTTCATTTGTTTCTGTTTGTAACTATTCCAACGCTTATTATTCTAATACCATTGATTAGATCAATTAAGGTTTACAATCATAATTTAAAGAAATAGTTTAAGCTTAGGGAGCTCATTGTACTTACTGAATTTGTAAATGATGAGTAGCAGAAGTGATTTCTCACAGTTAAACATTATACAGTGTTGAATGCCTGCAAAAATTTTAAACATGTATTCCCATTCTGACCTCTGATTTCTCCTCAGTATTTTTGTTACTCTATTATTATGCGAGACTATAATAGACTTCAAAAGTCTCTTTATCATCCATTTATATCCCCTAAAAACTCCTGAAAGAAACTGCCAGGGGAAAAAAAAAGCCACTAATTTAGTCAGGGCCATATTTCAGTTGTTTTTTGTTGGGGTTTGTGTTTGTGTTTGGGGGGTTTTTTGTTTGTTTGTTTATTTGTTTGTTTAATTTACACAATAGCTGAGTTTTCTTGCTTGCTATAAAATTTGCCTTTGAATTCAGTAGGCAAAGAAATGGATGGAGACCAGAAAAAGACAAGTGAAGCCAAAATTGGTGAAAAGGAGTTAATAGCTGCTGCACTTGTTCAGGTCTAGCACAGCGTTTAGGCTTTGGTTCAATTCACAGGTGATGGATATTTTGTGGTCTATTTCTTTAGCAGATATTCACTTCACCAACTGTATTTGCTGAAACAATTTTGACCATGTTTTGAACATATTTAAAATATGTCATGGCTTTCTATTTGTTGACTTTTTTATTTGACTACAGGTAATTGCCATTTTTCACAAATGTCAAAAAATGCAATGTTTTCACTGAAGTGTAAGAAGCACTTTGAACTTAAGGGCACATGCTCAATGAAGGACATTTTACTTCTTTAGTTTTTAAGAAAAATAAAAAGCAATAATATAGATATATATTATTTAGTATTACATGAAATTCTTTGAACTATAAGCCTACTTTGAATTTTTTTTCTTCACTGTTTTCAAAGCCACCTGAGTGTTGCTTAAGCTCAAATTGCTATCCAGTCTATTCATTTATACTGCATATCATAAATGTAATATATCTTGAAGGCTTGATTCAGTTGCCCACCTGTAGGTGACTAGTGACATTTCAGATGCTCCTATCAATGATCTAAATGGCACAGATCTTCCACAGGTCCTAAGCACCATCACAATAGGATATCTTAGATACTATTAGGTACTTCAATAAGCATATATCTGTGAGCAATCAAAGTAGGTTGTGACTGCCCTGATCTTCGAGGTTATGTTTATCCCATAGGAATGAACTCAAACACAAGCCTCCAAATATAAGCTGGGAATCTAGTGCAGACATCTAGTGAATGCAAATCACAGAAACTTTCAAGATCTCTCCAGTTTACTACAAAGTAAACACTTGATGCTCTAAACAGCCATCTAGACCTATGTATCAGCTAGATCTCCATTGGTTTATGCCAAAAAACAACTTAAACTCAGGTGCGAGAGGGTTCTCACCCTTGTGTGCAGTCATTCTCAGCTACTAATAAGTTCAAGCACATTTCCAATGTTCAGGTTAAAATGTAAGGAGTGGTAACAACCTTCTAACAAAATGGTGTTTCTACTTGGAAAAGTGTCTTTAAGTCTTTGCATTAAAACAGAAATCACAAAAGAAGTTTATTTGTGCTAGTGCAGCACTCGAATGAAGTTTTTCACCCATGTTTGTTGGTATGTACTTTCTTACTACTTATATATTTATGTATATTTTTTATCTCTTTCAACTGAATATTTCTACCAGGCTTTACCTACTATCCTTTACTGATAATTTTAAAACTCTTTCACTTTTATATTGTTTTCTCATTTATCTACCCCACTTGCCATTGATCAACTCTGTTTCATTGCTTAAACTTTGTTTCATCAAGTCCAGCATTTGTTAGGGTTTTACAACTGACACTAACCTAACCACAGTCAACTGCATTAGATCATCTGTAAAGGTATTATTTCTTGTTCTAACAATTTCCTTAATCAGTTCACTTTTGTCTTCTGTAGTTCTGTAGTATTCTGTTCAGGGAACTCAATGGTAGAGTCAGCATCTTTTGTTTGTTATCTTGCTTTGTGGAACCCAATCTGTGAAAAGGTAGCTCTATATGACACAATCCTGACTTTTAATCAGTTATTTTTCCTTAAAAAAAAAAAAAAAAAGAAACAAACAAAAAAACCCCACACGTTTTTTCTTTTAAATCTTATAAATTGTTACAAATTCTGCAGCAACTACACTCCTTCTCATACACCTTCAGTAATACGCACGCTCTCTAAAAGAAGTGTGGGTTTTTCCTATCTGTTTTAGTCCGTGGTCTCTTATTTTTTTATATTGTTTTATGTGGTGTTTCTGCTCTTATCTGCTAACTGCCTATATTTTTTTAATTTTTCCTGGTAATCTTCACTTCTGTCTTTTCTGTTTTTTTAGTGTCCATCATACATTAATCTTGATAACAATCTCCTTAGGACTTTGAATTCATTGTCATCAGCAAATCTACAGTTTCTTACTACTCCCATGCTATATAGCATGATTTCCATTTCACATCTGAAAGCTAAAAATATGATTTCTTCTAACAGTAAAATGAACATAGCTCATGTCAGCCAATCTGTTGTCTATTCTCATTGAAAACCTCAGCTAACTGAACAGATAATCTACCAGCCCAATTTATTTCTAAAGCATAATATACATTTTGCAAACTTGCCTTCTTTCATATACTGTTAAAATCCTATTAAAAGTCTATCAAATTTTATCAACATATTAATTTCTGTTCTGCAAAATGCCTCAGGATCTGTTTATCACAAACAGCTGAGTAGTTGTGTTGATCTAAACCTTATCTGAACCTTCACTGGCCTTGCTTCCATGGATATCTTAATTTATTCCTCAAATATCATAGCAAATATTCTACCTCTCACATTTAATAAGCTAACTTTTCTGTAGCTTCTTCATTCATGCCTATCTCAGTCTTTGCCATTGTTTTAAAATTTTTGGAGAGCTATTGAGTTGCTGAAGGTGCATAACTTCTCAGGATCTCTTTGTCTGTCAAATTTTCTGCTAGAACGCCTTTACTTCTCCCAAGAAATCTGGTATCTGTTCTTCCTTGGTTGCTCTGAGAGGCTTTGTATGTCCTCTGATGTGTAAAAGGGTATTCTGTGCCTTTTACACACTTCAAGATATTTCTCTGTCTCTTACGTTTCTCCAGATATTCGTTATTGCTGTTGGTGTGCATTTCTTTGCACTAATATCTAAGTTATTTCTCTGATCATGTGATACTGCCTTGAGGTCTTATTTTCTTTGAGAATTCCTATGAATTTTTCCACTCTGATTATTCACTCATGTCTGCCTTTTCTTCCTTCTTTTCTAATCGAATGACTCTGTAGTGTAAAATTCTTGAATATGTACAGCCATTTGCTCTCACTAGATATTTAAGAGTTACTTCAGTGCCCAGAAGTAGGAGGCTGCCTGCATCTGGAATCTGAACACTTAAAATAACAGTTGTAGAGAATGCCTTGCTGAGCATTTGGGCTCCCCTCCAGGGACCTATAAATCTCTATGCACAATACAAGGAGCCTGAGAGCCAAGCTGAGAGCAAGCACAGAGCTCCATGCCAGGATACAGGAGCCTGAAAGATGTCTTAGTGTCCAAGGTCTATTTTACACTTTGCCTTGATTCTTGTTCATCTACTTGTAAAATCTACTGCAATTCTGCTGAGAGTTAGTGGCTTCTCAGTCTTCTAAACAGATGCTCAGATTAAGTCAAATGTTGATGACCACCTAGCCATAGAAAAATATTTGTCTTTCTTTTTAATGTTACATTTTTTGGGTGTGGGGTGGGAGTTTTTCTTTGTTGGTTGGTTGGTTGGTTTTGGGGATCTTTCTGTTGGGTTTTTTTTAATGAAATACAGAGGGCATAAATAAAAAAGCTAAAGAGCCCTGTCTCAAAAATTGCAATGAAGAGTGTTTTTCTCTAGATACTTATATTTTATTATACTCTGCATTCTAGGACTCTCATAAATATTTTGTCACTGCTTTGACCTATAAGCAAATTTAATCTACTGTATTTTCTTCAATATGTGGGTCTTCTAACTAGTTACCCTTAATTTATCAGATGTTTGTATTAGGAAATAGACAAAGGTTCCATCTGGAAACCTAGATGGCTAACTTGAATGATCTTGTTTTCAGGCTAAAGAATATATTCACATCTATCTTACAGACTAGTAGAACTGCTTCTGGCTGCAACCATGGACTCCAATCAATCTTGAAGACTATGCTGGAGCAAATTTTGTTTTCCTTTATGTTCTTAATTAAGTCTCTAGGCATACTTCTGAACTTTTACAACAGGATGTGGTCAATTTGTAGTTAATTTTCTCACCCATAACACAGGTTGACTGACCTAAACAAGGGTTAAGTTCCTTTCTAGAGGAAAGCTTGCCTAAATTTCCACTTTTGTATTACAAAATAATTGGAAGGCAAATTTTTTTATCCTCCCTGTCTGTATCATTTTCCCTAGAGATAAAAGAAAAGTAAAGGTGAGGGCATGTGTGCAGGAACTAAACATGTAGTGTTATAATTGAAGAATTGTTCTAACAGTTGAGGGTTTAGAATAATCAGCAGTATTATTCAAAATAGATATTAATTGTTACTACCATGGAAGTGCATGAGTTACAATAGAAGTTAGATAAACTGAAGTTCCATAAAGGAACTAAAAGTAACTACATTTTTCTAGGAGCGAAAACCTAAGTTCTGCTGAACCTGGCAGCCAGTAGGGCATTGGAAATGGGATATATTAACTGTATGAAAATGCAAATTGAAAGGATGTACTTAGTGCTTCTTTCTGTTTAGAGAAACTCCAGAGTCTATACAAAGAAGAATGCACCCTGCTAACTGTGTAGCCATCACAGGGAAATGAAGTCATGACTGTATTTCACATCTCTCCTAAGACTTTGTGTACAGTGCATGGATGCCTAATTTGAATAAGGTATTGAAAGCTTTTCCTGGTAACCCATGGTTAATTTATCCATTTATAACTTTTTTCTGTCACTGTGGTATGAAGATTTTTATGAAGAATATTTTTAGGTGAATTTTGTGAACTTGGATGAAGCCCTTTTATTGATTTTCAAATACACAGAATTATAAAGCTTCCTTGCTCAGGAAATGCACCCATGAAAGATGATCTAGAAAGTTTTGCCAGCTCTCATTTCCATTATGCATCTTTTGGGGTTATAAATATTGGTGTATGATGTTTCACAGCTTTTTTACTTATTTCATGCCTTATTAGTGCTTCTCAAATGCATTTTACCAAACAGAGGTGGATCGATAATTCCATTTTACATATCAAGAGAATGGGAGATGAGAGCTGAAGTGAATTTTTCAAGGTCAGCTGGAGGCTAGTAGATGATAGAGAGGGAGAGTGAAGGTCTGAGATCCCAACTGGTTTTAACAGGCATCTGGGAATGCTGTTTTTCAGCTGAGAGAATAAAAGAATGCTGTCTTCTGATATACATCTGTATGCAAACTGTGTATGAATGCCAAGTACACACATGTACTCACATATTCTGAGTATGTGATGTGTAATTCATTTCTTAAAGAAAAAACTTTCTGAAATCTTGGAATTTTCTCTCTGTCTCACTCATCCTCTGATTCAGCACACTGAAAGGTCTTGACAGTATTTCATCTCATTCATGTGTTATCATTACTACTGTCAGGAGATTTTGGATAACAAATGCAGCGCTTTACCAGCTACAAACATTTTCTTTTTACACTGACACAGACTCGTCAATAAAACCCCACGGCATGTTAACTTCCCATCTCTCAGATGTGGCACACTGGCATTTACAATGCAGAGAAAGGTAACAAAGTGTGAAACAGATCATAAATCATTTAAAGAGAGTTAAAAAGAGACTTAAAACAAAAGCCTTCAGGAAAGGAAAGAAAAAAAAGTGGAAAAGTGAAATGGGCACCAAAAATTATTTTATACAAGAGTGAAACAATGACCTTTTCACCTATCATCATTCACATTGGTTTGCCTTTCTCAGCCTCTGGAGTTTAGAGCAATTCAGTCAGTGTACAGAATGCTGAAAGAGGAATGAACCTTTTATTTTATTATTACCCAGGGCATGATACCCTTGAGAGGAATGACAAAAACAAGTAAGAGCAAACAGAGCAAAAGGGAAAGCAATAGTCACTACAGGTTTGGGATAATAAAAGCAAGCAGCAAATGTAATATACTGAGAGATAGCCTTCATTTTAAAGTTCACAAGGCAGGCAAGTGTACTTTATTGGAAACTTTTACATTTCAAAATAAGTTTTACAATCTTTTCACCAGCCATTTAAATATGGGCTTTGCAGATGCCTGAAAATGTAGCAAGGGAAAGGGGCACATTTCATCTTAGCTTGAAAATGTGAACGTACAAACAGTACTCTTCAAGAAGGCACACAACAGAAGGTTGGATATTTATATGATCAGCTCTAAATCATTATGTTTTACAGGCAAGTTCTGTTTTTAAATAAGTTTAGCTAGGAAGGTGATATAGACTTGCAACAAAAACCACAGGTTTGACAGAGATGTTCATGTCAGAATCCTCACTCCCTGCACTTTAGGAAAAAATATTTAATACAGCACAATTAAGTGAAAGCATTTTGATATGAAATAGAAGATAACAATTATCAACAATAGGTAGCCTTTTAGAATCCTTTTTATAGACAAGAGAAGCAAATACTGAAACTACGAAGAAACTAATAATTCAGCTCTGCACATGCTAGGTAGATCTTACTGAGAACAATAACATGCAGGTATATAAAGCCTTTTGTTATCAAGTACTTTACAGACATAACACATGAGCTAGTTCCCCAGATTTTTCACTAGTCATCTGAAATCTAATTATTGCTAAAAAACACAAAGCAAAACTGTATAACAGTTTTTGGCAGGAAGAAAAGAACAAAAATATATCCAATTAACACTGTATTAGGTATTTTAGGTAGGCAGATTGGCATTAGTAAACTAGAATTTGAAAATGACTTCACAGTTAGCCATTAGCTTTGCTGAACACATCAAGGAAAAGAAAGAGAAAGCTATTTCTTGGTGTAAAATAGACTTGCGCTTGATCTGTGACTTCTGTTTGGAAGAGAGGTATGTCTCAGCAGTAAATAACAGAGGCAGAGACTTAAATTTCCACTTCCCTGATCATTTCTGATAGTGATTTTCCAGCAAGTTATTCCCAGGCTGAGAACAATAATTTAACTGCCTTCCTTCCACAGTCTCAGAAATAAGACTGAGAGAGATCAACATTGTCCAAATGTGCAACTCTGAAAACATTTTTTTTTCCCATTTATTTAAAAGGGCAACAAAAATGAAATATCAATAGAAACCACTTGTGGGATTTTTACTAGCTCTAAAAGTTCTTCCAGTTCTCCATTGCATCACTTTTAGGATAGGGAAAGCAGCAGTACTGACTTGTTCTTCTGATCCAAACATCATATGCGGCTTGCAGTCTGCAATCACAAGCTGGGCAGTTGATCATGGCCATTTTTTTATCTTTCACCCTGCCACCAAGAGTACATTTTGAATTCCAGTCACCACTGTGAGATTTATTAGGTTATAGTGGTCCAGTCTGGATCTGACTAAAAGTCCTGCAACAATGTTGCCTTTCACAGAGCAATTCAGATTCCTAAAAAAGTTTCACTCACCTAACAACCAATTTTAATAGTTTTCTCATTACATTAGAATGCTTATGTC
This sequence comes from Myrmophylax atrothorax, assembly GCA_026770055.1. Classification (NCBI taxonomy): domain Eukaryota; kingdom Metazoa; phylum Chordata; class Aves; order Passeriformes; family Thamnophilidae; genus Myrmophylax; species Myrmophylax atrothorax. The sequence continues at coordinate 11,715,794 of JAOXXN010000395.1, read as the reverse complement.
TATTTTGTTATCTGATTAGTGAGTTTCAACATCATGCTGTGTTGGTTTACAGGTAAACCAGAAGGAGAAATGAAGCCAGCTCAAAAAGAGATTACAAGCCAGAATTACAATTTAATAAAAAGATTTCAATAAATACAATGATAAAGGAAAAATTGGTTTTAACCCACAAGACCCCGAAGTATAACCCAGCACCCTGGGGCAGGAACAGAATAGTGTTCGTTAGCACCTGTGCTGAGCATCATGTGATTCCCTCTGAGTTCAAAGTAAAAGGAAAGGAAAACCTGTTGGTGAGGATGATGGTCACAGTCTGGTCAGGAGTGGTTGTTGCAGTCCTGTGAAGGTTCTGGCCTTTCTCTGGATCGAAAAAGTGGTACCAGAAGTCCTCAAACCCCAAGATTATATATGCTCAGATTCAGGTGAGAATACCCAGTACCTACCCAGTACCCAGGGCAGGAAATTCCACAATGGGTGATTTAACTCTCTGAGTCATGGGATATTCTTCAAATATTGATGGTCCATTAGCAGACATGACCCCTCAGGCTGGGTGTGGACTCCGTGCTAATGCCTCCCCAGAGGGGAGTTATCACAGCTGAGTCATTGGTGTAATTACTCTGTCTCCCAGTATTCTCTAACACCCAGCTTGTAACCTGAGGGGTCAGGTGTGCCCTTGGCAGCTGCTGCAAATGATCTATTGTTGACAGGTCATTGGAAATTACGTAGATGGTGTAGAATAAACAGTTTTGGTTGCACTCACACAGTGATAAACTGGCCTCTTCTGCTCTAACTAGGACACAAACTTAATTTCCATTTTCCTCCATTTAGATTGCCATGAAAATGCAGACTGTTAACCCTGTCAAAGGGCCAGGATGTGTTGTATAGACATGCTAAAATTGTGGTTGTTCCTAAAGCAGTTGAAAATAATCAGAAGAAAACATAATACAAACAAGTAGGAGGAAAATAAATGAATAATTTGCATCTTCTCAATGTTCAACTCCTCATCACTGCTTGCATTTCTCTGATCTTTCCCTCAGCACGCCTGATTCTCCATTTTACATTTGCTGGGGAAGATCCAATTTTGTAGACATTATGTCTGGGTAAAAAACTTAGATCTGACTGACAGTTGTCTCTTAGAACATACAATATGCCACACAGAGCACCACCGTAGGAGAGCCAGTGGAAAGATGCTATAAAAGTATTAGTGAAGGAGAATGTAAACTTGCAGTTTCAGTAAAGTAATTTGCCATAGAAACTTGCTATGTTCAAAGTTAAATTTCTTCAGTAGCTATTTCTTTTAAATTCTATAAAGTTTCTTTTTCTTTATCCAAATATGACTTTAATGACAACATTTATAAGGGTTGTCAATGCCTAGTACAGCTAGAAGTAATGATAAAAACATACTCTTGCAATATTTCTCCAGGTATTTACTGACTGCTTTCCTTTGCAGTAACAATGACCATAGAGATGCTGAGACTGATACAAATGCAAAATCAGGAAAATAATCATGATTATTCCTGAGATTCATTATATCATCTTAGTCAGCACTTTAATTTCTTGTTGCAAAGCAGTTTAGTGCAACTGGAAAGATGCAGTATATCTTTTAATTTTTCTTCTCTCTCGAAAGTCAAACACACAATAAAATTACAGCTGTAATAAAAATACTAATAATGCACAATGAATCTCTTTAACCAATTACCCCACTTCCTGCCTGACTGTTAAGTTGCACTTAAAAGGCTCAGAGAAAACACATTTGCATTGTACAGTAAAAGGCAAGTTTAAATACATTACATGATACCTAGTATATTAATGTCACATCAATTGACTTTCTGGGAAATTCATAGTCAGTCCAGACAATGAACTGAATTATTCAATGGGGAAGAATTTCGTGTCTTGTAGGACTCAGTTAAGGTACATAAATGTAAGTTATAACAGTGACTCATCCTATAACACTGGAGTGTTTTGTGATTGCTATTAGTAGAGGGACAAAAACTTACAGTCTTGAATGTCACCACCTTTGAATGTTTAGAAAATAAATTCCAGGCTCAGAATTTTGTGGTGTTGTTTTTTTAAAATTTTGTTTGTTTGTTTGTTTGTTTTTAAATAAACTACAAAAAGTATTCCAGCAATGTTGTATAAAGAAATTGTATAGACATCCAGAATGGATCTTTTAGGGTTATATTTTCTTGTATGAAGTTATGATTATCAATGTGGAGTAGTTCAGACTTGCAATGCCTTTTTTAATAGACCTTTTTCCAAAGACCTGAACATTGGTCTGTGTGCATAACCACCTATGGATGTTGTGAGATACTGGATTTGAATCTTACTGAATCATATATTTATATGTGTCGGAGCCAACTCACAGCCAGGGGAAGGGCTGCTTCTAGTCCTGAGGATGTCACTGTCACTATCCAAGCTCATTCTGCCGTGGCAGATGAACCTGAGGAGTTAAAGGGTGGGGCCAGTTCTGCGCATGCTGTGCCTCACCTAAAAAATCCACTACGCAGGCTTGAAGGGCACACCCACGTGGGGAGAGCCCTTCCCAAAACTTCATTCTTGAAGCCTCGCCATACATACCTACCTAGAGGGTGTCCATATGTTAGAAGGAAGAGAAAGACCTCAGAGTGCAGGAAAGTTCTGCAGTACTTTGTGTTTCTGCAACAGAGAACACAGAGTTGTGGATAAAGAAAGAGCCAAATCTTCAAATACATGTGAGATGAACATATTTCAGGAGAGCTCATGACAGACATACCTGTGGGACTGTGATCACAGTTTTGGTCTTGTAATTACAGCAAGCAGGATAAAGAAAGCTCTGTTTTGGAAAATGAGACTAAATGCATGGACCAAAGGATGTAGTGTTCCTAACTATTGCTACAAATATTTTTCTGTTCCTTTATTATTAAGTAGGAAAAACAGTTGTCATTGGTGCATGTTCCAAAAATGTACTGTTGGCATTGGAGGATGTTGAACTAATTCTCAACAAGTAATTTGAGACTGTTTCTTTCTGAGGAATCCTAACATAGATTTCTTTTTACCTTTCAAATATTTTCAGGCTTATGGTAGGTGCTCGATTGACTGTTTTCAATAAAGTCATTACTTTTTTTAACCATTAGAGGAGATAGTCAAGATCTTTGCACCATTAATGTGTCTCCCTAGAACTTTGTTAGCAATGTGAGTATGGTACAGCCTTATTACATTTTCGTACCTGACGATACAATCATTTTGTCTGTAACCAGTCCAAGTGTTAGGTTTGTAATACAGTCAATAAAAGTTTCACTTGCTCTTCTGCAGAGCATGCCTGGCCTCATGTTAAACTTAATTGTAACTACAGCTACTATATAAAATTTCACAGACCTTGGCAGATTAAGTCTAGTTGTAAATTTGCAGTTTTATGAAATATTTATTGGATTTGTCTTTAATGTCTTGGCATATTACTGACAGAAATAGCCTAATTTGAAAATAACAACAAGGTACTTGAAAGCTTTATGAGGAATTATAAAACTATTCCCCAGTGGAATATTATAGGAACGCAGTTTTTCAATGTAGTTGTGCTGTAACATTTTAGAATTATACATTATATTGTTAATATGTGAAAGTTACCCACATTTATTTCTTCTACATGAAGCTTCTTACATGTACATTGTTTTTTCTGTGCTTCTAATTTTGATAATCATTCGTGGGAGGAGGAATACTGGTCTTTTATTAGCAGTCTAAATCAGTGCAAACCACTTCCTTTAACTCCCTTGGAAGCACAGTCCTTTTTCCTACTTCTGTATTGCTACACAAAAAGTAAAACATTATGTACAGTGTATAGCTCAACACCTTAGAAATACTGCAATGCTAAATTTTCCACTTGTTATGAACCTCAGTGATGTTTCTACATCATAAATATGTCTTAATTAATTTTATTATATTGGGTATTGCATTGCTCAACAGGAAAAAAATATTAAACCCTGCAAATTCAAAATTATGTATTTGAAATTAATTTTTAACAACTGTAAAAATGAATAAAAGAGTTGCACTCTTTGTCCCTCAGCAAGATGGAAATAAAAATTTAGCAGACTGTAATGTTTCTTTGCACAATTGAAAGCTTTTGATAGCCCTAGGGTATCAGCCCTATTGTTGCATATGACATGTATAAAATTGCTTCCTTTCCTCAAATATTGTGAAAGAGTATTAGGCAAGGCCTCATGTTCCTGTAAATGAAATGACCTGGAGTTCGTCATGGACACAAAGTTGAATATCAGCCAGAAAAGCACCCTTGCAGCAAAGAAGGCCGACAGCATCCTGGGCTGCATTGGGCGGAGCATCAAGCACAAGGAATGGATCATTCCACAGTATAAGAGAGACATGGGCATAAGTCCAAGGAGGAGTTGTGATGGTCACTAAGGGCTTGGAGGATTGAGGAGAGGCTGGGAGACCTGGAGTTGTTCAGTCTGAAGAGATGAACAGTCAGACCATATTTCTGCCTACAAACCCTTGCTGGGATGGTGTAGAGCAGACTGTTAGGCTCACCACAGAAACACACAGAATCAGGATAAGAGAAAATAAACACGAGTTGGAGTAATGCAAATTCTGACTCAACATTTAAAAATTTATTTCACCAAGACTGTGGTCAAAAGGGTTGTTTGCACAACAAGGGTTGTCTCCATTCACAGATATATTAAAAACTGGACAACACAAGAGCTGGTAAAAACTTCAAAGCTGGAGATTTCCTTGGAAAATGGTTAGACTGGATCACCAGCAGAGGTCCTTCCCAAGCTAAATTGCTCCAAAAAACCCTGTGATTTTAACATCTTACACTGGAAATTAAGAAAGGAAAATTCCAGTTTTAAGTACAGAAACAGCATCACATCACATCCTTGGCCTCCATGACAGAAGCTCCTTTTATCTTAAGTATTTCTCAAACTCTCTACATTCAAACCTTGGGCTTAAAAGGTAAAAAACAAGAAAGAAAGAAAAATCCACCAGTAACTGGAAAGTTTTAGAGGGCTGAAGCCAAGAAATAAACAAAATTATGATGTGAAAAGGTTGGAATTGCTCCTACAAATTTAAGTCTGTACCTCCTTAATTCCTATGTGCATTCATCACTTCTGCTGTTCAAAAGTGAATCAGACTTGGAAACACAAGTCCTTTTACATGATGCTCATCACTCAACCAGTCTTTTGTAACCCTGCCATCAGCTTCAGTTGCATAATTTTTCACAGGATCCCTGACTTTTTCAGTCAGACATCATTCATCACATCCACCAGTCTTTGTATTTTTTTTTGCTTTTATCATTATTGAGAATATTGTGCTACAGTTCACAGTACTTAATCTTGCTCAAAAGGAATGAAATTCCCCAAAAGAACAAGAAATGTTACATTAAATTGGACCTGATGTATATTTCTGCTGTTATTGTAATGTATTCAGTTAATTTTATGCCATAATGAAGAAATTTTATAGCTTGGCTTTTCTCCTTTTAAATCCTTACACTTTAATCATTAGCAAGCACAAGTACACACAAACTTAGAGTGAAGGTGTATGTAAATATGCACATGTAGCAGACACATACACAAACTTATACTGGTGGTAAGTACTACTGTCTCAGGTAACAGCTGATACACCTTCTAAACTGGTGATTTGAACTCTCCACCAGTAGATATCATCTTCCTTCAAAGTCTTTCACATACATCTTGGGAAAGGCTGTCTTTCAGATTAATTAATATTACACAATAAACAACAGATTTGAAGACTTTTGCTGTAAAAGGATAATATATCCAATGTTGCTACTGAAGTGCTGTAATGTAATTAAGAGAGCCATTGTGGGTAAATCCTGAAGTTCCCAGAAAAGTATGCAAATACTGTCATTTTCACAGCATGTTCCATTGCACATTTGATTACTTATAGCTCCCTTAATATGAATCCGTTGTTTGTTTCACACAGGTTTTGTTTATGCTGGTGATACCCTTTCATCTTTTCAAGGAGGCAGTTAATATAAATCATCCAAAATGTATCCGAGTTACAAGCCAGAATGTCCTTTCCATACCCTCCAAAATGCTGTTATTTGCAGAGCAAATGTTTTCATTTTAAAATTTGCTCTTTGAGGATTTCAACATGTTCAGCTCCCCATGAATATTAGGTTGTGACAATATACAGAATGGGTCATTTTCTCAGTCTCTGTAATTCCAGCAGCCATGCATGTTAGAAACTCATTTGGCATAAAACAACCATAAATTTGTCTAGCTTTAAGACTACTTTTGAAAGTCACAAGGAGGAACTAGGAACCAAACAATTCTTCAGCAGACAAGGACAAATAATAAGTGCATCAGGATTTGCAGTTCTTGGGTGCTATACAGTGCACAAATTATCTTGGCAATCATATAGTGACACATTACTACTCTAAATTTTCAGCTCTCCTTAGTGTTAAAGGGGCATTATGATAAATTGTGGTAGATGTCTAAGGCTTTCTATATGTGAAAATTATATCATTACTCACATTCAGATAATTCAGTTGAAGATTGTTGCACTTGTATAATTCATTTAGCATGAAAAAAACTCCAACTTTGCTACAATGGAATCTAATAAGGAATTTTTTACAGGTCTCAACTCACTTGCATGTCTAATCTTAGTTAATTAAATAAATAGTCTCCAGAATTCAAGAAGGAATATATTGGAAATTAACCTGTCATGTAGGTGAGATCTCTGTCCGGTGAAACAGGATGAAGGCCTTAAAGGAAAAAAAAAACCACCTGAATTAGCAGAATTAATATTTGAATGTACCATAAGAGGATTTTAAAATTAATGAATTTCATGGGCTACTTCATAAAGTTGAATTTAAAAAAACCCCTCATACGTCTTCCATTAAAATAAAAATAGATCTTTTTTTATTTAGGGCTTTTTTTTTTTCTTTAATTTTGATAATCTACTGAAGGACTCAATGATTATGTCTGATAACATTGTCCTAAATAATTTATTCTGGAATGGGGAGTTGCTAGATCAGGTCTATTAAGAAGTAGAATATGACCATGTCCAAATGTATTCAGCTTTACTGATGCAAAAACATATTTTGAAGAGGTAGCTGAATGTCAAATAGACTTTTTTTTCCTCTTTGAAGAGATCTCAAGTAAGAGCTATATATAAAATCAACTGGGTGTGGGGGATTTTTTCATAAGCTGTTTCACTCAGATAAATTTCATTTCTATAGTGACGGCACAAGGAAATCAGTAAGTAGTATATTCTGGCTTTCTCTAGTATGGCATTTCTTTTTTTCTGCTTTAACATGAATGTTATAGAGTAGCAGACGGCACACCCACAGAAGTCCCATCTTCCTTTCAAATTCTTAAAATAGGAGTTAATTAGCAGATCAGACTCCAGACAGTTTTCAAATAGATCCCTGCTCCAATGTAATCCCAAATTCTGGACTTGCTTGTTTAATTCTTATGTTGAACTCTGGGATTCCAGCCCGCAGGAAAAAATTCCCACTGGTTATTATCAGCTGTGATTTCTTCACCATTGCAGAAATACTCTCAGTTTCATCTGAGGTGAATTTCCAGCACAAAGCAGTCCAATATTCCATGAACTTATTGTTACATTCAAATGCGTGCTTACTTGCTTTCTTTATTACCATGTTCTGACTAAGAGGTACAATTTTAAAGTCTCTACTGTTGACTTTTAAATTCAGTATATCATGATTTAAATCTTACTAGCATCTATAATTATCTTAATAAAAGAAGCTCTGGTTTTGCATTTGTTTTGAATTTACAATAAATTACTCAACATTCATTTTTTTAAAAAGAACTTTTTTTGAATGGTAACCAGCCTTAAAATGACATTTCTTTCTAGAATTGAATAATAATAAAATAATAAATAATAAAAGGGTACAAAATGTGTTCAGTGCCAGACATGTGTGGACTTAACACAGACATAATTCAACTTTCAACAACACAAGTTAGATTTCTTCCTTGGCCATGCAGCTGAAAAACATGGCAAAAAGGAGAAATGCAGTGTGTCCAGTTTCAAACTGGATAAAAATCAGAGGCTATCTTGCAAATCTCTTGTAAATTCTTCTGTGCTCTGCCAGATTTATCTATAACACCACTGGTAGGAATCTATCATTGATCATGAAAGGTGTAATTCAGTGGTGTCTTCACTCTGTTCTTTTAAGAGGAGGCAGAGTGTGAATCTATGTTATTTTTATTGCCACTCATTCATTTCCTATATTGAAAGCTGTGTCTCAGAGACCTTCCAGGAAAAGGGTATTTTCACACCACTCATACTACAGTATCTGTGTGTAGTGAAAAGGCAGGATACTGCACAGCTGTAAATGAAGGCTTGTAGTGGAAGACTCACAGTGGACTACTTTGCAAAATTAAAGCCTCGGGAGCAAAGGAGCTCATGGGATGATGATAGAAAAGGAGCTGTGAATTAATAAAAGAAAGGGAGATAAAAATAAAATAATACATTGTCCCTTCCTTTTTAAGGTAGATGTAAAGACTTTTTTGTTGCAAATGCTTTCCTTACACTGCAAGATGGACATCTTTGACTTATATCTTGAATATAAAGAGTTCTGAGAACCAGATTCCCTAAAGATTTTTATATCCTTTGTCAGAACAGAAATCCTTACTCCTGCAAACCATCCAAATCCTAAGAAACTGTCATGCATTTTTTTTTAACTGTTGTGCGGCTTTGGTGGGTCTTATTTATTTATTTGTTTGTTTGTTTGGCAAGCTTACTGAACTTGTCAGAGGAGGAAGGAATGTATTAGCAAGGGAAGGGAGTAGGTGTGGGGGAGCAGAGTTCAAATCCAACAATTTTTTGACAAGCACTGTGACCATTAAAGATTTTTTTCCTATAAATACACTAGCTTAACTGCTCTGAAATGACATGTTGGTTGCACAGCTAAGAACAGCTAGCCAGATACACTAAATCACAAAAGGGATGGATGACTATATGTAGCTGTGTCACTTTGTGTTCTAATACAGGAGGCTAAAACTGCCATTACAACGGTTAAAACATTGGCTGTAAAATTAGAAAATTTGTCATTTATTCATTTTCATATCTCTTATTACTATTTAATAGGAGACACTAGACTTTAAGAATTCAAAAAAAAAAATTAGCAGTTCTGAATGACACTCTCTCAGAACTTTGCTTAATTTGACTTCTGTTTTGCTCTTAAGTTCACCACAAATTCTAAACCGAATTAGGGATCTAGCATAGAAGAATCTTTTTTACTTGATTATCTCTAGGTTCAAAACAATGTTCTAAGAAAATTTATGTTCCCAAAAAGAACAGTAGTGTGATATTTTTTGAAGAACAGTGCTTCTGTTCCAAAACATGCACAAAAATTGAATGACCATAAAATGCATGTTTTGTGGTATTTTTCTCTTTTCCATGTTTTGTAAAGGGTCATCTGATGATCCACTTAGATGCCAGTATGTCTGGGGTTTTTTTAAAGGATGTTTATGCCTGGCAAATTGACTCAGAAAATGAAAGGCAATCAACATTTTCTCTATGGCAGAAAGAGAGTAGAGGTTGGTGAAGACAAAGCTCTTAGCTGTTGATTGGGTATTGCACGATCTGAAGATGTCATGATGCAGGAGACAGAGATGGCAATGAAAAAGTTATGCCTGCAGTCTGATATCCAGGCACCTCTGCTCTTTACTCTGGTGTCTCTGCAACCTGCTCAATCTCAGGTAGGAAAAAAGCCATGGATTTTCTCTGGCTTTTATTCTAATTTAAATAGATTGATGTATAATTTCAATACTTGTATTTTTTCTTCCTCACATGGCTTCAACTTCCTCTAGTCTTAACCTTATTTTATTACTGGGTCTAGCCATATGTAAGCTGTGTGTTTAGCCATGCAAATCCATGAACTAGGCTGAGGGGAAAAAAAATTTCCCTTGCTTCCTTCTTTCCCCATGTCTACAACCTTATTCAACCAAATGAATC
>JAOXXN010000395.1:11683529-11694493 GCA_026770055.1 Myrmophylax atrothorax | reverse complement strand
TGTGTGGAATACTTTTAATGACCATTTCCTTAGTTACCCTCAGTTACTGAGGAAGCTTAAATCAAACCTATCACAAAAGCCCAGTCAGCAACCAAAACAGAATCACTCTGCACAATATAGTGAAACAGAAAATGCTTGTCTAGGTGGGCATTGCTGCAACATTTGTGCTAGAAATCACTTTATTCTTTAGAGTGTAATAGAGAAGAAAACGTAGAGTTATTTTTAACAAGATAGTTTACTCTATAGTTTGATGAAGGATTCTGCTACCTATACTGGAAGACTTGAACACTATTTTATGATCTCAACATTACATAAAGGATGGCTATTTTGCTGAGTGTAATGGTCACCAAAACTGTATCCTGTAGCACAGCATTATAAATGCTATTAAAGCAAAAGACAAAACTTTTGCTGAGACTGTGGAAATTCAGAAAATTACCTATCCCCAAAGCCACTTATGATTGGAAAGCATTTCTGCTTTTATAGATAGAATCAAGAAAATGAAACATTTGCTGGATATGTAACTGGATTAAAGCAATTAAATGATCATTGCCAGTTTGTACGGAGTTTAAATGATGCATTAAGAGAATGGTTAGTAAGTGTTATGCAAAATAATTCAATCCAAAAACAGTCTCTGATAGAAGCAGAATTGACCCCAAAATGTGGAGTAGATATTGTAATACTTCATGTAGCTTATACAGCAAATAAATTAGGCAATCTCAGAAAGCAGGATGCAGAGAACTGAAAGACTAGATGCCTCCAGTGAGAAAAACTATCTCCTGATACTAATCATTGTTGGTTCAATGAGAAATTCTGAAGGGTCTGCAAACAGCAGATATACTCAGAAAGTGTTTAGGTCAGTGCAAAAAATAAAACTACCGTCTCATAAGGGCAATTATGAAGAGTATGTGGTGCACTGTCTCGTAAATAACCACTACAAGGCTGTGTGAGATGCTACAGCATCTCTAATCTGGTTACTTTAGAAAATAATAATAATAAAAAATACTTAAAATGGAACCTGAGAAGGATTCTGTTTTTTCTGTACTTTAACAGCAAAATTGTAAAGCCCTTAGCACTTCTAAGAATGTGTTCAAAGGAAATTCTTGGTCTCCTGGGTGTTATTCTGCAGACGTAAGTGATAACTGTAAACAGCATATGCTAATGCTCTGGTTTGTAATACAGTGGTCATGCATTCCTCAATAAAGAATGTCTGAAAGGAATTCAGCTGGACTGGCCAAGTGTAAAGCCTGCAGGCTCCAAAAATAATTATGAACTGTTGCCCAAAGCAAAAATTAACTGAACTTTCGAGCAGCTGATATCTTTCTGAGATGGTACCCAGAAGCTTAAAACATATGAATGCAAAATGTTGTTGTAATTGCCCTCTCTCCAAGCCCAATTTTTGCTATGCTTCTCCAGTACCTTTGTTCATAGAACAGCCAAATGTAGAAGGAAAACATCACCACTTTCCTACCCCAATAGCCTTTTACCAAAGGTTAACTGAATTAAAGGGAAACTGAAGTAGTAGAAGTAATGAAAAAGTATCAGGATAGGTGGTGATTCAAATTCTGTTGATTGAGGAATGCATGGTATATTTTGCTAGACTAGAAGATACTTGTCTCTTTACTGATTACTAAGCATTTCCAAAGGATCATACTGATTAAAACCTACTGGCAAATGGATGCTAAGAGCAACAAGCAGTATCTTACAACCCTTTCAGTCTAATAGACTAATGTTTAGAATGGCATAGCTGCTTGCCCTTTGGCATAAACAATGACTGTTGGTTTTCATGACCTATCTGTTTCTCATTGTTATTCAGACAGTATATACACATGGGTGAGATAGTGCTGAACGCCTTGAATGTGTGTTCAGATGGAGTCACAGGGTATATTAAAAGTGTTTGTTTAAGTAAATTTGATGGAAGCTCAACCTAAGGTGTTAAAAGTCCCAAGCTGGGCTCCAATAAACTTTTTAAAGTTATGTCTCTAGGGTTCTTTTAGTTTGTCTACCAGCATTTCTAACATTGATGTTCACATGGTTGTGATTCTATCAGAAATAGGTAATTAATAATGACAATGAATGACCTAGGGCTATAGAAAATACTACACTAGAGGACATTTTGAGGAACTACTCATTTTTTGGTGTTGTCAGCATCACCATCCTGTAATTAAACTGTAATTGGAAGTACACCAATGTCCTACCAAAGGTTTCATCTGTGAGTGTCAATGTTGCACAAATAATCAAGTGGCAATAATGTCACATTATCATGAAAACAGTGCTGTTTCTCTTCTTTTTGTCATCCTCTGCAACCAGTCTTAAAGGTGCACTTCAATACATGGCTTCATTCTTTGTGTACAGTCCAATCTCTTTCTCCAGCAGGTGTCATTCAAAAGATTGTTGATGAAGGGATAAGTCATGCATCACAACATAAAGAAAAATTTCACTGTACAGCTTCCATCACATATTGAAATCTCCAACTCATGAGTCATCAAGGGAAAAGATTTCAGTGAGATTGCCTGTGAAAATACATGAAGTGTTCAGAGAAAGAGAAAAAGGATCTCTGCCATCACTACCAGTGCTCTAAAACCTCTCCTTACCCAGAAGAATGAATTTCATCTCAGTATATGGCTTATTTTTTTCTATCAGTGGAAATGAAGGGATGAAACAGTATTGCATTTAGTAATCTAAAATTGTCTAAAAGGACACTACTAGGTCTTTTTGCGTCTGCATCTCTCCTATTATTTTATTATTTTATTGCCAAAGGAAAAAAATCTGCACTAAGGCAGGACAGAAAATGTAAACAAACTTACATGTATGGGGGGTTTTTTGTTTGGTTGGTTGGTTTTTTCACCTATGTATGAACCATTATCCAAATATGGAATTATGTAGATGGAAATCTAGAGATAAAGTTCACCAGGAAATTAGAGAAATCAAATAATAAGGAGTTTTCCAATCTGGCCTGGAACTGGGAGAACTATGTTTCTGTTTTCTACACCTCAAGTACTGATACCATGTCCCAGCTATAAAAGGACAAACAAAGTAATGCAGGCAGAATCACAGTTTCATTGGCTGAATAGAAATAGTTGATATCTTCTTGACAGGAAGTCATTGCTGTTTATTTATCCCTGAAAAAATTCCCCTTCTCTTTATGATGGATCTGATTTTTTTCATCTATTTTTACAAGATATTCTAGCTTCTGACTGATTCCGTCAATCACTTTGAAATATTTTAGTCCCTGGAACCTATTTTTGACCATAGGAAGCATCTTACATTGCTTAAATGTTTCATAATTGTCCTTTGACATATTTCAGTAATGATTATCACATAAATTAAACTAAGGTGTACAAGGTAGTGGAATGTAATATACTGCCATGAAACCAGTCATTAAGAACAGAATGAGAATTATTCCCAGAGATATGTCCTACAGGTGTAATAGCTCTACAATCCCCAGATATTGGGGTTTATCTCAGAACACCTAAATCAGTGGACAGAATTTACTCCCAAAGGCTTTGAATCAGGACCTGTAGGGAATAACAGTAATTTTAGATGCTGTCTTTTGTTATTTAAGACTCTGAAAGGACATGGATGAAAATGAACAGTGTGCCAGGACTGTTTTGTTGGTTGGGAGAGAAAGACCGCTGAAGGCACATCTGATATCTTGGACCAGGATTCTGAAGGCAGGATTTCACAATGTTAGGGCTACACAGATGTTTGAATTCAGAGCCCTTTCAGTGAGACAGACTTTATTATTGTGATGATATACTGTGATATTACTTAACAACCACAGTCAGGAAGCAATATATCTCACAGCACTAGATATTGCACAAGCAGAGAGAAAATAAAATTTCTTTCCCTCATGGTCCTTAAAATCTTAGAAAATCAAGTGGGACAACAATTAGGCACAGGGAAAAATAAGAAAACATGGTGAATACGTTTTACACTTAATATCACATACCTGCCCTTATTAAAGGTAAATTTTCTGACCTTATGGCAAAGGAATATTTCCAGGAAAGGATTAGAAGGATGACAATGAAAAGACTTTGCAGACAATTTCAAAGAGCTTTTAACATTATGAGTGGCAACATCAACAAAGCCTGAAGGTGGTTTCTTGCAAATCTAACAAGCTGGCAAGCAAGGCTTGCACTCTTACCAATTAAGGACAGTAAGTGAACCTCACTCTAGCTAACACGGCAGTTTAAAATGCTGGCTTATTCACAGTAATTTTGATTCTTAAAAAAACAGTCATTAACACATGTTTACACTTCAGTTATGTCTAGTTTTGTGAAATATGTGAATTTTTTGTGAATTAAAAATTTGTGGTTCTACATGCAGAGCTGATTGAATTCAAAATCACATATTAATATTCCAAGAGATGGACATGCAGCAATACAATGGAAATTGGATTATTTCACACAGAGCTAGTCACGAATAAAAAGCCCTTCCAAGTACAATATGAGCAGGCATGCTGTTAGGATGCCAGTTGGCTTCATCATATGGAGATATTGCTGCCTTTAGTGTCTGTTTCTCCACAGATTGACACAATAAACTGAAGCTCCAAAATCTAAGGGCTTCTTAACTGCTCATTGACACAAAATAGTGGTCTCCAAGTACTCTTTCAGATGTCATTATGCTCTATCATGTCAGTGATCCATGGATAATAAGAGCATCTCATGTAAATCTCTGGGGGGTGTTCTGCTAGCTTGTTAGGTTCTCATATAAATTTAATAACTGAGTTTTAAAATTTCCCTTTTGAGAAATTAAAATGGCCTGAAATGCTTTACATATAGCCACAAAAGCAAAATTATCTCCCTTGTTTCACACCGATGTGTTTTGGTTCTCCAGCCCCTTCCCTCTGATTCCACTCTTCATTTCAGAAGGAAGCACGTTTCTCCCCTATTTTACCATCCACCAACATACTGCAGCCCAGCTTACAGTACTACTGTTCTTTCAATGAGCATTTTCAATCCCTCCTTCATCTACTCCTGGCTGACCCTGACTGGAGGTTCTGGCACCCCTCAGGTGCAAGGAGCACGGCTATCTCTGCAGGCAGTAGGGGTTTATCATGGCTCCATTGCCTGCAGGCCCTTTGTGCATCAGCTTTCAGGAGACAGTTTCCCCACTTGCAGGACTTCTAACTGGAGGAGGAAAGTGTTTTGTCATGCACAGCAGTTACATGAACACCTGTCATTGCACAGGTTTTTGCTGTTGCTCACAACTTTTGAGATATCCCTGTGTTTTTGTGTAGGTGGGTTGGTGCCTAGTTTTGAAATTGTGTCCAATACAGAAAACACTGTTATTTTATTTTGCATCAATATTGGGAATTCATAATGAAAATATAAAGATCAGATAGGAATACTTGGTGCATACAAGAAAGAACACATCAAACCCTTCAATTTGAGCAATTACCTGCACTGTACTATTTCTACATGTAGAAAAGTACCTGTTGCATTTAATATCCATTCAATCCATTTCATTGCTCTAGATCAAGCTCTAGATCATCTGTAAGGATTTTATTTCAATGTCTTCAACTGACCTTGAAACATTTGATTTTTGATCAGCTGCCTTTTTGAAGAAACCTTCTCTATCACCCCCACAGCAAGTAAAAGCTTCACCTGTCCCTGACATATTGGGATTAATTATGCAAAATCAACTGACTGCCAGCTGTTTTGCCATCATGGCAGAAATTTGGATGATTCAAAAATCTTTAATGATTCTTTGTTCTGCAAATTACTGAATGGTACTATTATGGAAGTTATAAAAATTACATAGAGTTTGAATATAAGTGGATGTTTTCATTCCCAAACAATTCAGATTGCTATTTTTTGGAAAATGATAATAAGAGTATAAATTTTAAGAAGCTGCATGATCAAGCACATTATTTTTTTTATTTTTACTTAATTTAATTAGAAATAATTGTCATTGGAGGTTTCTGAGACAATTTAAATAAAATTAACTTTTTCCCAAATTTCATTTCTAAGGGAAAGATTTCTGTTTCAAACACTTCTCAGTAATTACAGCCTCACTGGGAGTTGTCACAACAATAGTAGTAGCTAAATCTGTTTATAAGCTAAAAGAAATTTGAGAATTGATGACTCATATGACCGGAACAATCAGTGTACTCAGAGAGTTTGTGGGGTTTGATAATGCTGCTAGCAAAATTAATTTCCTTTATGTTAGCTTCTCTGTGTGTACTTAGGTTCACCTGGTAAGAGCAATTCTCAGTTTTGACATCATTCCACTGTATAAGTTATTGTCATACTTTGACTGCTTCTCTGAGAATCTTGTTGGCTGTGTAGAACAAAATCCCTCCCTGAACAAAAATGTTGACTGTCCAGTATAAGCCTGATGTTTATGATGCTCTAAAAAGAAAGCATGAGAGGTGAATGTGTTCAGAAGAAAATCTTTCTATCCTAAACCATTTTGTATGTTAATGATTCTGAAGTTGCTTGTCTCTCAGTATGTTATAGCATAGATCAGAAATTAAGTCAGTCTAAATTTTAAACAGCTGCAGTCAGATGAGATGCATCCCATCTTAAATTACCTTTTTTTTAAATATATATAGTTTTCCCTAAACCAAGATATTTTCAGTGGCTTCTGAACTTTTAAATTTGGATTTTTCAGCTCAAGATCAATGGTTTCTAAAGCCACAATGTGTTTCCTTGCATATTGTCTTTTTTTTTCTTTTGTTCTTCATTTTTCCTTTTGCTTCCTCAGATCACCTGTAAATATGTGTTACTGGAGCTATCAGAGCTAATGAAGCAAGAACCTTGTTCCCAAATTGCATAGTCTGATCTTATTAAATTCAGAGACTTTTGCTTTGCCCCTTCCCTTTCACTAGGGAGATGGGACTAATGGTTTCCCAGGCAGGTTCTTCAGTAACCATATAACACTAAAGAAAGAGGTGCACATTTGTGTCCCTAGTGAAATCTAGTAGATCACCTGATTCTTTTCCTGACTAACTTCTGATTAAGAGAATCAGACTCATACCTGCTAACATACCCGTTGTTCCAGCTAAATATTTCAGTCAACTATTGATGGTGTTCCATTGCTTTATCATGGCTTTTTAAACAAAATTTGCCCACAGTGGTATGTTTAATATCCTACTTTTAGTGTTTTCTTCCTCTAAAAATAACAAAGGGCAATAGATATTTGAAAAATATGTGGAAGCATTTGTTCCATGTAAATTTCATAAAATGTGAGTTTAAGGGAATAGAAAGTCAGAGGTCTTTACTGAATAACACTACTTGCTTTTATATTTATGCATCTTGCATTTGTTGTGCATCATTTCAATGGGCAATCTCTCTGTGTGCAGTAGTATAGTGCAATAGTGTTTTAAAAGCAAAATAGGCAAAAATAAAATCAACAGCAGCTTGTTTTATTCCCCTCTCCTTGTGTTTCAGCAGATCATTGTCTGCTTTATGTCTATGATATTTCTCTGACTGAAGTGGAACTGTGGAAATGCTAGATTAGGTTCTGCCTCTATATATTCACAATCTGATTTCAGTAAAAACAATGTTACCTCATAAATGTAAAAAATAAACATGTTTAGATAATCTAATTGTTACACACAATAAACATTTAGTTTATGTACAAAATTAAAAAGTTTATGACAAAAATACTTGGTTCAATCACATGTAGTCAATTGTTTTCTGACATTCTATGCTAGTCAGAAAAAGGTGGGGTTGTGTTTTATTGAATGACTAAGTGGATTTTTAAGTCCTTAGCTAGTTCAAGGTTTCCCTATTGTTCACGAAAACATAGTTGATCCTAATGGAGCTGAATGAACTTTCAAAGGCTGACAGAAATAACCTGGGCTGGCTCCATGCTATTTTTGTTGGACTGTTACAAGACAAGTGGAATGAAATTTTTGTCAAAAGTGTAATTACATGATGAACAGGGAGTGAGAGTCTCAATGCTGCTTTCTTTCCAGATTAAATGGTCACTAGTAAAACATTGTGGGTTTTTTCCTCTTTAAATTTAGTAATGCCATCCCTTTAGTGGTCATCAATCCTTTAGGAGACACTGGCTCCAGACTAAACTCCTTGGGGAACAATCCCTTCTATCAGATGTAAATCACAACAATCATTGTGACTCTGTTTTTAAATAGAGATCATGCAAGGGTGTGCTAATTCCAAGGGAGAGGTAGATCTGGATTATTGCAGTGGTGGCAGATGCCATAGATGCTAAATTTTTCATGTCTATATTTTCTCTTCCTTTTCTTAAATTAAAACATTTGAACTCAAATTTTTCCTTAAAAGCATAATAGATAATGACTAGTAAATAGGGAGGTTACTTTTTAAATGTCATGAAATGAAGAATTACAGTTTACTCTACAGAAAAAAATATTTGTTGTAAAAAATAATCTGTACATAAAAATACACTGAGCTTTAGATCAGCAGAATTACTGGCACAGAATCACTGGAGATGGAAGGTACCCCTAGAGACCATCTAGTCCGACACCCTGCTAAGAGCACAGTCAACCACAACAGCCTTTTGAGGTTTTGGTTTTGTTTCATTTTCACAGCTTTTTACTTTTCCTGTACACCCATGACCATTGACAGTCTGAAATATGCCGACTTACAAGCAGTCTAGGTAACTGAAAAACATTACCACAAAAATATCCCATTACACCAAATGTCCTCTATTGTTGTCTCTCTTTTTTTTTTTTTTTTGATTTGTTTTGGTTTGGGTTTTTTTGGTTGGTTTTTTTTTGTGTGTGTGTGTGTGTGCGCACACCAGAAACTTAGGTAAAGAGTGAAGTTTTTTTTCTCTAAAGAGCAATATCTTGCATATACTGCATATTAGCTGTAAATAGTATTTGACACTATCTAGATTTCTGTTTTGTAAATATGTGAAGTGGTATAATGCTATCAAAGTGTCTATAAAAGTGATTATTGATGTAGCGACAAAGAGGAAAGTACACTATTAAATTTTCCATAGCTCCATAGCTGCTCAAGAAAATAAACAAGGCTTACCTGGAATACAAATGACCTACACAATGAAATATTAAACTATATTGAAGGATCTCTATACAGGAAAAAATCCCACAGACTGTGAGAAAGACAATTACTTGGCAAATCTCTTAAATCCTAAAAAGCACAAATGCCATAAAACATAAATCTTTCAAATCAGATAATCCCTTAACCAGACAAAAACTCAAACCATAAAAGATATTAAAACTGAGACCCTTCCTCTTTACAGCTTTATGAGCCGGTATAAAGCCCTGAAATTGCTGTGCAGGCTCATGAGAAGTAGACACAGCCTGTCAGATCCACTCATGAACACCAGCCATAATTATTGACTTCTGGTGCCAAAACTTTCTATTCATTATCATGCAGGTGTCAAAAACATTCCTCTAGAGAGATTTGTGAGCATTTACTTCTACCTATGTGGTCAGAAGGAGACAGTCATTGCAGAAAGCTGAAGAAGCTCTTATTTGACCACTAACACAGTGTGACAACATTGGGTCAGTGCCTGTGTTAGTCAGACATTGGAAGAGATGATGTTGGGAGATGGCACACTGATGTGTGCTAAAACATTGCCAAGCTCTTGTTTTGCAGACAGGCAGAGGGAAGGTTCAGTTCTCTGGATATGAATGTGCAGCCACACAGATAGAAGAAGATGCTAAGAATGTGGTGTAAAAAGATACCTCAAGTCACACTTCAGATTTGGAAGAGAAGCTTTCTAGGTTTGTCTAGGGCAATTCAGCTTGCTTTTAGAACTAGAATCCACTACTGATAAGAAGGAAAAGGAAGCAATGTCTGTTAGGTGGAAGATGGAAAGACTACACCAAATCTCTGTCAGCTCTTCAGGTGAGGTCTGTACCCCTGGCAGACTGAGCTGTGAAGTTCTTTTACAAGATGGAGTGTTTTTGCATTGTGTCTGAGCTGCTTCAAATCCTGATCACCAGAATCACAGAATATTCTGAGTTTGAAGGGACCGAAAAGGACTATCGAGTCCAACCAGATCACTGTTACTGGAGAAATTGTCTTACATGGGACACAAATTCCTCGGAAATACAGTGCTCTCTTTTCTGAAAGAAGAAAATAGTGCTTAGCAACAATTGCATTTCAGCTGTGATGGTGGTACTATCAATAACTCTTTTTGCTGACTGATTCCCAAAATTTATATGGAACAGTTATTTTCAGAAAATAAACTTTAGCTGATGTGGGTAAGTCCAGTCATTTTGAAGTTTGAGTTTATTGAAATTAAAAAAAATCTTGCAATAAAGCTCAACTGGACATTAGGAAGCATTTCTTTAGCAAAAGGGTGGTCAAACACTGGAAAAGTCTTCCTAAAGAGGTGATCAACACCATAAGTCTGTCAATGTTTAAGAGTCAATTGGACAATGCCCTCATCAACATGCCTTAATTTCTGGTCAACATTGAATTGATCTGGAAGTTGGACTAGACTACCGTTGTAGGTTCCTTCCAACAATTATTCCATCCTGTCCTATCCTATCCTATCCTATATCCTATCCTATCCTATATCCTATCCTATCCTATCCTATATCCTATCCTATATCCTATCCTATCCTATCCTATCCTATCCATCCCAGAGGTTGTGTTTTCATTTGTTTCAATATTTTCTATTGCCTTCTAATTTTGCTTTATGAAGATATTAGTAATCTCATGTACTATAGAATGGCTTCAACAGTAGGATTGGAAAAGATATGCAGGTTTTTCTTTTTTCCCACAGGTATAAAACCACATCTGTAAATAGAATTATTTTGATGACAGATGACCATCTTTTAAAAGATTGCTACTCAGTTAATGGTTTTATAAAAAAATTAAGTTGATTAGTAATCTATACCAAAAAAAATTGTGCATTGTTAGGTGATAATCCTTTTGAATCTAAAGCTGTAAATATTAAATATATATATATATATAGTGGTGTTTGGGAGTATGTGAACCAAATGCTGATTGTTTAAAAAAAAACCCAAAAAACTCAAAACAAAACACCAGAAAAAC